>JAVLUX010000026.1:2900000-2930000 GCA_032164185.1 Moxostoma hubbsi
TTAGGTCATTACTTATTGGCTGCTTGATAAAAGAAATCCTCTGAGGGAGAGAGAGAGGGAGAGACGCAGGGCTGACAGGCCCTTTTTCGTCTATGTGTGTGAAAACGTCAGTTGGGATTTAAATTTCTGAACATTCCGCAATGTTAATCAATGGGAGTTTTTCCGAGTTTTGATCGTCATTTTTAGGAAAACCGTAAGTCCGATCAGTTAGAAAAGATATAGCACACTATTCGGGATTAGTCTGAAGGTCTGTGCCGAGTTTGGTGCATGTAGCTTAAAAGCTCTAGGAGGAGTTAGATTTAGAAATTTAGTCTCAGAATAATAATAATAATAATAAGTTTAAATAGGATTTCAGTAAGTTGGCTTTCTCAAGCCAACCTAATAATAATAAGTTTAAATAGGATTTCAGTAAGTTGGCTTTCTCAAGCCAACCTAATAACTAGAATGTACATTTCCTGAAGAAAATGTGAGTGGTGCTTGCCGTGTCAAAACTCGTCAAATAGCATTTTCTAACTTGTTTCTAAGCACTAAAATAAAGGTAATAGAATGTCGCGAACACGTGTTTTTCATGATGGTAGGACGTTTTAGCATGTTTTAGCACTTCGTTTGGCTATGCTAACATGTGTTAGCATGATGCTAGCACGTTTTTAACATGTTTTAGCAATCCCCTAGGCAATGCTAACATGCATTAGCATAATACTAGCACGTTTTAACATGTTTTAACACTTCGCTAGGCAATACTAGCATGTGTTAGCATGTTGTTAGCACATTTTTAGCATGTTTTAGCACTTCGCTAGGCGATGCCAGCATGTGTTAGCATGATGCTAGCACGTTTTTAGCATGTTGTAACACTTTGCTAGGCAATACTAGCATGTGTTAGCATGTTGTTAGCACGTTTTTAGCATGATTTAGCACTTCGCTAGGCGATGCCAACATGTGTTAGCATGATACTAGTAAATTTTTAGCATGTTTTAGTACTTTGCTATGCGATACTAGTATGTGTTAGCATGTTGCTAGCATGTTTTTAGCATGTTTTAGCACTTCGCTAGGTGATGCCAGCATGTGTTATCATGATGCTAGCATGTTTTTAGCCATTTTTAGCACTTCGCTAGGCAATGCCACTATGTGTTAGAAGAATGCTAGCATGTTTCTAGCATGTTTTAACACTTCGGTAGGCGATGCTATTATGTTTTAGCATGATGCTAACACGTTTTTAGCATGTTTTAGCGCTTTGGTAGGCCATTTTATTATGTGTTAGCATGATGTTAGCACGTTTTAGCATGTTTTAGCAATCCCCTAAGCAATGCTAACATGCATTAGCATAATGCTAGCACGTTTTTAGCATGTTTTAGCACTTCGCTAGGCGATGCCAGCATGTGTTAGCATGATTCTAGCACATTTTTAACATGTTTAATGTTGTGGCTATGAAGATTTTTACTGGCTGCTTGATAAAAGAAATCCTCTGAGGGAGAGAGAGAGAGAGACGCAGGGCTGACAGGCCCTTTTTTGTCTGTGTGTGTGAAAATGTCAGTTGGGATTTAAATTTCTGAACATTCCGCAATGTAAAGTCAATGGGACTTTTTTGGCCGCTTTTTCGTCCGCTGTTCGAACATCGTACACCCGATCGCTTAGAAAAGATATAGCACACCTCTCCTCAATGAGCCGCACGATTTGATGCCTCACTCAGGGGTCTGTGACAAAAGCTGCGGGAGGAGTAGCGCGCCAAACTATGTGTGGAATAATAATAATTATAATAATAATAAGTATGCAAGAGAACAATAGTGATGCTTTGCCTATGGCAAGCACCACTAATAACTAGATTAAAAAGTTTGAGTACAAACTTTAGGTTGGCTTGAGAAAGCCTAGCATAAAGTTTGAAGTAGTTGTAAAAGTTTGTAGATTTACGGTTTCTAGTTTTATGTAATTATAAGTAGTAGTTTTCAAAGTTCAAAGTTTAGAGATTATAAAACCATTCAGTCTATCAAATAGATTAGATAGATAGATAGATAGATAGATAGATAGATATTGACCCTCAGATAGATAGATAGATAGATAGATAGATAGATAGATAGATAGATATTGACCCTCAGATAGATAGATAGATAGATATTGACCCTCAGATAGATAGATAGATAGACAGATAGAGTATGACCCACAGATAAATAGATAGATAGATAGATAGAAAGATAGATATTGACCCTCAGATAGATAGATAGATAGATAGAGTATGACCCACAGATAGATAGATAGATAGATAGATAGATAGATAGATAGTTATTGACCATCAGATAGATAGATAGATAGATAGATAGATAGTTATTGACCATCAGATAGATAGATAGATAGATAGATAGTTATTGACCATCAGATAGATAGATAGATAGATAGATAGATAGTTATTGACCATCAGATAGATAGATAGATAGATAGATAGATAGTTATTGACCATCAGATAGATAGATAGATAGATAGATAGATAGATAGATATTGACCATTAGATAGATAGATAGATAGATATTGATCCTCAGATAGATAGATAGATATTGACCCTCAGATAGATAGATAGATATTGACCCTCAGATAGATAGATAGATAGATAGATAGATAGAAAGATAGATAGATTGATAGTCATTGACCCTTAGATAGATAGATAGATATTGACCGTCAGATATATAGATAGATAGATAGTCATTGACCCTGAGATATAGATAGATAGAGTATGAACCACAGATAGATAGATAGATAGATAGTTATTGACCCGCAGATAGTTAGATAGATAGATAGATAGATAGATATTGACCCTCAGATAGATAGATAGATAGATAGATAGATAGTCATTGACCCTTAGATAGATAGATAGATATTGACCGTCAGATATATAGATAGATAGATAGTCATTGACCCTGAGATATAGATAGATAGAGTATGACCCACAGATAGATAGATAGATAGTTATTGACCCGCAGATAGTTAGATAGATAGATAGATAGATATTGACCCTCAGATAGATAGATAGATAGATAGATATTGATCATCAGAAAGATAGATAGATAGATAGATAGATAGACAGATAGATATATCATTTTTTACTTGGTTGCTAGGGTAACCCAATCTGGTTGCTAGGCAGTTTCCAGGGTGATCCTTATCAAGCCTCCTTTTCATTCTGAGTGAATAAAGTCAACCCGGAAGTCTCTATGATTTTCTGTTGCATAGATATGTGATTTGTTACTTGGTTGCTAGGGTAACCATATCTGGTTGATAGGCAGTTACCAGAGTGATATATATCAAGGCTACTTTCCATCTTGAGTAAAATAAGTTAAACAGGAAGTCTCTACGATTTTCTGGTGCAGAGTTATGTGATTTGTTACTTGGTTGCTAGGGTAAGCCCTTGTCGTTGCTAGGCAGTTACCAGAGTGATACTTATCAAGCCTCCTTTCCATCCTGAGTGAATTATGTCAACCCGGAAGTCTCTACGATTTTCTGGTGCAGAGATATGTGATTTGTTAATTGGTTGCTAGGGTAACCCCATCTGGTTGCTAGGCAGTTACTAAGGTGATACTCATAAGGCTCCTTGCAATCCTGTGTGAAATATGTCAACCCCTAAGTCTCTACGATGTTCTGGTTCAAAGATATGTGATTTGTTACTTGGTTGCTAGGGTAACCGCATCTGGTTGCTAGGCAGTTACCAGAGGGATACATATCAAGGCTACTTTCCATCCTGAGTGAAATAAGTGAAACAGGAAGTCTCTATGATTTTCTGGTGCAGAGATATGTGACTTGTTACTTGGTTGCTAGGGTAAACACATCTGGTTGCTAGGCAGTTACCAAAGTGATACTCATAAGGCTCCTTGCAATCCTGTGTGAAATATGTCAACCCCTAAGTCTCTACGATGTTCTGGTTCAAAGATATGTGATTTGTTACTTGGTTGCTAAGGTAACCCTGTCTGGTTGCTATGCAGTTACCAGAGTGATACATATCAAGGCTACTTTCCATCCTGAGTGAAATAAGTGAAACAGGTAGTCTCTACGATATACTGGTGCAGATATATGTGATTTGTTACTTGGTTGCTAGGGTAACCCCGTCTGGTTGCTAGGCAGTTACCAGAGTGATACATATCAAGGCTACTTTCCATCCTGAGTGAATCAAGTCAACCCGGAAGTCTCTATGATTTTCTGTTGCAGAGATATGTGATTTGTTACTTGGTTGCTAGGGTAATCACATCTGGTTGCTAGGCGGTTACCAGAGTGATACATATCAAGGCTACTTTCCATCCTGAGTGAAATAAGTCAACCCGGAAGTCTCTCTGATTTTCTGTTGCAGAGATATGTGATTTGTTACTTGGTTGCTAGGGTAATCACATCTGGTTGCTAGGCAGTTACCAGAGTGATACATATCAAGGCTACTTTCCATCCTGAGTGAAATAAGTGAAACAGGAAGTCTCTACGATTTTCTGGTGCAGAGATATGTGATTTGTTAGTTAGTTGCTAGGGTAACCCCATCTGGTTGCTAGGCAGTTACCAGGGTGATACTTATCAAGCCTCCTTTCCATACTGAGTGAATCAAGTCAACCTGGAAGCTACTATACTGTGGCTATGAAGATTTTAGGTCATTACTTATTGGCTGCTTGATAAAAGAAATCCTCTGAGGGAGAGAGAGAGGGAGAGACGCAGGGCTGACAGGCCCTTTTTCGTCTGTGTGTGTGAAAACGTCAGTTGGGATTTAAATTTCTGAACATTCCGCAATGTTAATCAATGGGAGTTTTTCCGAGTTTTGATCGTCATTTTTAGGAAAACCGTAAGTCCGATCAGTTAGAAAAGATATAGCACACTATTCGGGATTAGTCTGAAGGTCTGTGCCGAGTTTGGTGCATGTAGCTTAAAAGCTCTAGGAGGAGTTACATTTAGAAATTTAGTCTCAGAATAATAATAATAACTAGATTAAAAAGTTTGAGTACAAACTTTAGGTTGGCTTGAGAAAGCCTAGCATAAAGTTTGAAGTAGTTGTAAAAGTTTGAAGATTTACGGTTTCTAGTTTGATGTAATTATAAGTAGTAGTTTTCAAAGTTCAAAGTTTAGAGATTATAAAACCATTCAGTCTATCAAATAGATTAGATAGATAGATAGATAGATAGATAGATAGATAGATAGATAGATAGATAGATAGATATTGACCCTCAGATAGATAGATAGATAGATAGATAGATAGATAGAGTATGACCCACAGATAGATAGATAGATAGATAGATAGATAGATAGATAGATAGATAGATATTGACCCTCAGATAGATAGATAGATAGATAGATAGATAGATAGAGTCTGACCCACAGATAGATAGATATTGACCGTCAGATATATAGATAGATAGATAGTCATTGACCCTGAGATATAGATAGATAGAGTATGACCCACAGATAGATAGATAGATAGTTATTGACCCGCAGATTGTTAGATAGATAGATAGATAGATAGATATTGACCCTCAGATAGATAGATAGATAGATAGATATTGACCCTCAGAAAGATAAATAGATATATAGATAGATAGATAGATAGATAGATAGATAGATAGATGGACAGATAGATATATCATTTTTTACTTGGGTGCTAGGGTAACCCAATCTGGTTGCTAGGCATTTTCCAGGGTGATCCTTATCAAGCCTCCTTTTCATTCTGAGTGAATAAAGTCAACCCGGAAGTCTCTATGATTTTCTGTTGCATAGATACGTGATTTGTTACTTGGTTGCTAGGGTAACCATATCTGGTTGATAGGCAGTTACCAGAGTGATATATATCAAGGCTACTTTCCATCTTGAGTAAAATAAGTGAAACAGGAAGTCTCTACGATTTTCTGGTTCAGAGTTATGTGATTTGTTACTTGGTTGCTAGGGTAACCATATCTGGTTGATAGGCAGTTACCAGAGTGATATATATCAAGGCTACTTTCCATCTTGAGTAAAATAAGTGAAACAGGAAGTCTCTACGATGTTCTGGTTCAAAGATATGTGATTTGTTACTTGGTTGCTAGGGTAACCCCATCTGGTTGCTAGGCAGTTACCAAGGTGATACTCATAAGGCTCCTTGCAATCCTGTGTGAAATATGTCAACCCCTAAGTCTCTACGATGTTCTGGTTCAAAGATATGTGATTTGTTACTTGGTTGCTAGGGTAACCGCATCTGGTTGCTAGGCAGTTACCAGAGGGATACATATCAAGGCTACTTTCCATCCTGAGTGAATAAAGTCAACCCGGAAGTCTCTATGATTTTCTGTTGCAGAGATATGTGATTTGTTACTTGGTTGATAGGGTAATCACATCTGGTTGCTAGGCAGTTACCAGAGTGATACATATCAAGGCTACTTTCCATCCTGAGTGAAATAAATCAACCCGGAAGTCTCTCTGATTTTCTGTTGCAGAGATATGTGATTTGTTACTTGGTTGCTAGGGTAAACACATCTGGTTGCTAGGGAGTTACCAAAGTGATACTCATAAGGCTCCTTGCAATCCTGTGTGAAATATGTCAACCCCTAAGTCTCTACGATGTTCTGGTTCAAAGATATGTGATTTGTTACTTGGTTGCTAAGGTAGCCCTGTCTGGTTGCTATGCAGTTACCAGAGTGATACATATCAAGGCTACTTTCCATCCTGAGTGAAATAAGTGAAACAGGTAGTCTCTACGATTTTCTGGTGCAGAGATATGTGATTTGTTACTTGGTTGCTAGGGTAACCCCGTCTGGTTGCTAGGCAGTTACCAGAGTGATACATATCAAGGCTACTTTCCATCCTGAGTGAATAAAGTCAACCCGGAAGTCTCTATGATTTTCTGTTGCAGAGATATGTGATTTGTTACTTGGTTGATAGGGTAATCACATCTGGTTGCTAGGCAGTTACCAGAGTGATACATATCAAGGCTACTTTCCATCCTGATTGAAATAAATCAACCCGGAAGTCTCTCTGATTTTCTGTTGCAGAGATATGTGATTTGTTACTTGGTTGCTAGGGTAAACACATCTGGTTGCTAGGGAGTTACCAAAGTGATACTCATAAGGCTCCTTGCAATCCTGTGTGAAATATGTCAACCCCTAAGTCTCTACGATGTTCTGGTTCAAAGATATGTGATTTGTTACTTGGTTGCTAAGGTAACCCTGTCTGGTTGCTATGCAGTTACCAGAGTGATACATATCAAGGCTACTTTCCATCCTGAGTGAAATAAGTGAAACAGGTAGTCTCTACGATTTTCTGGTGCGGAGATATGTGATTTGTTACTTGGTTGCTAGGGTAACCCCGTCTGGTTGCTAGGCAGTTACCAGAGTGATACATATCAAGGCTACTTTCCATCCTGAGTGAATAAAGTCAACCCGGAAGTCTCTATGATTTTCTGTTGCAGAGATATGTGATTTGTTACTTGGTTGCTAGGGTAACCCCGTCTGGTTGCTAGGCAGTTACCAGAGTGATACATATCAAGGCTACTTTCCATCCTGAGTGAATAAAGTCAACCCGGAAGTCTCTCTGATTTTCTGTTGCAGAGATATGTGATTTGTTACTTGGTTGCTAGGGTAAACACATCTGGTTGCTAGGGAGTTACCAAAGTGATACTCATAAGGCTCCTTGCAATCCTGTGTGAAATATGTCAACCCCTAAGTCTCTACGATGTTCTGGTTCAAAGATATGTGATTTGTTACTTGGTTGCTAAGGTAACCCTGTCTGGTTGCTATGCAGTTACCAGAGTGATACATATCAAGGCTACTTTCCATCCTGAGTGAAATAAGTGAAACAGGTAGTCTCTACGATTTTCTGGTGCAGAGATATGTGATTTGTTACTTGGTTGCTAGGGTAACCCCGTCTGGTTGCTAGGCAGTTACCAGAGTGATACATATCAAGGCTACTTTCCATCCTGAGTGAATAAAGTCAACCCGGAAGTCTCTATGATTTTCTGTTGCAGAGATATGTGATTTGTTACTTGGTTGCTAGGGTAACCCCGTCTGGTTGCTAGGCAGTTACCAGAGTGATACATATCAAGGCTACTTTCCATCCTGAGTGAATAAAGTCAACCCGGAAGTCTCTCTGATTTTCTGTTGCAGAGATATGTGATTTGTTACTTGGTTGCTAGGGTAATCACATCTGGTTGCTAGGCAGTTACCAGAGTGATACATATCAAGGCTACTTTCCATCCTGAGTGAAATAAGTGAAACAGGAAGTCTGTATGATTTTCTGGTGCAGAGATATGTGATTTGCTATTTGGTTGCTAGGGTAACCCTGTCTGGTTGCTATGCAGTTACCAGGGTGATACTTATCAAGCCTCCTTTCCATACTGAGTGAATCAAGTCAACCTGGAAGCTACTATACTGTGGCTATGAAGATTTTAGGTCATTACTTATTGGCTGCTTGATAAAAGAAATCCTCTGTGGGAGAGAGAGAGGGAGAGACGCAGGGCTGACAGGCCCTTTTTTGTCTGTGTGTGTGAAAACGTCAGTTGGGATTTAAATTTCTGAACATTCCGCAATGTTAAGTCAATGGGAGTTTTTCCGAGTTTTGATCGTCATTTTTAGGAAAACCGTAAGTCCGATCAGTTAGAAAAGATATAGCACACTATTCGGGATTAGTCTGAAGGTCTGTGCCGAGTTTGGTGCATGTAGCTTAAAAGCTCTAGGAGGAGTTAGATTTAGAAATTTAGTCTCAGAATAATAATAATAATAATAATAAGTTTAAATAGGATTTCAGTAAGTTGGCTTTCTCAAGCCAACCTAATAATAATAATAATAATAAGTTTAAATAGGATTTCAGTAAGTTGGCTTTCTCAAGCCAACCTAATAATAATAATAATAAGTTTAAATAGGATTTCAGTAAGTTGGCTTTCTCAAGCCAACCTAATAAGTATGCAAGAGAACAATAGTGATGCTTTGCCTATGGCAAGCACCACTAACTAGAATGTACATTTCCTGAAGAAAATGTGAGTGGTGCTTGCCGTGGCAAAATTTCTTACCACAATGTCCCACCTACAGCCCAAAGTTGAAAGAGGCCACCCCCATGTCAGTAGGATGTTCTGGTGCAGAGATATAGGTGTTGTTCCATGGTTGCTAGGGAAACCCATCTGGTTGATATGCAGTTACTAAGGTGACAGCCACCAACGCTACTCACCATCCTGAGTAAAATAAGTCAACCCGGAAGTCTCTACGATTTTCTAGTACAGAGATATGTGATTTGTTACTTGGTTGCTAGGGTAACCCCATCTGGTTGCTAGGCAGTTAACCAAGGGGCAAGCCAACAATGCTCCTTGCCATCCTGATTGAAATAAGTCAACCCGGAAGTCTCTGTGATTTTCTTGTGCTGAGATATGTGATTTGTTTCTTGGTTGCTAGGGTAACCCCATCTGGTTGCTAGGCAGTTACTAAGGTGACAGCCAACAATGCTCCTAGCCATCCTGAGTGAAATAAGTCAACCCGGAAGTCTCTGTGATTTTCTTGCGCAGAGATATGTGATTTGTTTCTTGGTTGCTAGGGTAACCCCATCTGGTTGCTAGGCAGTTACTAAGGTGACAGCCAACAATGCTCCTAGCCATCCTGAGTGAAATAAGTCAACCCGGAAGTCTCTGTGATTTTCTTGCGCAGAGATATGTGATTTGTTTCTTGGTTGCTAGGGTAACCCCATCTGGTTGCTAGGCAGTTACCAAGGTGACAGGCAACAATGCTCCTTGCCATCCTGAGTGAAATAAGTCAACCCGGAAGTCTCTGTGATTTTCTTGTGCAGAGATATGTGATCTGTTTCTTGGTTGCTAGGGTAACCCCATCTGGTTGCTAGGCAGTTACCAAGGTGACAGGCAACAATGCTCCTTGCCATCCTGAGTGAAATAAGTCAACCCGGAAGTCTCTGTGATTTTTTTGTGCAGAGATATGTGATTTGTTTCTTGGTTGCTAGGGTAACCCCATCTGGTTGCTAGGCAGTTACCTACGTGATACTCATAAGGCCCCTTGCAATCCTGTGAGAAATATTTCAACCCCTATGTCTCTACGATGTTCTGGTTCAAAGATATGTGATTTGTTATTTGGTTGCTAGGGTAACCCCATCTGGTTGCTAGGCAGTTACCAAGGTGACAGCCAACAATGCTCCTTGCCATCCTGAGTGAAATAAGTCAACCCGGAAGTCTCTGTGATTTTCTTGTGCAGAGATATTTGATTTGTTTCTTGGTTGCTAGGGTAACCCCATCTGGTTGCTAGGCAGTTATCAAGGTGACAGGCAACAATGATCCTTGCCATCCTGAGTGAAATAAGTCAACCCGGAAGTCTCTGTGATTTTTTTGTGCAGAGATATGTGATTTGTTTCTTGGTTGCTAGGGTAACCCCATCTGGTTGCTAGGCAGTTACCTACGTGATACTCATAAGGCCCCTTGCAATCCTGTGAGAAATATTTCAACCCCTATGTCTCTACGATGTTCTGGTTCAAAGATATGTGATTTGTTATTTGGTTGCTAGGGTAACCCCATCTGGTTGCTAGGCAGTTACCAAGGTGACAGCCAACAATGCTCCTTGCCATCCTGAGTGAAATAAGTCAACCCGGAAGTCTCTGTGATTTTCTTGCGCAGAGATATGTGATTTGTTTCTTGGTTGCTAGGGTAACCCCATCTGGTTGCTAGGCAGTTACCAAGGTGACAGGCAACAATGCTCCTTGCCATCCTGAGTGAAATAAGTCAACCCGGAAGTCTCTACGATTTTCTGGTGCAGAGATATGTGATTTGTTAGTTAGTTGCTAGGGTAACCCCATCTGGTTGCTAGGCAGTTACCAGGGTGATACTTATCAAGCCTCCTTTCCATACTGAGTGAATCAAGTCAACCTGGAAGCTACTATACTGTGGCTATGAAGATTTTAGGTCATTACTTATTGGCTGCTTGATAAAAGAAATCCTCTGAGGGAGAGAGAGAGGGAGAGACGCAGGGCTGACAGGCCCTTTTTCGTCTGTGTGTGTGAAAACGTCAGTTGGGATTTAAATTTCTGAACATTCCGCAATGTTAATCAATGGGAGTTTTTCCGAGTTTTGATCGTCATTTTTAGGAAAACCGTAAGTCCGATCAGTTAGAAAAGATATAGCACACTATTCGGGATTAGTCTGAAGGTCTGTGCCGAGTTTGGTGCATGTAGCTTAAAAGCTCTAGGAGGAGTTACATTTAGAAATTTAGTCTCAGAATAATAATAATAATAATAATAATAATAAGTTTAAATAGGATTTCAGTAAGTTGGCTTTCTCAAGCCAACCTAATAATAATAATAATAAGTTTAAATAGGATTTCAGTAAGTTGGCTTTCTCAAGCCAACCTAATAAGTATGCAAGAGAACAATAGTGATGCTTTGCCTATGGCAAGCACCACTAACTAGAATGTACATTTCCTGAAGAAAATGTGAGTGGTGCTTGCCGTGGCAAAATTTCTTACCACAATGTCCCACCTACAGCCCAAAGTTGAAAGAGGCCACCCCCATGTCAGTAGGATGTTCTGGTGCAGAGATATAGGTGTTGTTCCATGGTTGCTAGGGAAACCCATCTGGTTGATATGCAGTTACTAAGGTGACAGCCACCAACGCTACTCACCATCCTGAGTAAAATAAGTCAACCCGGAAGTCTCTACGATTTTCTAGTACAGAGATATGTGATTTGTTACTTGGTTGCTAGGGTAACCCCATCTGGTTGCTAGGCAGTTAACCAAGGGGCAAGCCAACAATGCTCCTTGCCATCCTGATTGAAATAAGTCAACCCGGAAGTCTCTGTGATTTTCTTGTGCTGAGATATGTGATTTGTTTCTTGGTTGCTAGGGTAACCCCATCTGGTTGCTAGGCAGTTACTAAGGTGACAGCCAACAATGCTCCTAGCCATCCTGAGTGAAATAAGTCAACCCGGAAGTCTCTGTGATTTTCTTGCGCAGAGATATGTGATTTGTTTCTTGGTTGCTAGGGTAACCCCATCTGGTTGCTAGGCAGTTAACAAAGGGGCAAGCCAACAATGCTCCTTGCCATCCTGATTGAAATAAGTCAACCCGGAAGTCTCTGTGATTTTCTTGTGCTGAGATATGTGATTTGTTTCTTGGTTGCTAGGTTAACCCCATCTGGTTGCTAGGCAGTTACTAAGGTGACAGCCAACAATGCTCCTTGCCATCCTGATTGAAATAAGTCAACCCGGAAGTCTCTGTGATTTTCTTGTGCTGAGATATGTGATTTGTTTCTTGGTTGCTAGGGTAACCCCATCTGGTTGCTAGGCAGTTACTAAGGTGACAGCCAACAATGCTCCTAGCCATCCTGAGTGAAATAAGTCAACCCGGAAGTCTCTGTGATTTTCTTGCGCAGAGATATGTGATTTGTTTCTTGGTTGCTAGGGTAACCCCATCTGGTTGCTAGGCAGTTAACAAAGGGGCAAGCCAACAATGCTCCTTGCCATCCTGATTGAAATAAGTCAACCCGGAAGTCTCTGTGATTTTCTTGTGCTGAGATATGTGATTTGTTTCTTGGTTGCTAGGTTAACCCCATCTGGTTGCTAGGCAGTTACTAAGGTGACAGCCAACAATGCTCCTAGCCATCCTGAGTGAAATAAGTCAACCCGGAAGTCTCTGTGATTTTCTTGCGCAGAGATATGTGATTTGTTTCTTGGTTGCTAGGGTAACCCCATCTGGTTGCTAGGCAGTTACCAAGGTGACAGGCAACAATGCTCCTTGCCATCCTGAGTGAAATAAGTCAACCCGGAAGTCTCTGTGATTTTCTTGTGCAGAGATATGTGATCTGTTTCTTGGTTGCTAGGGTAACCCCATCTGGTTGCTAGGCAGTTACCAAGGTGACAGGCAACAATGCTCCTTGCCATCCTGAGTGAAATAAGTCAACCTGGAAGTCTCTGTGATTTTCTTGCGCAGAGATATGTGATTTGTTTCTTGGTTGCTAGGGTAACCCCATCTGGTTGCTAGGCAGTTAACAAAGGGGCAAGCCAACAATGCTCCTTGCCATCCTGATTGAAATAAGTCAACCCGGAAGTCTCTGTGATTTTCTTGTGCTGAGATATGTGATTTGTTTCTTGGTTGCTAGGGTAACCCCATCTGGTTGCTAGGCAGTTACTAAGGTGACAGCCAACAATGCTCCTAGCCATCCTGAGTGAAATAAGTCAACCCGGAAGTCTCTGTGATTTTCTTGCGCAGAGATATGTGATTTGTTTCTTGGTTGCTAGGGTAACCCCATCTGGTTGCTAGGCAGTTACCAAGGTGACAGGCAACAATGCTCCTTGCCATCCTGAGTGAAATAAGTCAACCCGGAAGTCTCTGTGATTTTCTTGTGCAGAGATATTTGATTTGTTTCTTGGTTGCTAGGGTAACCCCATCTGGTTGCTAGGCAGTTACCAAGGTGACAGGCAACAATGCTCCTTGCCATCCTGAGTGAAATAAGTCAACCCGGAAGTCTCTGTGATTTTTTTGTGCAGAGATATGTGATTTGTTTCTTGGTTGCTAGGGTAACCCCATCTGGTTGCTAGGCAGTTACCTACGTGATACTCATAAGGCCCCTTGCAATCCTGTGAGAAATATTTCAACCCCTATGTCTCTACGATGTTCTGGTTCAAAGATATGTGATTTGTTATTTGGTTGCTAGGGTAACCCCATCTGGTTGCTAGGCAGTTACCAAGGTGACAGCCAACAATGCTCCTTGCCATCCTGAGTGAAATAAGTCAACCCGGAAGTCTCTGTGATTTTCTTGTGCAGAGATATTTGATTTGTTTCTTGGTTGCTAGGGTAACCCCATCTGGTTGCTAGGCAGTTATCAAGGTGACAGGCAACAATGCTCCTTGCCATCCTGAGTGAAATAAGTCAACCCGGAAGTCTCTACGTCATTCTGATCCTAAGATACACATCCTAGTGATTTTGAATGGATGTCAATGGTTCTTTGTTGCTAGGGTGCTTTAAATGGTTGCTAGGGCGTGGCTAAGTAGTTCACATGATGAAAGCTGAAGACTGATTACTCACCCAATTAAAACAAAGCAACTATCATGTCTCTAGGACATTCTGATCTGAAGATATCTTACTGTAATTGAAATCAATAAATGTGGTTGCTAGGGTGCTGTAAATTGTTGCTAGGGAGTGGCTTGGCAACTGCCAATGATGAATCTCCAAAGGCTGCTTGTCAGTATGAATGATATAAACCAACTCCCATGCTTCTGTGACATTCAGAATGGAAGATATCTCTCTTTGGATTTTGGTTGCTAAGGTGCTCGAAAATGGTTGCTAGGGAGGGGCTAGGAAGTGTTGAGGGGATTCATGATTGGCTGTTTTACTGCCCCAAGTCAAACGAGACCACCCTCGTGTTTCTATGATAATTCAGTCCGGAGAAATCCCTTTGATCTCTTTCAATGGAAGTCTATGGGACTTGTTGCTAAGGTGCTGTAAATAGTTGCTAGGGCGTGGCTTGATAGCTTCACAATGATCCTGAGAGACTGATTGGTCGTCTAAGTAAAATGAGCCCGCCCCCTTGTCTCTAAGAAACTCTGATCCAGAGTTATGTTCAATACAAAATCTACCATAGACTTAACATTGGGGCAAATTTGGGCAGCTCCTGCCCCCCAGGGGTGCAACTTTTACCCCATTGTGAGGTATGTTCTCACAGAGCCTGTCAGCCTCTTCAAATGATGTAAATCACACGTCTCTGCGAAATCCTCGCTCTGAGCTATGACTCGTCAAAATTCGGCTCAATGTTAAGTCAATGGGATTTTTTGCCCAATTTTTTGCCCCTGGGGCAAACACCGTACCCCCGATCGCTTATAAAAGTCATAGCACACCATTCCCAAATAATACGCACGATTTGACGCCTCATTCGTGGGTCTGCGACCAAAATATTTTGCAAAAAATTCCTTTGACTTACATTGGGGCAACTTTGGGCAGCTCCTGCCCCCCAGGGGTACAACGTTTACCCCATTGAGAGGTATGTTCTCACAGAGCCTGTCAGCCTCTTCAAATGTGGTAAATCACACGTCTCTGCAAAATCCTCGCTCTGAGCTATGACTCGTCAAAGTTCGGCTCAATGTTTAGTCAATGGGATTTTTTGCCCAATTTTTTGCCCCTGGGGCAAACACCGTACCCCTGATCGCTTAGAAAAGATATAGCACACCTCTCCTCAATGAGCCGCACGATTTGATTCCTCACTCAGGGGTCTGTGACAAAAGCTGCGGGAGGAGTAGCGCGCCAAACTATGTGTGGAATAATAATAATTATAATAATAATAAGTATGCAAGAGAACAATAGTGATGCTTTGCCTATGGCAAGCACCACTAATAATAATAAGTATGCAAGAGAACAATAGTGATGCTTTGCCTATGGCAAGCACCACTAACTAGAATGTACATTTCCTGAAGAAAATGTGAGTGGTGCTTGCCGTGGCAAAATTTCTTACCACAATGTCCCACCTACTGCCCAAAGTTGAAAGAGGCCACCCCCATGACAGTAGGATGTTCTGGTGCAGAGATATAGGTGTTGTTCCATGGTTGCTAGGGAAACCCATCTGGTTGATATGCAGTTACTAAGGTGACAGCCACCAACGCTACTTGCCATCCTGAGTAAAATAAGTCAACCCGGAAGTCTCTACGATTTTCTAGTACAGAGGTATGTGATTTGTTACTTGGTTGCTAGGGTAACCCCATCTGGTTGCTAGGCAGTTACCAAGGGGCAAGCCAACAATGCTCCTTGCCATCCTAAATGAAATAAGTCAACACGGAATCACTACAATTTTCTGGTTCAGAGATATATGATTTGTTACTTGGTTGCTAGGGTAACCCCATCTGGTTGCTAGGCAGTTACCAAGGTGACAGCCAACAATGCTCCTTGCCATCCTGAGTAAAATAAGTCAACCCGGAAGTCTCTGTGATTTTCTTGTGCAGAGATATGTGATTTGTTTATTGGTTGCTAGGGTAACCCCATCTGGTTGCTAGGCAGTTACCAAGGTGACAGGCAACAATGCTCCTTGCCATCCTGAGTAAAATAAGTCAACCCGGAAGTCTCTGTGATTTTCTTGTGCAGAGATATGCGATTTCTTTCTTGGTTGCTAGGGTAACCCCATCTGGTTGCTAGGCAGTTACCTACGTGATACTCATAAGGCCCCTTGCAATCCTGTGAGAAATATTTCAACCCCTATGTCTCTACGATGTTCTGGTTCAAAGATATGTGATTTGTTACTTGGTTGCTAGGGTAACCCCATCTGGTTGCTAGGAAGTTACCAAGGTGACAGCCAACAATGCTCCTTGCCATCCTGAGTGAAATAAGTCAACCCGGAAGTCTCTACGTCATTCTGATCCTAAGATACACATCTTATTGATTTTGAATGGATGTCAATGGTTCTTTGTTGCTAGGGTGCTTTAAATGGTTGCTAGGGTGTGGCTAAGTAGTTCACATGATGAAAGCTGAAGACTGATTACTCACCCAATTAAAACAAAGCAACTATCATGTCTCTAGGACATTCTGATCTGAAGATATCTTACTGTAATTGAAATCAATAAATGTGGTTGCTAGGGTGCTCTAAATTGTTGCTAGGGAGTGGCTTGGCAGCTGCCAATGATGAATCTCCAAAGGCTGCTTGTCAGTATGAATGATATAAACCAACTCCTATGCCTCTGTGACAATCAGAATGGAAGATATCTCTCTTTGGATTTTGGTTGCTAAGGTGCTCGAAAATGGTTGCTAGGGAGGGGCTAGGAAGTGTTGAGGGGATTCATGATTGGCTGTTTTACTGGCCCAAGTCAAACGAGACCACCCTTGTGTTTCTATGATAATTCAGTCCAGAGAAATCCCTTTGATCTCTTTCAATGGAAGTCTATGGGACTTGTTGCTAAGGTACTGTAAATGGTTGCTAGGGCGTGGCTTGATAGCTTCACAATGATCCTGAGAGACTGATTGGTCGTCTGAGTAAAATGAGCCCGCCCCCTTGTCTCTAAGACACTGTGATCCAGAGTTATGTTCAATACAAAATCTACCATAGACTTAACATTGGGGCAAATTTGGGCAGCTCCTGCCCTCAAGGGGTGCAACTTTTACCCCATTGTGAGGTATGTTCTCACAGAGCCTGTCAGCCTCTTCAAATGTGGTAAATCACACGTCTCTGCAAAATCCTCGCTCTGAGCTATGACTCATCAAAGTTCGGCTCAATGTTTAGTCAATGGGATTTTTTGCCCAATTTTTTGCCCCTGGGGCAAACACCATACCCCCGATCGCTTAGAAAAGATATAGCACACCTTTCCCAAATAATCCGCACGATTTGACGCCTCATTTGTGGGTCTGCGAGCAAAAAATTTTTCAAAAAATTCCATTGACTTACATTTGGGCAACTTTGGTCAGCTCCTGCTCCCCAGGGGTAAAACTTTTACCCCATTGTGAGGTATGTTCTCAGAGAGCCTGTCAGCCTCTTCAAATGTGGTAAATCACACGTCTCTGTGAAATCCTCGCTCTGAGCTATAACTCGTCAAAGTTCGGCTCAATGTTAAGTCAATGGGATTTTTTGCCCAATTTTTTGCCCCTGGGGCAAACAACGTACCCCCGATCGCTTAGAAAAGATATAGCACACCTCTCCTCAATGAGCCGCACGATTTGATGCCTCACTCAGGGGTCTGTGACAAAAACTGCGGGAGGAGTAGCGCGCCAAACTATGTGTGGAATAATAATAATTATAACTAGAATGTACATTTCCTGAAGAAAATGTGAGTGGTGCTTGCCGTGGCAAAACTCGTCAAATAGCATTTTCTAACTTGTTTCTAAGCACTAAAATAAAGGTCACAGAATGTTGCTAACACGTGTTTTTCATGACGCTAGCATGTTTTTAGAATGTTTTAGCACTTCGCTAGGTGAAGCTAGCATGTGTTAGCATGATACTAGCACGTTTTTAGCATGTTTTAGCACTTCGTTTGGTAATGCTAACATGTGTTAGCATGATGCTAGCACGTTTTTAACATGTTTTAGCAATCCCCTAAGCAATGCTAACATGCATTATCATAATGCAAGCATGTTTTAACATGTTTTAGCACTTCGCTAGGTGAATCTAGCATGTGTTAGCATGATACTAGCACGTTTTTTGCATGTTTTTGCACTTCGTTTGGCGATGCTAACATGTGTTAGCATGATGCTAGCACGTTTTTAACATGTTTTAGCAATCCCCTAAGCAATGCTAACATGCATTAGCATAATGCTAGCACGTTTTAACATGTTTTAGCACTTCGCTAGGTGAAGCTAGCATGTGTTAGCATGATATTAGCACGTTTTTAGCATGTTTTAGCACTTCGTTTGACGATGCTAACATGTGTTAGCATTATGCTAGCACGATTTTTAACATGTTTTAGCAATCCCCTAAGCAATGCTAACATGCATTAGCATAATGTTAGCACGTTTTAACATGTTTTAGCACTTCGCTAGGTGAAGCTAGCATGTGTTAACATGATACTAGCACGTTTTTAGCATGTTTTAGCACTTTGCTAGGCAATGCTAACATGTGTTAGCATGATGCTAGCACGTTTTTAACATGTTTTAGCAATCCCCTAAGCAATGCTAACATGCATTAGCATAATGCTAGCACGTTTTAACATGTTTTAGTACTTCGCTAGGCGATGCCAGCATGTGTTAGCATGATGTTAGCACGTTTTTAGCATGTTTTAACACTTCGCAAGGCAATACTAGCATGTGTTAGCATGTTGTTAGCACGTTTTTAGCATGTTTTAGCACTTTGCTAGGCGATGCCAACATGTGTTAGGATGTTGCTAGCATGTTTTTAGCATGTTTTAGCACTTCGCTAGGCAATGCCAGCATGTGTTAGCATGTTGCTAACACGTTTATAGCATGTTTTAGCACTTCGCTAGGTGATGCCAGCATATGTTAGCATGATGCTAGCACATTTTTAGCATGTTTTAGGGTGTGGCTATGAAGATTTTTATTGGCTGCTTGATAAAAGAAATCCTCTGAGGGAGAGATAGAGAGAGATGCAGGGCTGACAGGCCCTTTTTTGTCTGTGTGTGTGAAAATGTCAGTTGGGATTTAAATTTCTGAACATTCCGCAATGTAAAGTCAATGGGACTTTTTTGGCCGCTTTTTTGTCCGCTGTTCGAACATCGTACACCCGATCGCTTAGAAAAGATATAGCACACCTCTCCTCAATGAGCCGCACGATTTGATGCCTCACTCAGGGGTCTGTGACAAAAGCTGCGGGAGGAGTAGCGCGCCAAACTATGTGTGGAATAATAATAATTATAATAATAATAATAAGTATGCAAGAGAACAATAGTGATGCTTTGCCTATGGCAAGCACCACTAACTAGAATGTACATTTCCTGAAGAAAATGTGAGTGGTGCTTGCCGTGGCAAAATTTCTTACCACAATGTCCCACCTACTGCCCAAAGTTGAAAGAGGCCACCCCCATGACAGTAGGATGTTCTGGTGCAGAGATATAGGTGTTGTTCCATGGTTGCTAGGGAAACCCATCTGGTTGATATGCAGTTACTAAGGTGACAGCCACCAACGCTACTCGCCATCCTGAGTAAAATAAGTCAACCCGGAAGTCTCTACGATTTTCTAGTACAGAGGTATGTGATTTGTTACTTGGTTGCTAGGGTAACCCCATCTGGTTGCTAGGCAGTTACCAAGGGGCAAGCCAACAATGCTCCTTGCCATCCTAAATGAAATAAGTCAACACGGAATCACTACAATTTTCTGGTTCAGAGATATATGATTTGTTACTTGGTTGCTAGGGTAACCCCATCTGGTTGCTAGGCAGTTACCAAGGTGACAGCCAACAATGCTCCTTGCCATCCTGAGTAAAATAAGTCAACCCGGAAGTCTCTGTGATTTTCTTGTGCAGAGATATGTGATTTGTTTATTGGTTGCTAGGGTAACCCCATCTGGTGACAGGCAACAATGCTCCTTGCCATCCTGAGTGAAATAAGTCAACCCGGAAGTCTCTGTGATTTTCTTGTACAGAGATATGTGATTTGTTTCTTGGTTGCTAGGGTAACCCCATCTGGTTGCTAGGCAGTTACCAAGGTGACAGCCAAGAATGCTCCTTGCCATCCTGACTGAAATAAATCAACCTGGAATCTCTACGATTTTCTGGTTCAGAGATACGTGATTTGTTAATTGGTTGCTAGGGTAACCCCATCTGGTTGCTAGGCAGTTACCAAGGTGACAGCCAACAATGCTCCTTGCCATCCTGAGTGAAATAAGTCAACCCGGTAGTCTCTGTGATTTTCTTGTGCAGAGATGTGTGATTTGTTTCTTGGTTGCTAGGGTAACCCCATCTGGTTGCTAGGCAGTTACCAAGGTGACAGGCAACAATGCTCCTTGCCATCCTGAGTGAAATAAGTCAACCCGGAAGTCTCTGTGATTTTCTTGTGCAGAGATATGTGATTTGTTACTTGGTTGCTAGGGTAACCCCATCTGGTTGCTAGGCAGTTACCAAGGTGACAGCAAACAATGCGCCGTGCCATCCTGAGTGAAATAAGTCAACCCGGAAGTCTCTGTGATTTTCTTGTGCAGAGATATTTGATTTGTTTCTTGGTTGCTAGGGTAACCCCATCTGGTTGCTAGGCAGTTATCAAGGTGACAGGGAACAATGCTCCTTGCCATCCTGAGTGAAATAAGTCAACCCGGAAGTCTCTACGTCATTCTGATCCTAAGATACACATCCTAGTGATTTTGAATGGATGTCAATGGTTCTTTGTTGCTAGGGTGCTTTAAATGGTTGCTAGGGCGTGGCTAAGTAGTTCACATGATGAAAGCTGAAGACTGATTACTCACCCAATTAAAACAAAGCAACTATCATGTCTCTAGGACATTCTGATCTGAAGATATCTTACTGTAATTGAAATCAATAAATGTGGTTGCTAGGGTGCTGTAAATTGTTGCTAGGGAGTGGCTTGGCAGCTGCCAATGATGAATCTCCAAAGGCTGCTTGTCAGTATGAATGATATAAACCAACTCCCATGCCTCTGTGACATTCAGAATGGAAGATATCTCTCTTTGGATTTTGGTTGCTAAGGTGCTCGAAAATGGTTGCTAGGGAGGGGCTAGGAAGTGTTGAGGGGATTCATGATTGGCTGTTTTACTGCCCCAAGTCAAACGAGACCACCCTCGTGTTTCTATGATAATTCAGTCCAGAGAAATCCCTTTGATCTCTTTCAATGGAAGTCTATGGGACTTGTTGCTAAGGTACTGTAAATGGTTGCTAGGGCGTGGCTTGATAGCTTCACAATGATCCTGAGAGACTGATTGGTCATCTGAGTAAAATGAGCCCGCCCCCTTGTCTCTAAGACACTGTGATCCAGAGTTATGTTCAATACAAAATCTACCATAGACTTAACATTGGGGCAAATTTGGGCAGCTCCTGCCCCCCAGGGGTAAAACTTTTACCCCATTGTGAGGTATGTTCTCACAGAGCCTGTCAGCCTCTTCAAATGTGGTAAATCACACGTCTCTGTGAAATCCTCGCTCTGAGCTATAACTTGTCAAAGTTCGGCTCAATGTTAAGTCAATGGGATTTTTTGCCCAATTTTTTGCCCCTGGGGCAAATACCGTACCCCCGATCACTTATAGTAGTCATAGCACACCATTCCCAAATAATCTGCACGATTTGACGCCTCATTTGTGGGTCTGCGAGCAAAAAATTTTTCAAAAAATTCCATTGACTTACATTGGGGCAACTTTGGGCAGCTCCTGCCCCCCAGGGGTAAAACTTTTACCCCATTGTGAGGTATGTTCTCAGAGAGCCTGTCAGCCTCTTCAAATGTGGTAAATCACACGTCTCTGTGAAATCCTCGCTCTGAGCTATAACTCGTCAAAGTTCGGCTCAATGTTAAGTCAATGGGATTTTTTGCCCAATTTTTTGCCCCTGGGGCAAACAACATACCCCCGATCGCTTAGAAAAGATATAGCACACCTCTCCTCAATGAGCCGCACGATTTGATGCCTCACTCAGGGGTCTGTGACAAAAGCTGCGGGAGGAGTAGCGCGCCAAACTATGTGTGGAATAATAATAATTATAATTAATCACTCAGGGGTCTACGCCAAAAGGTGCGGGACGAGTTAGGTGCCGAAGTTTTGTACGGAAGAAGAAGAAGAAGAAGAAGAAAAATAAGTATATGAGATTACAATAGTGTTGCTTTGCAAGCACCACTAACTAGAATGTACATTTCCTGAAGAAAATGTGAGTGGTGCTTGCTGTGGCAAAACTCGTCAAATAGCATTTTCTAACTTGTTTCTAAGCACTAAAATAAAGGTCATAGAATGTTGCTAACACGTGTTTTTCATGATGGTAGCACGTTTTTAGAATGTTTTAGCACTTCGCTAGGTGAAGCTAGCATGTGTTAGCATGATACTAGCACGTTATTAGCATGTTTTAGCACTTCGTTTGGCGATGCTAACATGTGTTAGCATGATGCTAGCACGTTTTTAACATGTTTTAGCAATCCCCTAAGCAATGCTAACATGCATTAGCATAATGCTAGCACGTTTTAACATGTTTTAGCACTTCGCTAGGTGAAGCTAGCATGTATTAGCATGATACTAGCACGTTTTTAGCATGTTTTAGCACTTCGCTAGGCGATGCTAACATTTGTTAGCATGATGCTAACACGTTTTTAACATGTTTTAGCAATCCCCTAAGCAATGCTAACATGCATTAGCATAATGCTAGCACATTTTACCATGTTTTAGCACTTCGCTACGTGAATCTAGCATGTGTTAGCATGATACTAGCACGTTTTTAGCCTGTTTTAGCACTTCGCTAGGCGATGCTAACATTTGTTAGCATGATGCTAGCACGTTTTTAACATGTTTTAGCAATCCCCTAAGCAATGCTAACATGCATTAGCATAATACTAGCACGTTTTTAGCATGTTTTAGCACTTCGCTAGGCGATGCTAACATGTGTTAGCATGATGCTAGCACGTTTTTAACATGTTTTAGCAATCCCCTAAGCAATGCTAACATGCATTAGCATAATGCTAGCACGTTTTTAGCATGTTTTAGCACTTCGCTAGGCGATGCCAGCATGTGTTAGCATGATTCTAGCACATTTTTAACATGTTTTATGTTGTGGCTATGAAGATTTTTATTGGCTGCTTGATAAAAGAAATCCTCTGAGGGAGAGAGAGAGAGAGAGACGCAGGGCTGACAGGCCCTTTTTTGTCTGTGTGTGTGAAAATGTCAGTTGGGATTTAAATTTCTGAACATTCCGCAATGTAATGTCAATGGGACTTTTTTGGCCGCTTTTTCGTCCGCTGTTCGAACATCGTACACCCGATCGCTTAGAAAAGATATAGCACACCTCTCCTCAATGAGCCGCATGATTTGATGCCTCACTCAGGGGTCTGTGACAAAAGCTGCGGGAGGAGTAGCGCGCCAAACTATGTGTGGAATAATAATAATTATAACTAGAATGTACATTTCCTGAAGAAAATGTGAGTGGTGCTTGCCGTGGCAAAATTTCTTACCACAATGTCCCACCTACTGCCCAAAGTTGAAAGAGGCCACCCCCATGACAGTAGGATGTTCTGGTGCAGAGATATTGGTGTTGTTCCATGGTTGCTAGGGAAACCCATCTGGTTGATATGCAGTTACTAAGGTGACAGCCACCAATGCTACTTACCATCCTGAGTAAAATAAGTCAATCCGGAAGTCTCTACGATTTTGTAGTACAGAGATATGTGATTTGTTTCTTGGTTGCTAGGGTAACCACATCTGGTTGCTAGGCAGTTACCAAGGTGACAGCCAACAATGCTCCTTGCTCTCCTGAGTGAAATAAGTCAACCCGGAAGTCTCTGTGATTTTCTTGTGCAGCGATATGTGATTTGTTTATTGGTTGCTAGGGTAACCCCATCTGGTTACTAGGCAGTTACCAAGGTGACAGGCAACAATGCTCCTTGCCATCCTGACTGAAATAAGTCAACCCGGAAGTCTCTGTGATTTTCTAGTACAGAGATATGTGATTTGTTTCTTGGTTGCTAGGGTAACCCCATCTGGTTGCTAGGCAGTTACCAAGGTGACAGCCAAGAATGCTCCTTGCCATCCTGACTGAAATAAGTCAACCTGGAATCTCTACGATTTTCTGGTTCAGAGATACGTGATTTGTTAATTGGTTGCTAGGGTAACCCCATCTGGTTGCTAGGCAGTTACCAAGGTGACAGCCAACAATGCTCCTTGCCATCCTGAGTGAAATAAGTCAACCCGGTAGTCTCTGTGATTTTCTTGTGCAGAGATGTGTGATTTGTTTCTTGGTTGCTAGGGTAACCCCATCTGGTTGCTAGGCAGTTACCAAGGTGACAGGCAACAATGCTCCTTGCCATCCTGAGTGAAATAAGTCAACCCGGAAGTCTCTGTGATTTTCTTGTGCAGAGATATGTGATTTATTTCTTGGTTGCTAGGGTAACCCCATCTGGTTGCTAGGCAGTTACCAAGGTGACAGCAAACAATGCTCCGTGCCATCCTGAGTGAAATAAGTCAACCCGGAAGTCTCTGTGATTTTCTTGTGCAGAGATATGTGATTTGTTTATTGGTTGCTAGGGTAACCCCATTTGGTTGCTAGGCAGTTACCAGGGTGATATTTATCAAGTCTACTTTCCATCCTGAGTGAAATAAGTCAACCCGGAAGTCTCTACGACATTCTGATCCTAAGATACACATCTTAGTGATATTGAATGGATGTCAATGGTGTTTTGTTGCTAGGGTGCTTTAAATGGTTGCTAGGGCGTGGCTAAGTAGTTCACATGATGAAAGATGAAGACTGATTACTCACCCAATTAAAACAAAGCAACTATCATGTCTCTAGGACATTCTGATCTGAAGATATCTTACTTCAATTGAAATCAATAAATGTGGTTGCTAGGGTGCTCCAAATTGTTGCTAGGGAGTGGCTTGGCAGCTGCCAATGATGAATATCCCATGGCTGCTTGTCAGTATGAATGATACAAACCAACTCCCATGCCTCTGTGACATTCAGAATGGAAGATATCTCTCTTTGGATTTTGGTTGCTAAGGTGCTCGAAAATGGTTGCTAGGGAGGGGCTAGGAAGTGTTGAGGGGATTCATGATTGGCTGTTTTACTGCCCCAAGTCAAACGAGACCACCCTCGTGTTTCTATGATAATTCAGTCCGGAGATATCCCTTTGATCTCTTTCAATGGAAGTCTATGGGAGTTGTTGCTAAGGTGCTCTAAATGGTTGCTAGGGCGTGGCTTGATAGCTTCACAATGATCCTGAGAGACTGACTGGTCATCTGAGTAAAATGAGCCCGCCCCCTTGTCTCTAAGACACTGTGATCCAGAGTTATGTTCAATACAAAATCTACCATAGACTTAACATTGGGGCAACTTTGGGCAGCTCATGCCCCCCAGGGGTGCAACTTTTACCCCATTGTGAGGTATGTTCTCACAGAGCCTGTCAGCCTCTTCAAATGTGGTTAATCACACGTCTCTGTGAAATCCTCGATCTGAGCTATGACTCGTCAAAGTTCGGCGCAATGTTAAGTCAATGGGATTTTTTGCCCAATTTTTTGCCCCTGGGGCAATCACCGTACCCCCGATCGATTATAAAAGTCATAGGACACCATTCCCAAATAATCCGCACGATTTGACGCCTCATTTGTGGGTTTTCGACCAAAAAATTTTGAAAAAAATTCCATTGACTTACATTGGGGCAACTTTGGGCAGCTCCTGCCCCCCAGGGGTGCAACTTTTACCCCATTGTGAGGTATGTTCTCACAGAGCCTGTCAGCCTCTTCAAATGTGGTAAATCACATGTCTCTGCGAAATCCTCGCTTTGAGCTATGACTCGTCAAAGTTCGGCGCAATGTTAAGTCAATGGGATTTTTTGCCCAATTTTTTGCCCCTGGGGCAAACACCGTACCCCCGATCGCTTATAAAAGTCATAGCACACCTCTCCTCAATGAGCCGCACGATTTGACACCTCATTCATGGGTCTACGCCAAAAGGTGCGGGACGAGTTAGGTGCCGAAGTTTTGTACGGAAGAAGAAGAAGAAGAAGAAGAAGAAGAAGAAGAAAAACTAGAATGTACATTTCCTGAAGAAAATGTGAGTGGTGCTTGCCGTGGCAAAATTTCTTACCACAATGTCCCACCTACTGCCCAAAGTTGAAAGAGGCCACCCCCATGACAGTAGGATGTTCTGGTGCAGAGATATTGGTGTTGTTCCATGGTTGCTAGGGAAACCCATCTGGTTGATATGCAGTTACTAAGGTGACAGCCACCAATGCTACTTACCATCCTGAGTAAAATAAGTCAATCCGGAAGTCTCTACGATTTTGTAGTACAGAGATATGTGATTTGTTTCTTGGTTGCTAGGGTAACCCCATCTGGTTGCTAGGCAGTTACCAAGGTGACAGCCAACAATGCTCCTTGCTCTCCTGAGTGAAATAAGTCAACCCGGAAGTCTCTGTGATTTTCTTGTGCAGCGATATGTGATTTGTTTATTGGTTGCTAGGGTAACCCCATCTGGTTACTAGGCAGTTACCAAGGTGACAGGCAACAATGCTCCTTGCCATCCTGACTGAAATAAGTCAACCCAGAAGTCTCTGTGATTTTCTAGTACAGAGATATGTGATTTGTTTCTTGGTTGCTAGGGTAACCCCATCTGGTTGCTAGGCAGTTACCAAGGTGACAGCCAAGAATGCTCCTTGCCATCCTGACTGAAATAAGTCAACCTGGAATCTCTACGATTTTCTGGTTCAGAGATACGTGATTTGTTAATTGGTTGCTAGGGTAACCCCATCTGGTTGCTAGGCAGTTACCAAGGTGACAGCCAACAATGCTCCTTGCCATCCTGAGTGAAATAAGTCAACCCGGTAGTCTCTGTGATTTTCTTGTGCAGAGATGTGTGATTTGTTTCTTGGTTGCTAGGGTAACCCCATCTGGTTGCTAGGCAGTTACCAAGGTGACAGGCAACAATGCTCCTTGCCATCCTGAGTGAAATAAGTCAACCCGGAAGTCTCTGTGATTTTCTTGTGCAGAGATATGTGATTTATTTCTTGGTTGCTAGGGTAACCCCATCTGGTTGCTAGGCAGTTAACAAGGTGACAGCAAACAATGCTCCGTGCCATCCTGAGTGAAATAAGTCAACCCGGAAGTCTCTGTGATTTTCTTGTGCAGAGATATGTGATTTGTTTATTGGTTGCTAGGGTAACCCCATTTGGTTGCTAGGCAGTTACCAGGGTGATATTTATCAAGTCTACTTTCCATCCTGAGTGAAATAAGTCAACCCGGAAGTCTCTACGACATTCTGATCCTAAGATACACATCTTAGTGATATTGAATGGATGTCAATGGTGTTTTGTTGCTAGGGTGCTTTAAATGGTTGCTAGGGCGTGGCTAAGTAGTTCACATGATGAAAGATGAAGACTGATTACTCACCCAATTAAAACAAAGCAACTATCATGTCTCTAGGACATTCTGATCTGAAGATATCTTACTTCAATTGAAATCAATAAATGTGGTTGCTAGGGTGCTCCAAATTGTTGCTAGGGAGTGGCTTGGCAGCTGCCAATGATGAATATCCAATGGCTGCTTGTCAGTATGAATGATACAAACCAACTCCCATGCCTCTGTGACATTCAGAATGGAAGATATCTCTCTTTGGATTTTGGTTGCTAAGGTGCTCGAAAATGGTTGCTAGGGAGGGGCTAGGAAGTGTTGAGGGGATTCATGATTGGCTGTTTTACTGCCCCAAGTCAAACGAGACCACCCTCGTGTTTCTATGATAATTCAGTCCGGAGATATCCCTTTGATCTCTTTCAATGGAAGTCTATGGGAGTTGTTGCTAAGGTGCTCTAAATGGTTGCTAGGGCGTGGCTTGATAGCTTCACAATGATCCTGAGAGACTGATTGGTCATCTGAGTAAAATGAGCCCGCCCCCTTGTCTCTAAGACACTGTGATCCAGAGTTATGTTCAATACAAAATCTACCATAGACTTAACATTGGGGCAACTTTGGGCAGCTCATGCCCCCCAGGGGTGCAACTTTTACCCCATTGTGAGGTATGTTCTCACAGAGCCTGTCAGCCTCTTCAAATGTGGTTAATCACACGTCTCTGTGAAATCCTCGATCTGAGCTATGACTCGTCAAAGTTCGGCGCAATGTTAAGTCAATGGGATTTTTTGCCCAATTTTTTGCCCCTGGGGCAATCACCGTACCCCCGATCGATTATAAAAGTCATAGGACACCATTCCCAAATAATCCGCACGATTTGACGCCTCATTTGTGGGTTTTCGACCAAAAAATTTTGAAAAAAATTCCATTGACTTACATTGGGGCAACTTTGGGCAGCTCCTGCCCCCTAGGGGTGCAACTTTTACCCCATTGTGAGGTATGTTCTCACAGAGCCTGTCAGCCTCTTCAAATGTGGTAAATCACATGTCTCTGCGAAATCCTCGCTTTGAGCTATGACTCGTCAAAGTTCGGCGCAATGTTAAGTCAATGGGATTTTTTGCCCAATTTTTTGCCCCTGGGGCAAACACTGTACCCCCGATCGCTTATAAAAGTCATAGCACACCTCTCCTCAATGAGCCGCACGATTTGACACCTCATTCATGGGTCTACGCCAAAAGGTGCGGGACGAGTTAGGTGCCGAAGTTTTGTACGGAAGAAGAAGAAGAAGAAGAAGAAGAAGAAAAATAAGTATGTGAGATTACAATAGTGTTGCTTTGCAAGCACCACTAATAATAATAATAATAAGTATGCAAGAGAACAATAGTGTTGCTTTGCCTTTGGCAAGCACCACTAACTAGATTAAAAAGTTTGAGTACAAACTTTAGGTTGGCTTG
Organism: Moxostoma hubbsi; assembly: GCA_032164185.1. NCBI lineage: Eukaryota > Metazoa > Chordata > Actinopteri > Cypriniformes > Catostomidae > Moxostoma > Moxostoma hubbsi. The sequence continues at coordinate 2,928,800 of JAVLUX010000026.1, forward strand.
AGAAAGCCTAGCATAAAGTTTGAAGTAGTTGTAAAAGTTTGAAGATTTACGGTTTCTAGTTTGATGTAATTATAAGTAGTAGTTTTCAAAGTTCAAAGTTTAGAGATTATAAAACCATTCAGTCTATCAAATAGATTAGATAGATATATATATATATAGATAGATAGATAGATAGATAGATAGATAGATATTGACCCTCGATAGATAGATAGATAGATAGATAGATAGATAGAGTATGACCCACAGATAGATAGATAGATAGATAGATAGATAGATAGATAGATATTGACCATCAGATAGATAGATATTGACCATCAGATAGATAGATCGATAGATAGATAGAGTATGACCCACAGATAGATAGATAGATAGATAGATAGATAGATAGATAGATAGATATTGACCCTCAGATAGATAGATAGATAGATAGATAGATAGATAGATAGATATATAGATAGATAGATAGATAGATAGATAGATAGATAGAGTATGACCCACAGATAGATAGATATTGACCCTCGATAGATAGATAGATAGATAGATAGATAGATAGATAGATAGATAGAGTATGACCCACAGATAGATAGATAGATAGATAGATAGATATTCACCATCAGATAGATAGATAGATAGATAGATAGATAGATAGATAGAGTATGACCCACAGATAGATAGATAGATAGATATTGACCATCAGATAGATAGATCGATAGATAGATAGATAGATAGATAGATAGATAGATAGATAGAGTATGACCCACAGATAGATAGATAGATAGATAGATAGATAGATAGATAGATAGATATTGACCCTCAGATAGATAGATAGATAGATAGATAGATAGATAGATAGATAGATAGATAGATAGAGTATGACCCACAGATAGATAGATAGATAGATAGATAGATAGATAGATAGATAGATAGATAGATAGATATTGACCATCAGATAGATAGATAGAGTTATTGACCATCAGATAGATAGATAGATAGATAGATAGATAGATAGATAGATAGATAGATATTGATCCTCAGTTAGATAGATAGATATTGATCCTCAGATAGATAGATAGATATTGACCCTCAGATAGATAGATAGATAGTCATTGACCCTTAGATAGATAGATAGATATTGACCGTCAGATCTATATAGGTAGATAGATAGTCATTGACCCTGAGATATAGATAGATAGAGTATGAC
>JAVLUX010000026.1:2935000-2945000 GCA_032164185.1 Moxostoma hubbsi
AAGTTTAAATAGGATTTCAGTAAGTTGGCTTTCTCAAGCCAACCTAATAACTAGATTAAAAAGTTTGAGTACAAACTTTAGGTTGGCTTGAGAAAGCCTAGCATAAAGTTTGAAGTAGTTGTAAAAGTTTGAAGATTTAAGGTTTTTAGTTTGATGTAATTATAAGTAGTAGTTTTCAAAGTTCAAAGTTTAGAGATTATAAAACCATTCAGTCTATCAAATAGATAGATAGATAGATAGATAGATAGATAGATAGATAGATAGATAGATAGATAGATAGATAGATAGATAGATATTGACCATCAGATAGATAGATAGACAGATAGACAGATAGAGTATGACCCACAGATAGATAGATAGATAGATAGATAGATAGATAGATAGATAGATAGATAGATAGATAGATAGATAGATATTGACCATCAGATAGATAGATAGATAGATACATAGATAGATATTTACCCTCAGATAGATAGATAGATAGATAGATAGATAGATAGATAGATAGATAGATATTGACCCTCAGATAGATAGATAGACAGATAGATAGATAGAGTATGACCCACAGATAGATAGATAGATAGATAGATAGATAGATAGATAGATATTGACCCTCAGATAGATAGATAGATAGATAGATAGATAGATAGATAGATATTGATCCTCAGATAGATAGATAGATAGATAGATAGATAGATAGAGTATGACCCACAGATAGATAGATAGATAGATAGATAGTTATTGACCCTCAGATAGATAGATAGATAGATAGATAGATAGATAGATAGATAGATAGATAGATATTGACCCTCAGAAAGATAGATAGATAGATAGATAGAGTATGACCCACAGATAGATAGATAGATAGATAGATAGATAGACAGATAGATAGATAGATAGATAGATAGATAGATAGATAGATAGATAGTCATTGACCCTTAGATAGATAGATAGATAGATAAATAGATAGAGTATGACCCACAGATAGATAGATAGATAGATAGATAGATAGATAGATAGATAGAGTATGACCCACAGATAGATAGATAGATATTGACCCTCAGATAGATAGATAGATAGATAGACAGATAGATATTGACCCTCAGAAAGATAGATAGATAGACAGATAGATAGATATATTATTTTTTACTTGGTTGCTAGGGTAACCCAATCTGGTTGCTAGGCAGTTTCCAGGGTGATCCTTATCAAGCCTCCTTTTCATTCTGAGTGAATAAAGTCAACCTGGAAGTCTCTACGATTTTCTTTTGCATAGATATGTGATTTGTTACTTGGTTGCTAGGGTAACCATATCTGGTTGATAGGCAGTTACCAGAGTGATACATATCAAGGCTACTTTCCATTCTGAGTGAAATAATTCAAACAGGAAGTGTATACGATTTTCTGGTGCAGAGATATGTGATTTGTTACTTGGTTGCTAGGGTAACCACATCTGGTTGCTATGCAGTTACCAACGTGTTACTCATAAGGCTCCTTGCAATCCTGTGTGAAATATGTCAACCCCTAAGTCTTTATGATTTTCTGGTTCAAAGATATGTTATTTGTTACTTGGTTGCTAGGGTAACCCCATCTGGTTGCTATGCAGTTACCAGGGTGATACTTATCAAGCCTCCTTTCCATCCTGAGTGAATTATGTCAACCCGGAAGTCTCTACGATTTTCTGTTGCAGAGATATGTGATTTGTTACTTGGTTGCTAGGGTAACCGCATCTGGTTGCTAGGCAGTTACCAGATTGATACATATCAAGGCTACTTTCCATCCTGAGTGAAATAAGTGAAACAGGAAGTCTCTACGATTTTCTGGTGCAGAGATATGTGATTTGTTACTTGGTTGCTAGGGTAAACACATCTGGTTGCTAGGCAGTTACCAAAGTGATACTCATAAGGCTCCTTGCAATCCTGTGTGAAATATGTCAACCCCTAAGTCTCTATGATGTTCTGGTTCAAAGATATGTGATTTGTTACTTGGTTGCTAGGGTAACCCCGTCTGGTTGCTAGTTAGTTACCAAAGTGATACTCATAAGGCTCCTTGCAATCCTGAGTGAAATATGTGAAACAGGAAGTCTCTACGATGTTCTGGTTCAAATATATATGATTTGTTACTTGGTTGCTAGGGTAACCATATCTGGTTGCTAGGCAGTTACCAGAGTGATACATATCAAGGCTACTTTCCATCCTGAGTGAATAAAGTCAACCCGGAAGTCTCTATGATTTTCTGTTGCAGAGATATGTGATTTGTTACTTGGTTGCTAGGGTAATCACATCTGGTTGCTAGGCAGTTACCAGAGTGATACATATCAAGGCTACTTTCCATCCTGAGTGAAATAAGTGAAACAGGACGTCAGTATGATTTTCTGGTGCAGAGATATGTGATTTGTTACTTGGTTGCTAGGGTAACCCCATCTGGTTGCTAGGCAGTTACCAGAGTGATACATATCAAGGCTACTTTCCATCCTGAGTGAAATAAGTGAAACAGGAAGTCTGTATGATTTTCTGGTGCAGAAATATGTGATTTGTTATTTGGTTGCTAGGGTAACCCTGTCTGGTTGCTATGCAGTTACCAGGGTGATACTTATCAAGCCTCCTTTCCATACTGAGTGAACAAAGTCAACCTGGAAGCTACTATACTGTGGCTATGAAGATTTTAGGTCATTACTTATTGGCTGCTTGATAAAATAAATCCTCTGAGGGAGAGAGAGAGGGAGAGACGCAGGGCTGACAGGCCCTTTTTTGTCTGTGTGTGTGAAAACGTCAGTTGGGATTTAAATTTCTGAACATTCCGCAATGTTAAGTCAATGGGAGTTTTTCCGAGTTTTGATCGTCATTTTTAGGAAAACCGTAAGTCCAATCAGTTAGAAAAGATATAGCACACTATTCGGGATTAGTCTGAAGGTCTGTGCCGAGTTTGGTGCATGTAGCTTAAAAGCTCTAGGAGGAGTTAGATTTAGAAATTTAGTCTCAGAAGAATAATAATAATATTAAGTTTAAATAGGATTTCAGTAAGTTGGCTTTCTCAAGCCAACCTAACTAGATTAAAAAGTTCGAGTACAAACTTTAGGTTGGCTTGAGAAAGCCTAGCATAAAGTTTGAAGTAGTTGTAAAAGTTTGAAGATTTACGGTTTCTAGTTTGATGTAATTATAAGTAGTAGTTTTCAAAGTTCAAAGTTTAGAGATTATAAAACCATTCAGTCTATCAAATAGATTAGATAGATAGATAGATAGATAGATAGATAGATAGATAGATAGATATTGACCCTCAGATAGATAGATAGATAGATAGATAGATAGATAGAGTATGACCCATAGATAGATAGATAGATAGATAGATAGATATTGACCCTCAGATAGATAGATAGATAGATAGATAGATAGTTATTGACCATCAGATAGATAGATAGATAGATAGATAGTTATTGACCATCAGATAGATAGATAGATAGATAGATATTGACCATTAGATAGATAGATAGATAGATAGATATTGATCCTCAGATAGATAGATAGATATTGACCCTCAGATAGATAGATAGATAGATAGAAAGATAGAAAGATAGATTGATAGTCATTGACCCTTAGATAGATAGATAGATAGATATTGAACGTCAGATATATAGATAGATAGATAGTCATTGACCCTGAGATATAGATAGATAGAGTATGAACCACAGATAGATAGATAGATAGATAGTTATTGACCCGCAGATAGTTAGATAGATAGATAGATAGTCATTGACTCTTAGATAGATAGATAGATATTGACCGTCAGATATATAGATAGACAGATAGTCATTGACCCTGAGATATAGATAGATAGAGTATGACCCACAGATAGATAGATAGATAGTTATTGACCCGCAGATAGTTAGATAGATAGATAGATAGATATTGACCCTCAGATAGATAGATAGATAGATAGATAGATATTGACCATCAGAAAGATAGATAGATAGATAGATAGATAGATAGATAGATAGATATTGACCATTAGATAGATAGATAGATAGATAGATATTGATCCTCAGATAGATAGATAGATATTGACCCTCAGATAGATAGATAGATAGATAGAAAGATAGAAAGATAGATTGATAGTCATTGACCCTTAGATAGATAGATAGATAGATATTGAACGTCAGATATATAGATAGATAGATAGTCATTGACCCTGAGATATAGATAGATAGAGTATGAACCACAGATAGATAGATAGATAGATAGTTATTGACCCGCAGATAGTTAGATAGATAGATAGATAGTCATTGACTCTTAGATAGATAGATAGATATTGACCGTCAGATATATAGATAGACAGATAGTCATTGACCCTGAGATATAGATAGATAGAGTATGACCCACAGATAGATAGATAGATAGTTATTGACCCGCAGATAGTTAGATAGATAGATAGATAGATATTGACCCTCAGATAGATAGATAGATAGATAGATAGATATTGACCATCAGAAAGATAGATAGATAGATAGATAGATAGATAGATAGATAGATATTGACCCTCAGATAGATAGATAGATAGATAGATAGATAGATAGATAGATAGATAGATAGATAGATAGAGTATGACCCACAGATAGATAGATAGATAGATAGATAGATAGATATTGACCATCAGATAGATAGATAGAGTTATTGACCATCAGATAGATAGATAGATAGATAGATAGATAGATAGATAGATAGATAGATAGATATTGATCCTCAGATAGATAGATAGATATTGATCCTCAGATAGATAGATAGATATTGACCCTCAGATAGATAGATAGATAGTCATTGACCCTTAGATAGATAGATAGATATTGACCGTCAGATCTATATAGGTAGATAGATAGTCATTGACCCTGAGATATAGATAGATAGAGTATGACCCACAGATAGATAGATAGATAGTTATTGACCCTCAGATAGATAGATAGATAGATAGATAGATAGATAGATAGATAGATAGATAGATATTGACCCTCAGATAGATAGATAGATAGATAGATAGATATTGACCCTCAGATAGATAGATAGATAGATAGATAGATAGATAGATAGATAGATAGATAGATAGATATTGACCCTCAGATAGATAGATAGATAGATAGATAGATAGATAGATAGATAGATATTGACCCTCAGATAGATAGATAGATAGATAGATATTAACCCTCAGATAGATAGACAGTTCGAAAGATAGATATAGATAGACTGATAAATAGACAGACAGACAGACAGATAGATAGATAGATAGATCCTTGCTTCCCTGTGTCCCATGAACAAAACCAGAAGTCTTTATGTTGTTCTGGTGCAGAGATATGTAATTTGTTACTTGGTTGCTATGGTAACCCCATATGGTTGCTAGGCACTTACCAGAGTAATACATATCAAGGCTACTTTCCATCATGAGTGAAATAAGTCAACCCGGAAGTCTCTACGATTTTCTGTTAAATAGATATGTGATTTGTTACTTGGTTGCTAGGCTATCCCCATCTGGTTGCTAGGCAGTTACCAAAGTGTTACTCATAAGGCTCCTTGCAATCCTGTGTGAAATATGTCAACCAATAAGTCTCTACGAAGTTTTGGTTCAAAGATATGTGATTTATTACTTGGTTGCTAGGGTAACCCTGTCTGGTTGCTATGCAGTTACCAGGGTGATAACTTGTCAAGCCTCCTTTCCATCCTGAGTGAATAAAATCAACCCGCAAGTCTGTATGATTTTCTGGTGCAGAGATATGTGATTTGTTATTTGGTTCCTAGGGTAACCCTGTCTGGTTGCTATGCAGTTACCAGGGTGATACTTATCAAGTCTCCTTTCCATCCTGAGTGAATTAAGTCAACCCAGATGTCTCTACGATTTTCTGGTGCAGAAATATATGATTTGTTATTTGGTTGCTAGGGTAACCCATCTGGTTGCTAGGCAGTTACCAGAGTGATGCATATCAAGGCTACTTTCCATCCTGTGTGAAATATGTCAACCCCTAAGTCTCTACGATGTTCTGGTTCAAAGATATGTGATTTGTTACTTGGTTGCTAGGGTAACCACATCTGGTTGCTATGCAGTTACCAGAGTGATACATATCAAGCCTACTTTCCATCCTGAGTGAAATAAGTGAAACAGGAAGTCTCTATGATTTTCTGTTGCAGAGATATGTGATTTGGTACTTGGTTGCTAGGGTAACCACATACGGTTGCTAGGCAGTTACCAGAGTGATACATATCAAGGCTACTTTCCATCCTGAGTGAAATAAGTGAAACAGGAAGTCTGTATGATTTTCTGGTGCAGAAATATGTGATTTGTTATTTGGTTGCTAGGGTAACCCTGTCTGGTTGCTATGCAGTTACCAGGGTGATACTTATCAAGCCTCCTTTCCATACTGAGTGAACAAAGTCAACCTGGAAGCTACTATACTGTGGCTATGAAGATTTTAGGTCATTACTTATTGGCTGCTTGATAAAATAAATCCTCTGAGGGAGAGAGAGAGGGAGAGACGCAGGGCTGACAGGCCCTTTTTTGTCTGTGTGTGTGAAAACGTCAGTTGGGATTTAAATTTCTGAACATTCCGCAATGTTAAGTCAATGGGAGTTTTTCCGAGTTTTGATCGTCATTTTTAGGAAAACCGTAAGTCCAATCAGTTAGAAAAGATATAGCACACTATTCGGGATTAGTCTGAAGGTCTGTGCCGAGTTTGGTGCATGTAGCTTAAAAGCTCTAGGAGGAGTTAGATTTAGAAATTTAGTCTCAGAAGAATAATAATAATATTAAGTTTAAATAGGATTTCAGTAAGTTGGCTTTCTCAAGCCAACCTAACTAGATTAAAAAGTTCGAGTACAAACTTTAGGTTGGCTTGAGAAAGCCTAGCATAAAGTTTGAAGTAGTTGTAAAAGTTTGAAGATTTACGGTTTCTAGTTTGATGTAATTATAAGTAGTAGTTTTCAAAGTTCAAAGTTTAGAGATTATAAAACCATTCAGTCTATCAAATAGATTAGATAGATAGATAGATAGATAGATAGATAGATAGATAGATAGATAGATATTGACCCTCAGATAGATAGATAGATAGATAGATAGATAGAGTATGACCCATAGATAGATAGATAGATAGATAGATAGATATTGACCCTCAGATAGATAGATAGTTATTGACCATCAGATAGATAGATAGATAGATAGATAGTTATTGACCATCAGATAGATAGATAGATAGATAGATATTGACCATTAGATAGATAGATAGATAGATAGATATTGATCCTCAGATAGATAGATAGATATTGACCCTCAGATAGATAGATAGATAGATAGAAAGATAGAAAGATAGATTGATAGTCATTGACCCTTAGATAGATAGATAGATAGATATTGAACGTCAGATATATAGATAGATAGATAGTCATTGACCCTGAGATATAGATAGATAGAGTATGAACCACAGATAGATAGATAGATAGATAGTTATTGACCCGCAGATAGTTAGATAGATAGATAGATAGATATTGACCCTCAGATAGATAGATAGATAGATAGATAGTCATTGACTCTTAGATAGATAGATAGATATTGACCGTCAGATATATAGATAGACAGATAGTCATTGACCCTGAGATATAGATAGATAGAGTATGACCCACAGATAGATAGATAGATAGTTATTGACCCGCAGATAGTTAGATAGATAGATAGATAGATATTGACCCTCAGATAGATAGATAGATAGATAGATAGATATTGACCATCAGAAAGATAGATAGATAGATAGATAGATAGATAGATAGATATTGACCCTCAGATAGATAGATAGATAGATAGATAGATAGAGTATGACCCACAGATAGATAGATAGATAGATAGATAGATAGATAGATAGATAGATATTGACCATCAGATAGATAGATAGAGTTATTGACCATCAGATAGATAGATAGATAGATAGATAGATAGATAGATAGATAGATAGATAGATAGATATTGATCCTCAGATAGATAGATAGATATTGATCCTCAGATAGATAGATAGATAGATATTGACCCTCAGATAGATAGATAGATAGTCATTGACCCTTAGATAGATAGATAGATATTGACCGTCAGATCTATATAGGTAGATAGATAGTCATTGACCCTGAGATATAGATAGATAGAGTATGACCCACAGATAGATAGATAGATAGTTATTGACCCTCAGATAGATAGATAGATAGATAGATAGATAGATAGATAGATAGATAGATAGATAGATATTGACCCTCAGATAGATAGATAGATAGATAGATAGATATTGACCCTCAGATAGATAGATAGATAGATAGATAGATAGATAGATAGATAGATAGATAGATAGATAGATAGATATTGACCCTCAGATAGATAGATAGATAGATAGATAGATAGATAGATAGATAGATATTGACCCTCAGATAGATAGATAGATAGATAGATATTAACCCTCAGATAGATAGACAGTTCGAAAGATAGATATAGATAGACTGATAAATAGACAGACAGACAGACAGATAGATAGATAGATAGATCCTTGCTTCCCTGTGTCCCATGAACAAAACCAGAAGTCTTTATGTTGTTCTGGTGCAGAGATATGTAATTTGTTACTTGGTTGCTATGGTAACCCCATATGGTTGCTAGGCACTTACCAGAGTAATACATATCAAGGCTACTTTCCATCATGAGTGAAATAAGTCAACCCGGAAGTCTCTACGATTTTCTGTTAAATAGATATGTGATTTGTTACTTGGTTGCTAGGCTATCCCCATCTGGTTGCTAGGCAGTTACCAAAGTGTTACTCATAAGGCTCCTTGCAATCCTGTGTGAAATATGTCAACCAATAAGTCTCTACGAAGTTTTGGTTCAAAGATATGTGATTTATTACTTGGTTGCTAGGGTAACCCTGTCTGGTTGCTATGCAGTTACCAGGGTGATAACTTGTCAAGCCTCCTTTCCATCCTGAGTGAATAAAATCAACCCGCAAGTCTGTATGATTTTCTGGTGCAGAGATATGTGATTTGTTATTTGGTTCCTAGGGTAACCCTGTCTGGTTGCTATGCAGTTACCAGGGTGATACTTATCAAGTCTCCTTTCCATCCTGAGTGAATTAAGTCAACCCAGATGTCTCTACGATTTTCTGGTGCAGAAATATATGATTTGTTATTTGGTTGCTAGGGTAACCCATCTGGTTGCTAGGCAGTTACCAGAGTGATGCATATCAAGGCTACTTTCCATCCTGTGTGAAATATGTCAACCCCTAAGTCTCTACGATGTTCTGGTTCAAAGATATGTGATTTGTTACTTGGTTGCTAGGGTAACCACATCTGGTTGCTATGCAGTTACCAGAGTGATACATATCAAGCCTACTTTCCATCCTGAGTGAAATAAGTGAAACAGGAAGTCTCTATGATTTTCTGTTGCAGAGATATGTGATTTGGTACTTGGTTGCTAGGGTAACCACATACGGTTGCTAGGCAGTTACCAGAGTGATACATATCAAGGCTACTTTCCATCCTGAGTGAAATAAGTGAAACAGGAAGTCTGTACGATTTTCTGGTGCAGAGATATGTGATTTGTTACTTGGTTGCTAGGGTAATCACATCTGGTTGCTAGGCAGTTACCAGAGTGATACATATCAAGGCTACTTTCCATCCTGAGTGAAATAAGTCAACCCGGAAGTCTCTCTGATTTTCTGTTGCAGAGATATGTGATTTGTTACTTGGTTGCTAGGGTAATCACATCTGGTTGCTAGGCAGTTACCAGAGTGATACATATCAAGGCTACTTTCCATCCTGAGTGAAATAAGTGAAACAGGAAGTCTCTACGATTTTCTGGTGCAGATATATGTGATTTGTTACTTGGTTGCTAGGGTAACCCCGTCTGGTTGCTAGGCAGTTACCAGAGTGATACATATCAAGGCTACTTTACATCTTGAGTGAAATAAGTCAACCCGGAAGTCTCTCTGATTTTCTGATGCAGAGAT
>JAVLUX010000026.1:4750000-5285000 GCA_032164185.1 Moxostoma hubbsi
CTGATAGTCTCCTAAAAGATAAATGAGAGGTGAACAAAACAGACATCCTTCACCAAAACCAACACCTATACCTAACCTATAGTATCCTAAAAGATAAATGAGAGGTGAGCAAAACAGACATCCTTCACCAAAACCAACACCTATACCTTACCGATAGTGTATTAAAATATAAATGAGAGGTGAACAAAACAGACATCCTTCACCAAAACAAACACCTACATAAACCTAACCGATAATGTCCTAAAAGATAAATGAGAGGTGAACAAAACAGACATCCTTAACCTTAACCAACACCTACATAAACCTAACTGATAGTCTCCTAAAAGATAAATGAGAGGTGAACAAAACAGACATCCTTCACCAAAACCAACACCTATACCTAACCGATAGTGTATTAAAAGATAAATGAGATGTGAACAAAACAGACATCCTTCACCAAAACCAACACCTATACCTAACCGATAGTGTATTAAAAGATAAATGAGATGTGAACAAAACAGACTTCCTTCACCTAAACCAACACCTAAACCTAACCTATAATATCCTAAAAGATAAATGAGAGGTGAACAAAACAGACATCCTTCCCCTCAACCAACACCTAAACCTAACCGATAGTGTCCTAAAAGATAAATGAGAGGAGAACAAAACAGACATCCTTCACCTTAACTAACACCTAACTGATACCTGGATGATATCGGATGCTGATCTGGATGCGTGAACTCAAGATGGCACCGAGTATGGCTGCTGCGTGGCGGGCTCCGACACAAGACTGCAGTTTATTGTTTGATTTGTTTACAGTTTTTTGTTTTTTTTTTGTCTTGGATGTTGTCTGCCTTATCGTATACAACAGAGAAACGCTTTTGGACCTTGGTTCGGCAATTACACATCAAAAACCGGACTTCAAATTCCTCAATGCCGACCCGCTGTTTACAAACACGCCAGCGGAGCCCTTTGTCTAGGCTGCCCGGCCGTGGAAACACAGAAGGAAAAGGGGAAAAAGAGCCGGCATACTCATCAGAGTAAGACGTTGCGCAAATCGACCCCCGCTATGCAGTATACTACTGGCAAATGTTCAGTCTCTGGACAACATGCTCTGCGAGCTGAGAGCGCATATCTCTTTCCAATGAGAGACAATGCGTTATCTGCCTTACAGAAACCTGGATGTCTGCGGAGATTCCAGACTCGGCCATCGAAATCGCGGGGTTCTCCATGCACCGAGCGGACAGAGCGAAAGACCTCTCAGGTAAAAGCAGAGGTGGTGGTGTATGTTTTATGATCAACAAATCATGGTGTGATCAGAGGAACATACATTTTATCAAGTCTTTCTGCTCTCCTGATCTGGAATATCTCATGCTTCTTTTCGACCATTCTGGCTTCCGAGGGAATTCACAGCGGTCATTATCACAGCTGTGTACCTCCCCCCACAAGCCGACACAGACCAGACACTCAGGGAACTGTATGGGAGTATAAGTGAGCAGGAAACCGCGCACCCTGAGGCTGCGTTCATTGTTACCGGGGACTTTAACAAAGCCAATTTTAAAACAATAGCACCAAAATACCACCAACACATCAACTTCAACACACGGGGGACCTGGTTTTAGGCCGTTGCTATTCTCCTTCCGGGATGGCTACAAATCACTCCCCTGCCCATCATTTGGCAAATCAGACCACTCTTCCGTCCTGCTTCTGCCCGCTTACAGGCAGAAACTGAAACGGGAAGCACCCACCCATAGAACGATCCAGTGCTGGTCAGACTCTGCGCTACAAGACTGTTTTGATCACGCAGACTGGGAGATGTTCCGGTCTGCCTCTGATGACGACATCAAGGTTTACGCTGATAGTGTAACGTGTTTCATCAGGAAGTGCGTAGAGGACGTTGTGCCAACCAAAACAATATGGATCTACCCCAACCAGAAACCATGGGTTAATGGCGATGTTCGCCCGGCAATTAATGCACGGACCTCCGCTTTTAATTCCGGGAAAGGGGAGGAGCGTAAACAAGCCAGTTATGCCCTCCATAACTCTATCAGTGCAGCCAAATGACAGGCACAAAATTGAAGGACAGTTCAAAACCACCGACTCTAGAAGTATGTGGCAGGGAATTAACATCATTATGGACTACAAAGGGAATAAAAACTCCACCGTGAACACCGCTGCCTCTCTCCCGGATGAGCTTAACATATTTTATGCTCTTTTCGAGGACAACAACACCGCCCTCGTGGAGAGAGCACTTACGGCCGACGCTACAGAGGTTGGTTCACTCACCGTCTCTGTTGCAGATGTAACCCGATCCTTCCGACGGGTGAACATCCGTAAAGCCATGGGTCCAGACGGCATTCTGGGCTGCGTCATCAGAGCTTGCGCGAACCATCCGGTGTTTTTACGGACATTTTCAACCTGTCCATCTCCCTGTCTGTAGTCCCCACATGCTTCAAATCACTTGCCTAAATGGCTGGCGTCCTGTTGCTCTGACCCACATCATTAGCAAATGCTTTGAGAGGTTAATCAGAGATCACATCTGCTCTGTGCTGCCCACCTCTTTGGACCCACTGCAGTTTGCCTACCGCAACAACTGCTCCACTGATGATGCCATTGCACCTACAATACACACTGCTCTCTCCCACCTGGAAAAAAGGAACACATATGTGAGAATGCTGTTTGTAGACGACATTCAACACCATAGTGCCCTCCAAGCTTGATGAGATACTCCAGGCTCTGGGCTTAAACAGCTCGCTGTGCAGCTGGATCCTGGATTTCCTGTCAGGCAGACGTCAGGTGGTTAGAATGGGCAGCAACATCTCCTCATCACTGACCCTCAACACTGGAGCCCCACAGGGCTGTGTTCTCAGCCCACTCCTGTATTTCCTGTACACACATGACTGTGTGGCAAACACATAGCTCCAATGCCATCATTAAGTTTGCTGACTATACGACGGTGGTAGGTCTGATCACTGACAATGATGAAACAGCCTATAGAGAGGAGGTTCACACTCTGACATGCTGGTGTCAGGAGCACAACCTCTCCCTCAGTGTCTGTAAAACCAAGGAGATTGTAGTGGACTTCAGAAGGAAAGACAGAGAACACAGCCCCATCACCATTAATGGAGCACCGGTAGAGAGAGTCAGCAGTTACAAGTTCCTCGGTGTCCACATTACTGAGGAACTCACATGGTCCGTCCACACTGAGGCCGTTGTGAAGAAGGCTCACCAGCGCCTCTTCTTCCTGAGACGGCTGAGGAAGTTCGGAATGAACCAACACATCCTCACAAGGTTCTACACCAGCACTGTAGAGAGCATCCTGACTGGCTGCATCACCACCTGGTACGGCAATAGCACCGCCCACAACCACAAAGACCTGCAAAGGGTGGTGCATACTGCCAAAAACATCATTGGAGGTGTGCTTCCCTCCCTCCAGGACATCTATAACAGGCGGTGTGTGAAAAAAGCTCAGAGGATCATCAGAGACTCCAGCCACCTGAGTCATCGGCTGCTCTCACTGCTTCCATCAGGACCCGCACCAACCGACTACATGACAGCTTCTTCCCCCAAGCAATCAGACTTTTGAACACTTGATCTCTCACGATCAACAATCAGCACTGCACTTTATTAATCTTCATTTTATTATTTCACACTGGACTATCAAATATATGGTCCACAATATAACTACTTCTCATATATATTTTTATATACTCTTATTTTTTATTTTTATTGTATGTGTATTCTATATTGTGTGTATTGTTTACTGTACATTGTATAATAGGATTGTGTTGTGTAAGTATATGTACATTTGTTATGTAAATTGTGTTGTGTAAATATGTTGTTTATTGTAAATTTGTATATGTCTCGTCACTGTCATGACTACTATGTTGCTCAGAACTGCACACAAGACTTTCACCTACTGTTGCACTTGTGTACATGGTAGTGTGACAATAAAGTGATTTGATATATAAATATATATATATATATACAGTATATATATATATATATATATATATATATATATATATATATATATATATATATATATATATATATTCATATATAAATATATATTCATATATAAATCAGCCGTTGCACTCGGACTACACAGTTGTTGTAGTCTACTGTTAATTTCACCAGGAAACTGCAGCAAAATGTTGAAAGCGGCATGGAAAACTCTGTTTGCAAAAATATAGACAGTAACATTCATTCTTTGAGACTAGGTCAAATTTAACAGTACTTGAAAGTTCACACAACTCATATATACAGTCCTTCAACTTCAAGCAATTCATCTCCACTCAAATGTGCAGATTTTTGTGCACTAAGAAGTACTGAGAATCCAATGTGCTCTTTGACTGACCTAGAGTTCAGTTATAGTTACAGTTATACTGTATAACACACACAATAACTCCATTTCAATAATTAAATGACACCAATTATATTTATAACTCACAGTTATGAGTTTACGAGTACAAGTCTACTTAACACTAGATAACTGTACTTAAATAGTTTACTTGAATCAAATAAGTGTGCACAAGTCTCTCACTAAATGCAGAAATTCTTGTTGAAAGAAGTATTAATTTCTTTTTCAGCCAACTATCAATTCACAATATGAGAACTTTCATTTTGCCACCATTTCAATGACTTTTATATGAATTTAACTGCAGTCTTTGCCTCTGAATAGTGGTATGTATTGCAAGGCAAGGCAGTATGTACAATTATTTGACACAGACACACAATAGATCTCAAACCTTAACACACAGATCTTAATAATGGTGACAATTAGCAAACCTCATTGAGTTAAAAGATGAGCTCCTAACATCACTACATAACAATTAACTAACAGTGGCATCAAAAGCATTTCAAAAAATATCAGCAAACAGCAGAAAATAAGCATGTAACACTTACCATAGTATTAATACTTATAGTATTTATGAACTCGCAAATCAGCAACATATGAAATGATTTGTTCAGACAAGTCTGATGGACTAGCTGGGACATTTGGGGGAATATTGTTGGTCTTACATGTGTTTTTATATAGATGCAAAGTAATTCACATTTTACATTTCTGTGACTCAAAAAACACCATAAGCTGGATAAAATGCTATTTCATTTTTTTATACAGTGTGTTTAAAATCTATGGTCAAACTTATTCAAATTTTCAGTGTATGCATTCATAACAAATATAATAGCGTTATAATGTGTACAACTGTATTTGCAATCATTTATTAAAAGATGAATACACACACATACATATATATATATATATATATATATATATATATATATATATATATATATATATATATATATATATATATATATATGTATGTGTGTGTGTGTGTGTGTGTGTGTGTGTGTGTGTGTTAAGATTTATATGGTTCATGATTTATGCGCTTCTATGACACTTTTGGCTCACATGTAAAAATAACATTTAGCAAAAATGTAGGTATAGTAACGTGATTCTGTGAGACCATGTTGCTTCATTTTCTTTAAGCAAAATACAGTTTCATATTCTTGATTTTGGGGTTCAACATGACCCGGACATGTACATGTTGGAATAGGCTTCATGAGACTCTGAAACCTGAACTCTTATAGTGTAGGAATCTGTAGGAATGTGCCCACAAGAGCAATGTGCAAAGCTCCTGTGCAAGTGTTAGCATATAAACCCACACATAGGTCATACTGTGCCAGTCTACTGTCTGTCTCTCTGTCTGGGAGGAATTAAAGAGACAGGAAATTGAGTTGACACCCCCTGCATTCACACATGTTTGGGGGTAATAATTACCTCACAACATCTCTAATCACATCAGCTGAAAGAGAAAGAGAAGAGACAGAACTGTGATAAAAGCTCTTTCATCAACGTCCTCTTTTATACATAATGATAAAATGAGTTACTGATTAAATGTACTTTATCGCTCTCTCTTATCGCTTTCTAAGTAGGGTTTAAAGGCCTGAATATGATGAAAAATAGTATGATGTTTCCAGAAGGCACGCTCGTTTTGTTGCATCTCTGTTAGCTTCTGTTAGACCAAATACACTACCAGTCAGAAGTTTAGAGACACCTGCTCATTTTTAATTATTACTATTTTGCACATTTTAGAATAATACAAAAGTCATCAACACTATTAATGACACAAAATGGAAGTATGGGAATTATTAGGTGACCAAAAAAGTTAAACTATCATATACTGTATTTTTTGCTTCTTCAAAGTCACCACTGTTTATCTAGATTCCAGCTCTGCACACTCAGTTCAATCTCTCACTTAATGAGATGCATTGAAACAGTATTGAAGGAGTCACTTCTTGGCTTCTTTTCCTTCATTGTGGGCACCAACTCATTCATTTTAAAGATAAGTATTTAATGTAATTAAAACATTTTTTTATCATTATAATTTTTTTTTTTTACTTTGGGCAATTTCATGTTCAATTTTGGTACTTTTCAAATGCTTTTTATGTGTAGATTTTTGCTGTTTTAGCCTTGACTCAGACCCTGACTTTTAATATTATGGAGTGGTGGTGGCGTAGTGGGCTAAAGCACATGACTGGTAATCAGAAGGTTGCTGGTTCGATCCACGCGGCCGCCACCACCACTGTGTCCTTGACTCCAGGTTGCTCCGGGGGGATTGTCCCTGTAATAAGGGCTCTGTAAGTCGCTTTGGATAAAAGCGTCTGCCAAATGCATAAATGGAAATGTAAATATTAAACTATGAAAATCCATAATTCTTTTTGCAGGTTAAAAACTATGATAATCTAAAGAAAGAGTGAAGTAGACATAAGCCATTTCAATATATATTGTGTGAAAATGACACAGTGGTTGCATAATTTCCACCACACCAGACAATTTTGCCCCTAAGAAAGTGTTCTCGAGTTGGCAAAAGTGTTTAGAGAGGAGCATGATTGAGATTAAATATGAAACAAAGAAAGAAATTTCAAGGTAAATATCACTTTGAAGCTGTCATTTTTAATCAAGCTGTAAATTTGCCAAATTAAAATATGATGTAATTATGTGTATTTATGATACATCAAATGACAGCTATGAAATAAGCCTTAGCAAGACAATGGAGTTGGCTGTTTTATTTAATAAACGTAAAAAATGTCATTTCCATCAGCGTCATTTTCACCACAGAATTCTGTTAAAAATAATACAGAATCTGAGATGTGCTGGAAATGACAACTTTTCAGAAAAATACAAATAAATCTCCTGTGGTGCATGTACATACACTGTTAGTAGACAAATGTAAAAATAAATGGACTGTGAAAATAGATTAATGTGACTTTACTTTCTAGAAATCCACAGTGCCCAAAGCTTAAGAAACACTGTACAAAATTTGTTTCAAACATTTAAAGGGATAGTTCACCCAAAAATTAGAATCCTCTCATCATTTACTCACCCTCATGCCATCCCAGATGTGTATGACTTTCACAAATGAAGAGTTTTAGAAGAATATCTCAGCTCTATAGGTCCAGACAATGCAAGTCAATGGTGGACATACCTTTGAAGCTCCAAAAATCACAAAAAGGAAACATAAAAGTAATCCATACAACTTCAGATATCTTCAGAAGCGATATATTGGGTGTGGGTGAGAAACAGATCAATATTTAAGTGCTCTTTTATTGTAAATCTCCACTTTCACATTCTTTCACATCTGAAAGTGAAAGTGGAGATTTATAGTAAAAAAGTCAATGATAAGAGAATAAACATTTTTGTGTCAACTATTCCTTTAAGCATAAAGCCTTTAGATCAAAAAGATCTATGAGAAACATTCATTCAGTCAAGTGTGTCCTCACGTTCGTCTGTTGATGTTATAATTGACTCTGTCTCTGTTTTGCAGAGCCGATGCGTCCTCTGCGAGGTCTGACAGCTACAGAGATTCAATCTCGTCAGCTGCTGCTTCAGTGGGAGCCTATGGGCTACAACCTGACACGCTGTCACACATACTCGCTGTCACTGTGTTACCGCTACTCCACCGCAGCTGGGGGCATAGCTGGCGGGAATAACGCCACGGTGAGGGAGTGTCTGTCGGTGGAGAGGAACACCTCCCGCTTCACGCTGCGGGACCTGCCCCCATTCCACGCTGTACATGTGAGGCTGGCACTGACCAATCCTGAGGGCAAGAAAGAGAGCAGAGAAGTGACTTTCCAGACTGAGGAAGACAGTAAGTAATACATATGTTTCACACATTATTAACAGTCTTGGGTATGCAAAAAGTAATTCACTACAAATTACTAATTAATTCTCTATATTTGTAATCAGATTGATTTACTGAGTGCTTCATTGAAAAAGTAATCCCATCGCTAAGTAACTTTATGAAAAGAATTCAGCATAGTGGTGGTGTTTGGATTCATCTCAGTGACTCGAGTCTTTTGAATTCACTCACCAAAAAGATTCGTACAGATTTGTTCATTTGATTAGTTCATTGACCATTTCTGAAAATTACGTCTTTGTGCCTGTAGATGGCACCAAATTACCATCTATTACATTTTCAGCAAAATGTCATTGACAACATCTCTACAAGTCTAATTATCCTTTATTAAAATTTGCAAGAAACTTCAGCACTGCAGAGTGTTTAAGCATCATAAATATGTCTCCACTTATGACAACAAAGCATATCAATCATACTGACAACAATACAAGAGTTTCAATAACTTCCATATGGCATTGTAATATGTGGCCATCATTCACTTTTATTCATAATCCAGCCCCTTTACTTGTTGAATGAGACTGACGAACTGAATGAACGACTTGCCTCCTCTTCTCATTCTGTCAATCAGTCCATTCATGAACGAGTGTATCAGTTCATTCATGAACGAGATGATTGAGTAGTTCAGTGAAGGATGTATTCATTCAGTGGGTGAAACCAAAGATATGCTCCTTCTCAGCCCGCTCTCGAATACTATTGTTTCATGCTGAAGTCAGTCTTTAAAAGCAACGCAAACGGAATTTGCAAGTCAAAAAATGTGCGAAGACAGATTAAAATGTTTGTTTACACACCATAACCGTTGTCACCAAAAATGGTTGGGATGATCACAGGGTTATTAAACGATAAAACAATAGATATAGTATATAAAATTAAGACAAATTGTAACTTTTTGCAGACAGTTTATCAAATATTCTCAGCTGATTCTCACAAAACCTGTCAACAAAATGTCCTGGTGATATTTAACCTAAAATTAATAGATATTTTTTTTATCTTCTTTTTCTACCCAATTTGGAATGCCCAATTCCTAATGCGCTCTAAGTCCTCGTGGTGGTGTAGTGACTTGCCTCAATCCAGGTGGCGGAGAACGAATCTCAGTTGCCTCCGCGTCTGAGATGTCAATCCATGCATCTTATCACGTGACTTGTTAAGCGTGTTACCGCAGAGGCATAGCACGTGTGGAGGCTTCACGCTATTCTCCATCCACACACAAAAATTCATGCAATAATAATAATTCAATATATATATATAATGTACACTGGTGGCCAAAAGTTGGAATAATGTACAGATTTTGCTTCTTTAATTCACCAAAGTGGCATTCAACTGATCACAAATATAGTCAGGACATTACTGATGTAAAAAAACAGCATCATCACTATTTGAAAAAAGTCATTTTTGATCAAATCTAGACAGCAGCATCACTCCAACACCTTATCCATGAGTACTCATGATAAATTGGTCATTTGATACTAGAAAATCACTTGCCATTATATCAAACACAGCTGAAAGATATTTGATTCATTCATTGAAGATTAACATTGTCTTTGTGTTTGTTTTTGAGTTGCCACAGTATGCAATAGACTGACATGTCTTAAGGTCAATATTAGGTCAAGAATGGCAAAAAAGAAACAACTTTCTCTAGAAACTCGTCAGTTAATCATTGTTTTGAGGAATGAAGGCTATACAATGCTTGAAACACTGAAGATTTCACAGAAATGTGTACACTTCAGTCTTCAAAGACAAAGCACAACTGTCTCTAACAAGGACAGAAAGAGATGTGGAAGACCAGATGTACAACTAAACAAGAGGATAAGTACATCAGAGTCTCTAGTTTGAGAAATAGACGTCTCACATGTCCTCCGCTGACAGCTTCATTGAATTCTACCCGCTCAACACCAGTTTCATGTACAACAGTAAAGAGAAGACTCAGGGGTGCAGCCTTATGGGAAGAATTGCAAAGAAAAAGCCACTTTTGAAACAGAAAAAAAGAGAAAAGGTTCGAGTGGGCAAAGAAACACAAGTATTGGACAACAGATAACTGGAAAAGAGTGTTACGGATCTTAACCCCATTGAGTTTTTGCGGGATCAGCTAGACTTTTAGGTGAGTGAGAAGTGCCCGACATGACAGTCACATCTATGGCAAGTGCTACAGGAAGTGTGGGGTGAAATGTCACCTGAGTATCTGAACAAACTGACAGATAGAATGTCAAAGATCTGCAAAGACGTCATTGCTGCACGTGGAGGATTTTTGATGAGAACTCTTTGAAGTAGTATAATAATTTATTGAAGTAGTTTAAAAATTTCAAATTGTAATAGTAATTTTATAATAATATTAATGTCCTGACTATACATTGGGATCAGTGTCACTTTGGTGAATAAAAGTACCAATTTCTTTCCATAAGAGCAAAATCTGTACATTATTCCAAATTTCAATTTTTTACTATTTAAATCAGTGAAAATGAAAGGCAATACCAAGGGAGTACTATTACGATGTATTTATAACTAACAATTTAAATGATAGATCATTTTGTCACATTGTGGTATTGAGAACTGGGGGTAAAATGAGCATTATTGTTACAATTCAATGTTTTTAATGGCCTCAAAAGTAGGCGTTGTTTTCTATATGCAAAATTGAATTTCCTATTTGTTTCTTCTGATTTTGGAATAAAATAGGACCAGGACATTTTCTTGTCAAGTTTTGGGAGAATCACCCACTCTTTATTAGACTTAATTAATGTAATGTAGTGCTTTCTGTAGGACAAGCTTATTGTAACTTTTTTATAACTTTTACATGTATTCTGTACATACAGAATATCATTGATCTGAAGTGCCAGAGACAATTTGTCTTTACAACAAACTCCAGCACTGTAATTAATCTAGGAACTACTCGTTCCACACAACTATTTTCACTTTTAATAATGAATTGCTTGATTACACATATTATTTGCATGTTGTTCATAAACTTTCAGAGTTTGATTAAACTTGCATTTACCCCGAGGTGTTTTTTTTCCACGGGTCAGTACCCATAACCCATCCATCTTTGCCAAAACACACTTTATCTGAGCAATTATGATATAGAGACCGCGCCAGGGCTCAGTTTGCCCGCAGAGCTCAAACCCCAATTATAGCAACATCACAGATATTGACTCACAGAAAACAGCATAATTAAATGGAAGATCATACTTTAAAATGGAAGTTTGTGAAAAATTAATAAGGCCACCAACAAAATGGAATAAAGATTTTTTGCTTATTTTTGCATTTCTGTTTATCCACGTGTCAAGCAGAGTGTTCATCGCAGGAGGTGCATTCTCATGCAAATGCATTTAGATTAAACCTTTTGGAGGTCAAGAGAAAACCTCACCGGATGAAAATGAAACTCATCTCAAGATGAATGCTCTCCATTTATCATTTTCAGAAATGTATTTATTTGTGCCGCCGCCTCTTCGTTATGTGTTTGTTTTGCACAGTGATAGTGCTTGTTTGTGTTTGATGTGTTTGGTTAATTGGAAACAACATCAGAAATGCAAGTATAATGAATTAATTAATTCCGCAAGTAATGTTAAATTACTCGCAGTCAGCACACTCACAGAAAGAGAGGCAGAGAGAGAGAGGGAGAGACAGAGGAAGAGAGTCTTTACCTCATTAAAAAGTTTTACTAAAAGAAATGAATAACACTTCTGACAAATCTGTTTAAAATCATGTACACTAAAAGCAGTTTTATTTTACATGGAACTGGTAGCCTCTGATGGCGGACGCCATCTTGAAATCACATGACCAGCCAAATACTACTATATTTTTTCTAATAAACCCCTTATTATCCAGGATGTCAGGATTTGGCTTATTAGACAGGAAGGCTACTAACGCCTCAAACGAAACTATGAATATCTTTAAAAGATTTGTTTTCAATATGCTGTGGAACTTTGGCAAATCCATTTTGTCCTCAAAACCTTGTGAACAACTCTGTTTCCAGGCACACTTGATAATAAATCTCATGAAAATGATGTGACAGTGACAGCATTTATCCAAAATGACATGTTTATTGAGCTTTTTGCGGCAGTTCCGAGGTGAAATGTCCACTATGTGGCGCTAAAAGTGCGTTAAAGGTTTTCTTTAAGTAGGGGATGCAACCACGCATGTGGAATTTGTATTTATATGAAGTACCTTGCGCCTGCGTGTGCCATGCCAATCTACCATTTGTAATCCTTCATCATATTCACAAAGCATGTTTATTTACGATATTTTCTGGAATATAAGTCATGTTTTCTTTCATCATCTGAAAGGTCCTGCAATTTATAGTCCAAAGTGACTTATATACATGATGTATGAGTAACTGATGCCGGTTGGTAAAACACGCGCACATAAACGTGATGAAAACATTAGTAGAAGAGTATTTTGCCTTTAAGTGCTTAATGCAACCAGTTTAAATATTCCGTCATCAATACATTACTGACCGCTAACAAACACAACAATGTATGGATAATGAATACAGAGCAAAAAGGACTGCAAATAGGTCATCATCTCTTACAGTACAGGGTTCTGATAGGTGAACAGTACAGATCATTCTACGCAAAAGTTGTTATTTAGAGACATAACATTGATTATTCTGAAGCACTAAGTCGCATTTGGTCATCAGATAAGGGTCAGATGTGAATAATTTGAGAGTACTCTTCTCTTCAGTTCACATGACTCTCAAAACTCCAAAGAATTCCTACAATGAAATCATTAGACTGACAGAACACAACATAGGCTATCTTTCCCCAAGGTTGAGTCTTACAGGCTTTACCCAGCTGGAACAAACATGACGAGAAAACAATGCATCCAAAATGCAACAGAGCAAGGTTAGGCAGAAGTATACATCTAGTGATGCATTCTAATAATGCAGGTGTTGTACATTTATGACCTAAAATTGAAATACAATAAAACTCTTGCTTAATTTTATCAATTAATTTATTACAACTCGCATGTATATTCACTCTCCGGGAGCTGGGCTAAATGAGTTATCACTGTTACAGCATTCTTGACATGAGTCAGACCCTCAGTCACCCCTCTGGGGTCAAATATACAAATGACCTGTAACATTCATAATTACACCAAATGCACAACGTCATGAAGATGATGATTACCTTTTGATTAAAACAATTGTTAGAGAATGGGTTCAACTCATCAATAGGCCAAAGAGACAGGGGTAAACCCATCCCTCCAATGTCAAAAATGCTTTCCAATTCACTCTCAGTTTGCCTTCCATCTAATTTAGTCTGGTATAATAGCGTTTGAAGACAACAAGGGGGTGATATAACTTTTTCTAAAACCGGTCTTGGGTAGGAGAAGGCAAAGTCCAAAATAAGTTGTGGATCTAGTCACCATATACACAAATGTTATGAAGGTTTTTGTTCTTCTTCAAGAATGATCAAAGTGACGTTGGTGAGTTTGCAGGTTTGTGTATCCTCCTGAGACCCCGCGTCCACATGTGTGGACATTGCGTTTTGGCTTTGCTATAGGCTATGCATAATTTCATTTCATTTAAAGCGACGGATCTCAGTTCAAGAGACACTAGGCTGACATTAAAGGGTTCATTTTTTGACGCACAGAGTCATGTGACAAAACAACATGGCGCTGATCTCGGCTGAGTTTGTCTTTGGGAGAAACAGAAAACAAAACTACAACTGGTAAGAAACCTCATTAAGTTTTTACATTAAAACATGTTTTAGTCAAAAGGTTAGAGGCTCTAGTTTAATCTGAAATGCCATTTACAAAATTTCATCAATTCATCGTTCAACATCACGCTGTTAAACACAATGACCGCATACGTGGACAAAAGACACATTTTTCTTAAAATATCCTATATTCACTCTGCATTGTCATTTTGAGAATCAATGGATGGGACATTTCAGAATTTGTAATGCTAAATTTTATTTAAAACATGGTTGGCAGTGATTGAATGATGCTGGCCATTACTTTGAATCAGATATTTATGATAATTTCTGAAAAAAAAAAAAAAAAAACACTTCTGGAAACACAATTAACTATTTGATTTGTAAAAAATTATAATAAATATAATCTAAATCTTGCTATTATTTATTTATTTATTTGCATGTTTCTTTGGGGCGAGTTGTTACAAATCAAAAAGGTCCTTTAAATAATGATTTGGGTCAAATTTTTGTGGCGCCTCAATTGTTTGAGGAAAGGAAACCAGGAAACTAGGAAACTGCTGCAATATGTAAAACGAGCCATATTCAAATATTTTTTGAAAAAATGTAAGTAAAGTAATGAGATTCTGTGAGACCAGATAGTACAAATTCTTGTGTGCTTTTACAGACGTTCCATCAAACTAGCCAATCCAATTAGGATTTACTAACTTAAAAAAAGTGTTTTCAAGTTGATCGTGCAATATTCATGAAACAGTTAGTGCAAGGACTGTGTGCGGCTGTCTGCTACCTTTGACGTCACAGCTCAGGAAAGTTACAATCTGCCCTATTTTCTTCCACTCTGTATGTTGGTAAAGAAGATAAATAGGTTGTCATGGCCTCTGCCGCAGTGCTCAGACATGAGATGCATTGGTGAGCTTCCAGGGCAGCAAACTTTCATTCTATCCTCCTCTTCTCTCTCTCTCTCTCTCTCTCTCTCTCTCTCTCTCTCTCTCTCTCTCTCTCTCTCTTCAAGTCTGTGCCGGTCTGAGTAGGTATATTTCGTTTGACCTCCAACTGTTGCCTTATGACCTCTGTTTTCCTCTCATCTCTGTCTGATACTCTGTGTTTAGTATGATGAAGCTTACTGTTCTTGTTTTCTCTTGTTTCCTGCAGTCCCAGGAGGCATTGCGCCCGAGTCTTTAACCTTCACCCCATTGGATGATATGATATTTCTGAAGTGGGAGGAGCCTCTGGAGCCAAATGGTCTCATTACACAGTATGAGGTACTCCATTTGAATTTTACTTGTGTAAAGGGAATATCATGGAAAACTGTATTTTAATATTTACTCATTTCACATGCATAGGGTCATGTACATATATACACAGATGAGCCAAAATATTATGACCACTCACAGATGAAGCGAATAATGTTGATCATGTCCTAATAAGGTCACATGTCAAGGTCTGGGGAGATTAGATGGCAAGCAAACAATCAGTTCTCGTAGTCAATGTGTTGAATGCAGGAGATAAGGGCAGCAGTAAAGACCTGAGAGACTTTGACAAGAACGTAATTGTTATGGTTAGACGTCTGGGTCAGAGCATCTCTGAAACATCAAGGCTTGTGGGGTGGTCCCGGTCAGGTGAGTACCTACCGACAGTGGTGGCACAAACCACAAAGAGACAACAGGGTGTTGGGCGCCCAAGGGTCATCAATGCACGAGGTCAACGGAGGCTATCCCATCTGATCCGAACTGAGAGAAGGTCTACTGTGTCATAAGTCACAGAAAATTTTAATGATGGTTATGGGAAGAATATGTCACAACAAACATGTACGTATGGGGCTGCGTAGACGCAGACTGTCTGATAGCCCATGATGATCACTGCCCACCATCGAAAGTGCCTACAATGGGCACGCGAGGGTCGAAACAGGACCTTAGAGCAGTGAAAGAAGGTTGCCTGGTCCGAAGAGTCCTGTTTTCTTTTACATCACGTGGACGGGTGTGTATGTGCCGCCGTTTACCTGGGGAAGTGATAGCATCAGGATGCACCGTGGGAAGACGACAAGCCAGTAGAGGAAGTGTGATTCTCCGCGCAATGTTCTGCTGGGAAACCCTGGGTCGTCCATTCATGTGGACGTCAATTTAATATGTGCCACCTACCTAAACATTGTTGCAGACCAGGTACACCACTTCATGTCAATGGTATTCCCTGATGGCAGTGGTCTCTGTCAGCAGGATAATGCAACCTGTCACACTACTCACATTGTTCAGGAATGGTTTGAGGAACATGATGAAGAGTCCAAGGTGTTGCCCTGGCCTCCAAATCCCCCAGATCTCAATCCGATTGAGCATCTGTGAGATGTGCTGGACCAACAGGTCCGATCCGTGGCAGCTCCACCATGCAATTTACAGGACTTGAAGGATCTTGGTGCCAGATACCACATGACACCTTCAGGTGTCTTGTAGAGTCCATAGCTTAAAGGTACATCAGCAAAAACAGCTTGTTTAATTTTAACACTCTGTTGATATTAAGTCTTATTTTCAAAGAAATAGTTACAAAAGTAGTTGTAGTGAGGTTTATGCTTAAAACAGGAAAACCTCTTTGCAATGGGGTGAAAAATATTAAACTTAATTCATATATGTTTCATACCCATTTGCGTTTATGCATTTAGCAGCTGCTTTTATCCAAAGTGGATAAAGTATTAAAGTATTGAAGGTATACATTTGATCAGTTTGTGTGTTTTCTGGGAAACAACCCCATGATTTTGGTTTTGCTAGTGCCACGCTCTACCAGTTGAGCTACAGGAACAGTGTTTGCAAATTATAAGTGTTAATAAACACACAGTTATGCATTGTAGTATTCTCTCAGGATTTGTTTTCTACCTGCTATCCTCCCTCCACATCAGCTGAGTCATTAGTGTGTATAAACTCTCTCATTCTTCCGTCACACACACTCTAGGTGTTCTCATGCTAATCATCTTCTAGTTCATTCCGCAGGCTTCAATTAAAATAGGGACAAACATTCTAGTTGCTTATTTGCCTCGCAGTGTCAGTCAGATGGGGCAATTGTGTTTAAGTGCTTTACACTGGTTATATTTCATTGCCTCTGCCCACTTCAATTACCTCAGCTGTCAGAATATACACATGTAATCCTCTGCTTACGGTTAACGATTGATGGGGAGCGAAACGTGTTGTTGTATTGTGAGGTGTTGTTGATGGACTGAGTTTTGATGGTGGGATTGGTAATTATGTCTCATACTCTCAGTGGTGGATTTGCTTTACCAACACTTTATTAAAAAGTATTTTTGTAAATGCTGTTTGTAATTTATGAAGTTGATCAATCTTGTAGGGCGCAGAGAAATATAGCTGAAATTATTCCACATCAGGTGTGATTAAATCAAAGTCTTAATGTAGTTTCTTTGCACAGTGGAGTCAACGTTCAGATATTTTTACAAATTGTTTTATTAGAGCTGCAAAAGGTTGAATAGAGAAGTTTGTGAACATCAGGGAATTTAAACGAATGGTTCACCCAAAAAATATAAATTCCTTTATTTACTGGCTGTCATGTCATTTCAAACCTGTTTTATTGTGTTGCTCTTGTGAAACACAATATGAGATGTCTGGCAGAATGTTCGAGGTACTGTGCATACTACAATACTCACTAAGACCTTGTTTAGAGCTGGTATTTGTTTTGTTCAATGATTCAAAATAAAATGAATCACATCTCAACATGTCTCTGTTCATTTACTGATCGCACATTACATGTTGGTCTTGTACGTCTGTTTCTGAAACCATTTGTAACAGTGTCATATATTGGATTCTTGAAGAACAACCGGTATTGTAATTAATGCACATCATCACAATATCTCGATCACATGTGGTCAGGCGAGACACATCGTGGTTGCACAAAAGCATCTCCTGCAGCCCTGCTGTCTACTGTCTTCATAGGCAGTTACCTTTTAAGGCAGCAGCATGATCACACAGAAAGTTGACATGTTGTTTCCAAGTGCTCCACTACCTTATGATTGGCCACATTATGGCGACTCGCTAACAAGCACAGTCTCCCTACAGACATTATTGCATTGGCTACAGAATGTTTAACTACCTTTGCGGAAGTGCATTTCGTCAGCTGTGTTTTTCACCTGTGTTCGAATCCTGCGTTGAAACTAGGAAGTTATTGTGTTTGCATAATAAGTGACAAGCTTGATTCTGAGGTTGCATTTTTCCCTCTAACATTACACGTTATATTGATAGTTAGGTTTAGGTTTGGGGTTTGGGTAGGGGGGGGGTTTAGTTTATAAAATATGAATTCCTCTTCACTGTATTACAGCCTGCACAGCGAAAGCAACTCGCTTCGCAACTAACTTTTGGTGCCCCTCCACCCCTAAAATGGAGCTTACACAACCCACACGCCAAAAAAAACATAGCACTTTGGCCACTGGGCACAGTGTTTCTAATTTTGGCAAGCACAGACTAGTGTTGTCACGATATCTTACGATACTTTAACAGCTAAATTACCACGATACCAAGTAGTATCACGATACCATACGATAGTGTGTTAATCCTTAACACAGTTTGTCATAGCAAAGGTGGTTCTTAGAAATTCCACTTATTGCTCTGGAAGTTGTGAAATGGACTTAGTTTGATGTAAAAAAAATACAAATAATGATAAAATCCCAACAGCCAATTCAAACGGCAACGTCTTTAAACTTTTATTCCATTATTTGAATGTTGGTTGCATAAAAATAAAGATATTGTAATGTTGAAAAGACTGTTTTGAGCAGCTGTTCCATTATTTTAACCACTTCAGGCCCTCTCTCCTGGTAAACAGCAGCGTGAATGCAGATTACACACACACCGGTTTGATTGCACGGCTCAGGGATGTGATCTAATCATAAGTGCAAGCTTAGCGAAGTTACTGCCACCATGCATTTGTAATTGGAAAAAATAAACTGAGTGCAACATTTGATTTTTCAGAGAAACAGTCAATCTGTAAATGTTCAAATAAAGCATTTAGGTTAAATGAAGTGGCACTAACTCGTGTGTATTCTGCAGAAGCAGCGGGATGTGTACGAAGGTGTTTGAAAAAGTTTCTGGTGTTTCTCCTTTTGACTTGAAATCTCTGGAGACGTTCACAACAGATGGGTTTTCCCTGTCGCATCAGCCAAAATTCCAAATCTCGCTACGTGACTTGCGTTTTTTTAAAAAGCTTCTCATTCTCCGAAGTTTTACTTAAATCCATATTATCCATTAGGAGACAAAACCACCAAAGTAAAATGCTGGGATTCAGACGTGTGTTTGAAGCGTGGGAAAACAACTCATTGAAAAATAAACAATACCATGTAAGGGGAAAATTGTAAACAGAATTTTGCACTCTTAAAGGGCATTTCATGAAGGGGTTACCTCTCGAAAAGACTACATTTATAGGTCTGATTCAAATGAAAGTTTTAGCAAAAATAATATTTACTACCACACATACAACAGAACTAACGGTAGTAACTTATTAACGCTACTACCGTTTAAAAAATACTGTAGCACCGGTCTACCATGCAACCTTAGCACAGACTTGAGTAAAGTCAACCTACTGTTTCCAATTTGACAGTGAGTTCAGTCTGAAGGCAACATCCTAACTGAAATAAAACCTCATAAGTGACTGATTTGCAACCCTCTATATAGGCAGCAACTTTGCACGGGATACAAACAGCTCCTCATCTAACAATGCAATACTCTAATAAGCATAAAATCACATAACATCACGTTAAAAAGTAAATTTTTAATGTCTTTGAAATATTTGTATCTATACATTTCAGAACTAAATAATTGTATGAATATTTTAACTGACATTCCTTTCACTTCATCCACCATTTTTTAAAAAAATTTCCCCCCACTGAGCTTGTTACAATGCCTTCTGAGTTCGCTTTCAAAGGATATGTGTGTGCAATGCACCCTAGAATTCGGTGACAATTAGGTGTCTTAGGCCACGTCCAAACTAACATATTTCAATAAAAAAAAACATTGATTTCACTACTTTTACGATTTCCCTCTATAACATTCACACTAGGACTGCGTTTCCTCCATCGAAAACGATGACTTTCGAAAACGCTCTCAATTACTGCATACTTTGGAAAACGATGTCATTAGGAAAATTAAAATTTAGTTTTTAACTGAAAACGGATGAATGTGGATGTGGCTTTTGAATGCATCAATCATGCTTCTTTGCGTCAAGAGTACTCCTACAATATCTTAAAATACTACCTACTGAGGCAGGCAATAGGTTTTGGAACAGAGCATACTGACAGAGATTTAACACTGTTCCTTCTTCAGCTTTCATTAGCACAGTATCATTTCCTCTGAGCTCACTGTGTCTTTTCTGTTTTTAGATCAGCTATCAGAGCATTGAGTCATCAGACCCGGGCATCAATGTTCCTGGCCCCCGCCGCACTGTCTCTAAACTGAAGAACGAGACATACCACATGTTCTCTGGCCTTCATCCCGGAACCACATACCTGGTGTCTGTTCGTGCCCGTACGACCAAGGGCTTTGGCCAGACCGCCCTCACCGAAATTACCACAAACATCTCAGGTGAGGGAAATGTGTGTGAACACAAGGAATCATTTCCACCTAATGCTAATCAAAACATGTAGAAACTTTTCCATATAGCTCACAAATCTTATTCACACTTACACATATTCAAAACGTGCATTCCCCTTCTGTCACTCTCTCGACGGTCTGACACAAGGGGTATTCTCGGACGCCGAATCGTACCTCTGAACCTGAGAAAAGGCCAATGTCAAGTTGGCAGACAGAATTTGCATGCCCCACCCCGGACGAAGCGGGTCAGCGAATGCCAGTCAGAATTTTTCTTCGGAGCCGAATGGTTGTACCGCAAGCAGCTGAAACACACACCTGTTTCACTCACCTCTTTCAGCGAGAAGCATTGCTGTTGGATCTGCACGGCGCATTTCCAGCTGCCGTCTCTCTCTCTGCACGTCCCTGTGCGCTTCGACAGCACTTCTTTCTGTTTGAAAGAGTGTTCTCCTCCTAAAAGAGTATATTTTCTCTAAAAGAGTTTGAGTTCCCACTCATAAAAGAGCAATACACAGCAGGCGTTGAACGTCCTTTTCAGGACGCGTCTTTTTAAAGATGTCTTTCCGCCTTTGTGTAGTTCCTGGATGCGGTTGATTTCTCTCCATTTCTGACGGTCATAAAAGCTTCCTCGCGTGCCTGGGCTGCGATCACACGCAGGCAGCGTTTTATGAATGGTTCATGTTCTCAGTGCGAGAACATAACCATGGCAATATTGCGGTCGCGCTTTCTTTTGTCATGAGAGAAAGCCACTTCAGCCGCCCCCCCACGTCGTTCCTTCTTCCCACTGGATTGAGGTCGACCCGGCTGGTGATGAAGGCGATTTGGGGATGACCATGGGCTCGGTTTCGCCGGGTAAATCCCCACGAACCATCCGCCCCCCAGCACTCTTGTTTGCTTCCGTCCGAGCTCGGGAAGAGTGCGGCTCGCTTCCCGGCCAGCCGGCATTTTCACTTGAGCTCCGGAATTGGCTGACGACATCGCCGTTGCATCGGAGAGCGTCACAGCGGCGTCTGATGCTGATGGCTCGCCTGGGCTGCCACCTCCGGGTCTGCTCGCCCAGTCTGAGGCTGATTTGCAGATGTCCGCTATGCTTTCCTTGGCCGCCGCGAGCGCGAGGCTGGACTGGAGATCTCCCCCCCCCCCCCCCCCCCCCCCCTCGGCTACTCGATCGGTTCCTCGTGTAACGGCACCGCTTATAGCCACGCCCCCCCTTGGTTCCGTCGTTCCCGGAAATGCATGACGAGCCAACGTGGTCGGAACCACCCTCCGCTTGTCCGCTCTCACTACCCTGGATGGCGGAACACTGCCACCTGGCGGGACTGAATGGTACTACTCTCCAGAGCCGTAGAATGACGTCATCACTGACCTCAAAAGTCTACAGCACCACTGGACAGGCCACCTCCGCCCTGTATGCCATGGCTCTCCTGCAAATTCACTAAGCCAAGGCACTCAAAGATCTGCACCTGGGTAGTTCCAACCCCGATGTGCTACAGTAACTGCGCTCTGCTCCAACCTCGCTCTCAGAGCTACGAATGTCACGGCGCAGGCACTCGGGTGGAAGATGGCCACACTCGTGGTCCAGGAGCGCCACCTCTGGCTGAACACGGTCGAGATGCATGGCGTTGACAAGTCACGATTTCTCAATGCCCCTGCCTCCCAGCTCGGCCTCTTCGGCGACACCATCGACGACTTTGCCCAGCAGTTCTCGGTGGTGAGGAAGCAGATGGGGACAGTTTCTCACATCACGCCGCGGCGCCACCCAGTCAGCGCGCCCGCGCCCCACCTGCTCGCCGAGGGCGTCCCCCCCTGCGACGAGAAAGCAACAACAGGTAGCTCCGCAACCTAGGCCCAGCTCTCAGCCCCAGCGTCGAGCACCTCGCAGCAGTGTACGCCCCCCGTCTCCAGGACCCCCTCTCGGACCAGTAATGTTCCGAAGCGCTCCTGAGACACCCCAGGCAGTTGGATGTTCGCTCCGGAGATGGTTTCAAGACCACTCCATACCCCGGTGGAGGGCCGGGAAGAGAACCCTTGTTTTCACCTGCTGCACCGCCTTCGGGCTGCGGCACCTACAGAGCGATTCCCTCACTCCCTGGGTCATTCAGCCGGTGTGTGCCATTCTCACGGTACCCCAGCCCTACATCTCTCCAGTCCCGGTTTCCCGGATGCAGCTCTCTCACCTCCGGCCCCACGACTGTCCAACTCCGGCAGGCCAGCGCTGATGAGTTTCGAAGACACCCTCTCGGGACCTCTCCCTCAGTCTCTAATCCGCCCCCTGCCGGGTGTGCGGAGTAAGGTAAGTGCTTGGAGTCTTTTCTCAGTGCCTCAGCCTCGGGATGCTCTTTTGCCTCCTGACACATTATTACCTGCTCCCCCCCGCCGCGAAGCCCCACTCGGTACGTCAAATGTGATCGTCCCCTTAGTCCCCCTCGCACGGAGTTTGGACGCGTGGTTATCGCTTCCCAACCCGTCACGCTGGTTGGCCAGGACCATCCGACTCGGCTCTGTGATTCAGTTCGCCCGGCTCCCGCCTCGTTTCAGCGGTATTCGCTCCACTCTAGTGCACAGCCAACAAGCCAGTGCCTTACGAGCAGAGATTTTTACACTGCTCCTCAAGGACGCGATAGAGCCCATCCCTCCAGCCGAGATGAAGAAGGGTCTCTACAGCCCTTACTTCATCGTACCCAGAAAAAGTGGTGGGTTGCGACCAATCTTGGACTTGCGAGTTCTCAACTGGGCCCTGCTCAGACTCCCGTTCAAAATGCTCATGCAGAAGCAGATTCTCACCTGTGTTCGACAGCTAGATTGGTTCGCGGCGGTAGACCTGAAGGACGCGTACTTCCACGTCTATATTTTGCCGCAACACCAACCCTTCTTACGGTTCGCGTTCGACGGCCAGACGTATCAGTACAAGGTCTTCCCCTTCGGCCTGTCCCTGTCCCCTCGCATTTTCACCAAGGTCGCAGAGGCCTCTCTTGCCCCCCTACGGGAAGTGGGCATCCGCATAGTCCACTATCCCGATGACTGGCTCATTCTGGCCCACTCTCGAGTTACTGTGTGCTCACAGGGACCAGCTGCTCAGGCACCTCAGCCGTCTAGGGCTTCAGGTCAACTGGTAAAAGAGCAAGCTCACCCCGGTTCAGAGCATCTCTTTTCTCGGTATGGAGTTTCAATGACACCCAGTCAGTGCTCAGGTGCCTCGCTCGCTTCAAGCCTGGCACAGCGGTCCTCTAAAACAATTCCAGAGGCTCCTGGGGCATATGGCATCCTCAGCCGCGGTCGCGCTGCTCGGGTTGATGCATATGAGACTGCTACAGCACTGGCTACAGACCCGTGTCCCAACATGGGCATGGCGCCACAGCACGCATCGTGTGACAGTCACCCTTCCCTGCCATCAAACTTTCAGCCCATGGACAGACCTCTGCTTCCTACGGGCCGGAGATCCCTTGCAACAGGTGTCCAGATGAGTCGTGGTAACCACAGACGCCTCTCGACTGGGTTGGGGCGCCGTGTGCAACGGGCATGCTGCTGCTTGCACCTGGAAAGGTCCCTGGCAGCGTTGGCACATCAATTCCATAGAGTTGATGGCTGTTATTCTTGCTCTACGGAGGTTTATTCCACTAATCCGAGTCATGTACGTTCTGATTCGCTCAGACAGCACCGCGACGGTAGCGTACATAAATCGCCAGGGCGGCGTGCGCTCTCGTCATATGTCACAACTCGCCCGCCATCTCCTCCTCTGGAGTCAGCCGCGACTCAGGTCGCTGCTCGCCACTCATATCCCTGGCAACCGCAACACGACGGCGGACGCGCTGTCGCGACAGCTTTTCTCCCAGCGGAGAGTGGAGGCTCCACCCCCAGGTGGTCAAGCTCATTTGGGACCGATTCGGCAAGGCACAAGTAGACCTCTTTGCCTCCCAGGACAACTCCCATTGCCCGCTCTGGTATTCCCTGACGGACGCTCCACTCGGGACAGATGCGCTGGCACACAGCTGGCCCCGGGGGCTGCGCAAGTACGCATTTCCCCCAGTGAGCCTTCTTTCATCGGTGCTGTGCAAGATCAGGGAAGATGAGGAACAGGTCGCCTTGGTGGCCCCTTACTGGCCCACCCGCACCTGGTTTTCGGAACTCACGCTCCTCATGACAGCCCCTCCCTGGAAAATCCCCCTGAGGAAGGACCTTCTTTCTCAGGGACGGGGCACCCACTGGCATCCGTGCCCAGACCTCTGGAATCTCCATGTCTGGCCCCTGGACGGGACGCGAAAGATCTAGTAAATCTACCACCTGCTGTCGTAGATACGATCAATCAGGCCAGAGCTCCCTCAACCAGGCAACTCTACACACTAAAGTGGCGTTTGTTCGCAAATTGGTGTTCTTTCCGAGCCGAAGACCCACAGATATGCGCAGTTCGGCCAGTGCTTCTATTCCTGCAGGAGAGACTGGAGGGGAGGCTGTCCCCCTCCACCTTGAAGGTGTATGTAGCTGCTATCACAGCCCACCACGACGCAGTAGATGGCAAGTCCCTTGGTAAGCACGACTTGATTATAAGGTTCCTGAAAGACGCCCAGAGACTACATCCTCCCCGGCCTAACCTGTTTCCCTCTTGGGATCTCTCAGTGGTCCTCTCAGGCCTTCAGAGTCCCCCATTTGAGCCGCTTGATTCAGTCGAGCTCAAGGCCCTCTCCTTGAAGATGGCCCTCCTGATCGCGTTAGCCTCAATTAAGAGGGTAGGAGACCTGCAAGCGTTCTCTGTCAGCGACTCTTGCCTGGAGTTCGGTCCGGCACTTTCTCACGTTATCCTGAGACCCCGACCGGGCTACGTGCCCAAGGTTCCCACGACCCCTTTCAGGGACCAGGTCGTGAACCTGCGAGCACTGCCTCGGGAGGAGGCAGACCCAGCCCTTTTGTTGCTGTGTCCGGCGCGTGCTTTGCGTACCTATGTGGACCGCACGCAGAGCTTTAGATACTCTGAGCAGCTCTTTGTCTGCTTAGGTGGACGTCGGAAAGGGAACGCCGTCTCCAAAGAGAGGCTAGCCCACTGGGTCGTTGATGCTATTGCCTATCACGCCCAGGGCATGCCTGCCCCCCTGCAGGTCTGAGCACACTCCACTAGAAGTGTGGTGTCCTCGTTGGCACTAAGCCACGGCACCTCCCTAGCAGACATCTGCAGAGCAGCGGGCTGGGTAACACCCAATACCTTTGCCAGATTTTACAATCTAAGGGTTGAGTCGGTCTGGACCCGTGATTTGTCAGGTCCGAGCCGGTAGAACTCGGTAACGCGGCACAACTGACCGGGTGTTCCGCTTGCATCTTGCGCCCTTCACCAATGTGATTGACCAATGCAACACTGAGTGTCGCTGCCTGTATGCTTTTTCCTCCCTAGCCTTCTGGCCCGCGAATTCAACAGAGCAACTTGCGGCCAGACCCAGTACGAGTCTTAGGGCTCTGTACTGGGGTCAGGCTCCACGGGCATAGTTCCCTCTTCAGGCTAACTCCCCGTGATGTATTCTCCGCGGTACGGTCCCCCTCTCGGCGGACCCGCGTTTCCCTCAGGCAGCCCCGCTGCTTCGGCCTCGTGTCTGTAGAGTCCCCCCTTCATTAGGCTGGACCTACCACCGCGCCGTTTCCCACGTCCGGCTTCACAACCCTCGTGGTGTATTTGCCATACATTCCCTCCCCCTGGTCTGGGCAGGGTATGGCCTCTGAAGGGTCTTCCCCTTCTGAAAGAATAGGAAATCTGCAGGCCAGACAGCTACCTTGCCTCCGGTCCTGCCTCAGCGCCCGGCACACCGGCGCCGACGAGTTTTGAAGATGCCTCCTTAGGCCTCTTCCTCAGTCTTTAAGCCACCCCCTCCCGGGTGCGTGGAGCAGGGTTAATGCTTCGAGTCTTCTCTCAGCACCGCCCAGGCTCTCCTTCTCCCCCCCGGGGAATGACCGCCTTCCCCGACATAGGTTGGGCCCCAGCCGCTCTACATCCTATGTGAGAGACATAGTGAGAGAGAAGGCCGCGGCTGTTGGGCTTGCTCCCATGCTAGCATGTAATACCTTTTTCCCCCAGGGGTGCGGGAAAACCTAAGGTGGATATGCTAAAACTCTTTGATGGGGCGTTGGGGAGGGTGACGTGCATTTGGTTCAAGTGCCTCTAACACGCAATAGCCTGCTTTGCCCCTGCTCCGACAGTCACGTCACACGGTCAGTGCGTGGCGTTTTTATATGGACCCCTTGTGTCACTTCCTTCGACACTACATCGAGAGAGTGACAGAAGGGGAACGTCTCGGTTACTGTTGTAACCTCCGTTCCCCGAGGGAGGGAACGAGACGTAGTGTCCCTCCTGCCACGGCACTAGACCTAGCACTGTAAATGGCCGTGCTTCATCCTTTGGCTCCTCAGTGCAAAATCCTGACTGGCATTCGCTGCCCTGCTTCCCCTTATACCCGTATGTCCGGGGCAGGGCATGCAAATTCTGTCTGCCATCTTGACATTGGCCTTTTCTCGGGTTAAGAGGTATGATTCGGCGTTCGAGAAGACTCCTTGTGTCACTTCCTTCGACACTCTGTCTCGTTCCCTCCCTCGGGGAACGGAGGTTACAACAGTAACCGAGACGTTCTGCAATCAGTCACAAGACACATGAGAACCAATGTCATTTGACATCATTGACGTCAAACCTGGTGTGACACATCTTGAGGAGCGTCTTTGATTTCATACTATCCCTTACACAAAGTATACCATCAAACCACTTGGAATATGGCATATCAACTACTTTTATAGCAATTCTATGGTATTTTTATCTGTGCTTTTGTCAACCCCTTGTCATTCAAGGTTAAATTGACAAAGTAAGCGGTTTTAAAATCAAAAGCCTATATTTAAATTGCCATAATAAAAGTCAGAACTTTGCTGTCTTTTAGCTGAGTATTGCTGCTTCTTAAGTATTTAATTATAACAGAATATTTCCACTAGAAGCTAGATTAGCTTTGGCTTTATCACCAAAATGAATATGAGATGCCTGCAAGGGCCTTTTAATTGGTTCAGGATTTATTCAGTCTTTATTTGGACTTCATTTAGGCTTAATCGTAGCAAGGCAAATGCAACTCTTGGCAAAATTGACTCTCTGAACAGCAGAAATATT
This sequence comes from Moxostoma hubbsi, assembly GCA_032164185.1. Lineage (NCBI taxonomy): Eukaryota > Metazoa > Chordata > Actinopteri > Cypriniformes > Catostomidae > Moxostoma > Moxostoma hubbsi. Next base: position 4,777,518 of record JAVLUX010000026.1, read on the forward strand.
GATACCAAGGTTTACCCAGGCATAAATCGTCAAACTGTGGGGAGAACAGTGTAAACTGAAGGGAGAGTGATAAACCTGACTGGGAAATGTTTTTTCCACAAATGAAATGGCAGGCTTCTAGTGGTGGTCGTAGGCTTTGCATTAGATGACTCAATAAAGCAATAATTATATAACAGTTAATCAGTCTTGGCCTCTTTGGTAGTTCTGAACAAACATTGAACGTTATTTCAATTTTAATTTACTCTGTCTCATGTCAGTCCAAACCCATATGACTTTATTTCTTCTGTGGAGCAAAAACAAATATATTTTTAAGGATGTAAGTGGTGTCAATGGGGTCTAAAACTTTCAAGCTCCAAAAAGGAGGCACCATAAAGGGAATCCTTATTCAGTCCTTATTCACATCTGGCCCACTGATAACACTTTACATTAATGGTCGCATTGTAAAGCGATTATAAAGGGCTTCCTTAATAACTAATAAGTCATTTAAAATATTCATTTATAGCAACACACATAAAATAGGTTAACTTTCATCCAATAAGCCCGCAAATTAGCTTTTTAACTTACATCATGTTATAGATGCTTAATAAATACACTTTTACTTAATTTAATCAAAAACACGAAATTCCCTAATTCACAATTTATGTCACAGTGCAGCACAAACAGATTATTTTTTGTGATTACATTTTTTATTGATTCTCACATCAAACAAAGATAAACATATATACACAGAATCAACATTTACCATCTATCAATATATTCTGTCTAATTGCTTGAAATAAGAGAAAGAGAAATCTATAGGGAGAGTCTGTAGCTGGTAGTTGAATTTTGGAATGCAATTCATTTTAATAACAATAACCATAAAAGTTGTTACCGGGCAGTACGCAGTCAGACCTAAAGCTTTGGATTTAGAAAAAGTTAATATTTCTGTGAAGACAAGGCATAGATCTAACAGGGTCGGAGATGAATAATAAAATATTATCTGAATAAAACTAAAGCCAATGCACCATATCTCCCACCACCACCCCTGGAAAATACTCCTCCTTATTATTGTGGCTGCTAATGGCTCCAGGGTAAGACAGAACAATAGTGGGGAAAGAGGGCAACCCTCCCGGGTGCCCCTGTTCAGAGTAAAATAATCTGAAATTAATCAATTTGTTACCGGGTGTCCATAAAGTAACTTAATCCAACCAATAAAAGTATTGCCAAACCTGTACATTTCCAAAATATTAAAAAGATAATCCCATTCTGCCATATCACCTTTTCGGCATCAAGTGAGATGACAGCGACCGGAGTCTGATCATTCATCACTGACCACATGATATTGATGAAATGCCTAATGTTATCAAAAGAGCTGCAGCCCGAATGAACCCCACCTGATCTATATGTATAAAAGGTGTCATAAGTTTACTTAATCGGTTAGCCAAAATTTTTGACAATATGTTAACGTCTAGCTGGATCAGGGAAATTGGGTGGTAACTCTTACACTCGCTTGGATCTTTGTCCTTTTTAAGAATCAGACTGATCCAGGCTTGCATAATGGTTGGCAGAAGCTTTCCATTCTTAAATGATTCCATATAAAGTTCTAGAAAAACTGGAGCGAGTTCTGTAGCATAAGATCTAAAAATCTCAGCAGCAAAGCCATCTGGCCCCGGAGCCTTGCCTGTAGACAAGGCCTTAATTAACTCGCCAGGCTCCTCCAAGGTTATCTCTGAATCAAGAGAATTTATTTGCTCAGTCGTCAGTTTAGGGAGTTCTAATTGTTCCACAAAATTTCTAATATCCTCATCAGTAGATGAAGACATGGAACTAAAGAGATCAAGATAGGATTCTTTAAAAGCATTATTAAAATCTATGGCTGAGGTAAAAATTTCACCACCAGCAGATTTCACTGCTTCACAGGGAATGGTAGAAAAAAACTCTCTTTGTTTTTTATATCTAGCCAGAAGTTTTCTTGCTTTGGCCCCTGACTCAAAGTATATCCCTGAATGTCCAAAACTCCACCTTCGTGACAAAATAGTATTATATCTGTATTTCCATCAAATGTCATTCGGCGTTTCAGCTCTGCCTCTGCACTTTTAATATTTCCTTCCAACACCACAAGTTCTCGTGCTTTGGACTTTTTGGTGAATGAGGCATAATGTATGATCCAACCCCTAAGAACCACCTCAAGTGCCTCCCAAGTCATGCCTACAGAGGTTACTGAGGACCAGTTGTTTCCCATGTAAACATTGATTTCAGCCTTTAAAATTTGTTGGCATTCAGGATTTTGCAAGAGGGATACATTAAAGCACCAACTATATGATTTCCATCAATGTTGCTCTAGGTGTCTGCACACTTTTGCTTCACTATCAATCAATCAATTTTATTTCTATAGCACATTTAAAACAACACATGTTGACCAAAGTGCTTCACATTATAGCAATGATCTATGATCTAAGACTGAGTTCATCAAAAGATTAAAGTCTCCTCCCAGTATTATGTCATGAGGGGTGTCAGCAGCTTACAACATCCCTTCAAGATCTATAAAAAAGCCCTGATCATCAGCGTTAGGTGTTTAAATATTAGCCAAAATAAGACTGCCCCTGAGTTTCAGCTAAAACAATAATGACTCTTCCTAATTTATCTTTAATCTGTTTGACACATTTTAATTGTAGATGCTTACTTATCAATGTAATGACCCCCTGCTCTTACTTGAGCCAGCACTAAAGAAAACATGTCCAACCCATATCTTCCCAAATTTGTCAGCTTCCTGCATGGAAAGATGTGTTTCTTGAAGAAACACTAAATCATATTTCTTACGCTTAGGAAGAGAAATAGCCTTCCTTCATTTTATGGGGTGCCCCAACCCATTCACATTCCACACGGAGAGAGACAATTCACTCATATTAACATTTAACATTTTGACATAATAGAAAAAAATAGACTGTGTGTCAAAAACAGAATTATAAAGACCACATTCCAACATTCAAGAGTGTTTGCAAAAATCAAACCCCAAACTTCCCCCCGAACCAAACAAACAGAAAAAAACAGGAAAAAACAGGCGTCCATCCCTCTAAACTCAAACAGTCGAGTGCCACCAAGACAACATTGCCATTGGATTGCTCTAGTCCAGTGTTTCTATACAAATTTTGTGAGACAGAATTACACAACAAAAGACAATTTCCAAAACAAACTCAGTACATGTAGATTCATCCACATAACTGTCTCAAAGGTGTGTTCCTCCACAAAACAAACTCCAGCCGTTAGGCAGAACCAACACAAAAAAGGCAGTAATTTTCCTCTGATATTCAAACAAATGTTCAGTAAGCCAGCCTATTCAACTGCTACATGAGTGCAACAAATGACCTAATTACTCCAATGAATTGCAAGAAATACTCCACAAAACAAACTTCAGCCAATAGGAGGCATAAGCACAAAGAATGTGCAGATTAATCCACAAAACTGTCCCAAAAGAGTGTTACTACACAAAACAACTCTAGCCGCTATGCGGAACCAGCACAAAAAGAAACAAAAAGGCTCTCAGTTTCCTCAGACTATGAATGTTCAATGAGTCAGTCCAGTTGGCTGCAATGTGAGTACCACAAAATAACTTACTCCATTGACTTTATGAAGGACATCGCTTGCTGGGGACATGTAAATGTTTTATGGCCATCCTTAGCATCTATTCTCAATTTGGCTGATAACATCATTGCAAAAGCAACCTTCCGTTGATGTAAGAGTTTCTTACTTTCTGACCAAATCGACTCTTGAGTTAGAGGCCTTTTAAGGTCTACAGTGGCCAAGTATTTTGAATCCTTTGACATATTGTCCTCCTAGAACAGTTATGGAACAGAGTGTATCAAATCTCACCGATTTATGACATTAATAGCATTACAACTAGCAAAGTGCGCAGAGCTCACCGTTCACACATCCGAACCTCGCGAACAAACTTTAAATCGTTACTTCCGGTTGCTGTTTGAAATAATCGAATTCTGGCATGACGTTCGTTCCTGTTATAAACAAAGCATGCATTTCCGACTTCTCGCCTGAAAGCACCATCAGGCTTACGTCACGTGACATCTCCATGATGTGTCGACTGGTAGCAGGAAGCATTTTTAAAAAGTGAATAAAGTTTTAATTTTTGATAAATTTTTTACACACAGCTACCGATTTGCTTCAGAATACATTCGTTGATGGACTGGGTGAACCATTTCTTTAATACATTCTTCATATGTGTGTACTTTACATGAATCTTTTCATTGGTTATGAATGTTTAATAAGTGTTATTAAGCATTTATTACATGGGAGGTACAGTAAAATGGCTCAATGTTTGGCAGGTATTGCATGAAAGTCACATTTTTATGCATGTTGTTATAACTGCATATAAACCCTTTATAATCCCTTAACAAAAAGACATTCATGTAAAGAGTTCCCAAATTTTAATTTTAGTTTGAACTATTATTTTATTATAACCACTTAGCAGATTGCATCAAAATGACATAATCACTCCTTTTAATAGCATTAGATTAGTTTATTTTGCTGCTTTATTACATAAATCATGAACCAGAGGATTTTATATATTTTGATCACTATATGTATGTATACATTTATTTATAAAGCATTTACAACATGTAAACACCTTTAGAAACCTTTAACAAAGGGAACATTCATGTAAAGTGCTACCGTAAAAGTGAAATGAGATGAGAGTGAGTAAATTAACAACTTTCTTATTTTTACACATTGGTAATACTCCATAAATGAAACTGTGCACAGTGCACTCATTCCTTCCACTCCAGATTTTCTGTTTGTTGTGGAATAGTGAAGGCTGAGACATTGACCCATTTCAGCAAACCGGCACACTACTTGACTTCCAATAATAAGAGGGAATGGGAGCAGGAGTTGTGTTCCGTGCTGCCCCTCAAGAGACTATATAAAGGAGTGTGGATCACTCTTATCCGCCTCCATTACTTTGTTTTCATTGCCCTTGTGCGGCGCGCTCTGTCTGCGCGGGTCTTGTTCTGAAGGCCCCTGTGGAGGAAGGGTTTCAAGTCGGTAGAAAGCCAAGACTAATTTGAAAGATTCATGAGAGTGTGTGACTGTGTGTGTGCATTTTTAAGTCGGTATGTCTTTTAATTTCTCCATTGTTTCCATTCCTAATTCTTTTTAATTGTTCTGTTTCAGCACCGGCGTTTGATTATGAAGACATGCCCTCTCCTCTGAGTGAATCAGAGAGCACTATCACTGTACTGCTGCGTCCAGCCCTGGGGAGAGGAGCGCCTGTTAGGTAACGCTTCCCACATACATCCATCAACTACATCAATGAAATGTACAAAATTTCTTCTGTAGCTGAAGATTACACTTTAATTGTATCATCACTGTGTTTCTCTGCCCCCCAAGTAATACTGCATACAAATATTTAAATTCTGTCATCATTTACCCACCTGACTTTTTCTTTCATGGAACACAAAAGGAAAAACTTTGTAACATGTCTGAGCTGCTCTTTAACATACTATGAAAATGGACAGTGAATCACACTATCGAGCTCGAAACATGGCAAAAAGCTGAAATTGTAACTTTTATTAGCTGGAAATCTGTCCCTAAGCAAAATGCAGTAACTACACATTTTGTCTAAATTGAGCTATGGCTGATATTGGGTCTTTTAGACTGTTATCTGTGCTGTGACAGACTGGTTTGGCTTAACTATGCTAAGATTCACAGAAAACAAGAATGTGAAAATTGTAACTGAAATGATCAAAAATAAAAATCCACTGTGACGCACGGCCTCAGGTCGTTTATATTAATTTAATAAAGCACCATAAAATATAAGAAAAGACACCAATGCTCAATAAATTATTATATTTAATTGCAAAAATTGTAATTGCAATGGCAAGTAATGGGTCAATGACATGATGCAATTTTTTTTTGTCATACATGACATCATGTAATTCATTTAAAACAATGATTTGAATACACCTCTACAATGAAGAACATGTTTCAACATGAGTTTAAAGTAATAAAAAAAAATAGGGCTTAAAGTAAAAATGGCCTGTGGTGTAACCGTCCGACAGTAAAAGAAACAGTAAAAGAAGAAATCTAAATCTCATTAAAAATGAAATTCTTGAAAAAATTTTATATTGGCATGAGCAGTGCAGAATTATCTTTCTTAAAAAAATTATTTTAAAAAAATTTGTAAATAAAAATTATATTTGAAAAACTTTGTTATTTGAAATCAAAGTCATGTGGTGTAGACAACATGTACTGTAGGATGACATTGTGCTGTCATGTGACAAAAATAAATAAATTAATAAAAAGACCTCATGAATGTGTGTGAAGTTTAAAAACTTTTAATGAAATTATAAGAATAATGGCTCATATTTTTTCTAGTCATTTGGTGTCACCATGAGAAACTTCTTAATATTCTTGACTAAAAAATACATGATATTTGTAAAAATATATTTTTTACCTTGAGAAATATATTTTAAATCTTTTTTTTAAATTCATGATTAAGTCTGTTTATTCTCACTGTATGTATACAAAGTTACACCACATGAATTTTTTTAAGTAATATCATAAAATTTTTATAGTAAATACCATAAACGTTTAAAAAAAAAGATTTATTACCAAATTGGACATAAAGATTACATTTCTACAAATACATGCGTGGACATGGTATTTTGGCTTTGCTATATGCAATGCATAATTTAATTTAATTTAAACCAACTAATGTCAGTTCAGAAGACTCTGTGCTGTCAGTAAAGGGTTAAACTTCTGATGTACAGAGTCATGTCCAAACAACATGGCGCTGATCACAGCTGAGTTTGTCTTTAGGAGAAACTGCAACAAAACTACATCTGGTAAGAAACCTAATTAAGTTTTAACATTGAAACCTGTTTGAGTCAAAAGATTAGGGTCTCTTATTCATCCGCTATACCATTTTTTAAATTTGAGCGATTTATCACGAAAGGCAAAATACAATGTACACTAATGCGTACTTTAACAATTTTTTTTTCTTCGAAATCCTATTTAATGCATTAACACATTGAGAATGAATGGGTTCATCCAAATGCTGAAAAAAGTTGCTTTCAGAGGTTTATATGGAGCTAGGAAGAAAATTAGGTGCATTTCGTTTTGAGAGGTTAAGTCATTCATTAAATAGGGAGCATGGGAGCATCCTATAGTTTTCCTATGCAGCTTAGTGCATTCACTCCTAACATCTGATGAAAAGTTCAGTTTCAGGCAGCAGATGATGTTTGGAACACTCAACATTTTTGGCAGACAATGATAATCAGTACATGGATTCACAGTTTATAATGTGTGTGTGTGTGTGTGTGTGTGTATATATATTTTATTTAAAACATGGTTGACAGTGATTGGATGATGCTGGACATTACTTTGAATCTGAATTATTTATGCTAATTTCTGATGTAATGTCTGCAACATCTCAAAAACATGAATAATCAACACTCCTGCAAACATAGTAAACAATTTTAAAATAATAATAGTTATACAAATCTGACTTTCAATCATTTGGATGTATATACAATGTCACAACTTAGTACTGCTGTCCACATATGTGGACATACATTTTTAGCAAAACTATTTTCTCTAGAAATTTATTTGTTTTCATAATTATTAGGTGCTACCAGTCAAAAAAGGCAAATGAAAATGCACACAGAAGTCACGCTCGTGTCTCAGGAGGCTAAGATTGCCTGGCAACATTGCACAATTATATAAACTCATCTGATGATTGGTGACAGTTGTGCGTATAACAGCTGTTTTAGAACAGAATTTATTGCTTTGGTACAGATGAGTGAGTTCTTTTTTTTTTTGCAGCTCGTATCATGTGGTTGTTGTGGAGGAAGATGGTTCCAGACAGGTAAGGAGGAGGGAGCTGGGTCACATGGAGTGTTTCCCTGCTCCATCCTCTCATGCAGATGCTCAAGTTGGAGGTGGAGGAGCAAGTGGTGCACCTCCTCATTACTACACCGCTGAACTCCCGCCCAGCAGCTTACCTGAGGCCACACCCTTCACCGTCGGTGACAACCACACCTACAATGGTTACTGGAACACTCCTCTGGACCCCAGCAAGAGCTACCTCATCTACTTCCAGGCCTCCAGTAACTTCAGAGGGGTGAGCAAACACAACTAACCAATAAACCCCTGTCCCCTTGTGACATTGTTTTCACTTAATATTAGGTGTCTAAACCCTTAAACTCTGCATCAGCAGGGCCACGAATGTGTAATAAGTTTATGACTTAAATGTCCCTTGATACATAGAGTAAATATCCATAAGTGGTACCATTTTAAAGCTTAGATTTATTAACATTTTCATAGAAATGCATCACTATTGAATTTATCTTACATAAAATGTCAAGATAAGACCCGTGTCGCAGGAAGTTTTCGTGTGAGCGCCACCCTGTGGTAATGATGTGGAAATATGAATTGGAAAATAATAGATTTTCAAATACCCTTAAAACAGACAAGTCATATATTAAATGAAAGCTATTTATTTTTATTTTAGTTTATTTTGTTGCCATAACACCATAGTTTGAATGATTATCAAAAGAACCACAAAGTGAAATATGATCTCTGGAAGACAAGAAAGACAAATGTCTAATGTCTGTGAGCTTGCTTGGGTAAATTATCTAGTGTTATGTCTCAGATGTCCAGAACAACATATGCATTCCAGCAGAAAAGGCATGATAAACAAATCAATGTCAAAATATGTTCTTGACTAAAATAATGAAATAGAATATGTCATTGCAAAGATGAGCATCTTAGCTTTGCAAGTACACCTCGATTAATTTACTAGTCCACTCAGAGGCCGAGATATTTGACAAAAATTTGTGGAAGGTGTGTGGGTTCACAAAATAGACTGAATGTCTATGGACGAGCACATGATTTATTGTGCTCTGCTGCGTTACACCTTGTCCTAACCAGACGCGACATGAAAAGATTCCAGCGAAAAGCAATCTGTCTGTCCACACTAGATACGACACGACACCGCAATATCCATACACTAAAATTAGGATGAAATCAGAGCAGTCCCAGATGGAACAGTCTGTTTATTGAACGCAAATCATTTTCGCACTGAAGCTGCATATGGGCATACACTAGCCGAATGTTAGCCAAAATAAAGTTGTTCTGAATGCTTTGAGATGCTGACTTTAATACACTGTTATAAGAATAATTTTAGACCCATTTGTTGACTTGCCTGCCTGGTGTGACGTAACAGAATTAGAAACCATTGTCGCTGTCGCACCTGGTCAGTACAAAAACTGTTTAACATAGAAAAATACCATTTATCGTGTGTCGCAGCATCTGGTTCAGACACGGTGTTAGATTGACAACTGCATTTAGGATCCGTATATTATAATGGAAGGTGTTAGAATAAAAAAAAAAATGAATACTTGCAGCCATCCAGTGGTATGAAATAATACTTTTTGCAGGGGGACAGAGCAAACAGAGCCTGAATCACATACTCAAAGACTGGGAAAAAAAACCTTAAACTTTGTTTAAAGTTTGGCCAAAACTTTTTTCACTTCATATCAGAATTGTAGAGAGTGACAGCCATGTATAATGGTTAAACAGAAGCATAATCCATCTCCTTGCTTTTAAACCTGACCCCAAGGACTACCAAAATGGCACGGTATACTGGCACAATACTACACCCATTCAAACGCAATGCTGGTGGGATGTCCATCACCAGCACCTTAAAGTTTCTACCCATCAATCCAACTCTTCTCCATTGTTCATCACAATGGCCTTTTGATGCTTCATAACTGCTGACCATTTATCAGCACATTCAGGAGTGCATTCAGTCCACTGAGGAATTTTAGACACTATTTCCACTTCTCTAGTAGTGATCACATGTAATAAACAATTTAGACTCAATTGCCTCTCTGACAAAATCCATTTACTTTAAACCTCTCTTTTTCTTGCTTAGGTGTGTCTACATCAGTCTTTGTTTCATCAGTTTATTTAAAAAAAGCTTCAATAGAAGAATATGTCATCTTCTCTTTCTTCTTGAGTATGTTTTCATGTCAGGTCTAATTCACGTCTATTCAACTCCCGGGGCAACACATAATTTCCTCTTCAAATGATCAGCTCTTAAAGACACTGGACACAGTAATAGTTCTGCGTTACTTTTATATTTGTTAGACCATTTCTCATTTGATTTTCTTACTTGAGACATTATCACAAGAGCTATGAAATAAAAGTTAGTAAAATAAGAAGTAAGCAATTTCCACCAAGTTATCAATTTAAGTTGCCAAAGTTTCCAAAACCGTAAAACAATTTTTAGGAATCCGTATTTTAGAGATAATGTACACCATGACACTGTGATCAGGATGATCTTATATCAGTCAACGGGTTGATGTTACGTGATTACATGTCTTTCTGGAAGATTTGATTTTTAATTGGTCAATTGTGCCATCCAGCAGTCAGATATTTCTGAATAATGACCTGATCAGACCGATCATCCAGGTATTACGAGTCGTCTTCTCTAGACATCACTCTGCAATCTCTACAGGCAAGCTAATAAAATAATTTCAACTCATATAAATATTTCATGACCATTCATTTATATTTTTTGTAAGTAGTCACATTATAAGCTGGATGATGAGACATTTTCACAATAAAATCACCAAGAGAACTCAAAACAGATTTAAGCATTTCTGGAGACTTTGGTTTATTTCTTTTCACATTATACAACTCAAGTCAATGTTTCAAGTCCATTTAAATATGTATTTGGTAAATAGCTGTGTAAAAATAAGTGGGATATTGTACGGTCAGCTAGTTATTGAGCCCTACTATCCGCTTCGGGGTTTATTTTGCAATTATGACCTTAAATTATCCTTTTCATAATAACAAGCTGATTGTATACTATTATACAATTTAGCATTAATTTTGAGAAATATTTCACTACACTGCAAAAATTATTTTCTAATGCAGTATTTTTGCTTTGTTTTTAAGTAAAAATATCGAAGCAATCTTAAAACTAGAAGCGAAATGACATCTTTTGATATTTTTGACATCAAAATGATGTAACAAGAAAAGACTGCAAATGGGGTTAGAAAAAAAAAAAACACGATTCAAAGGGAAAACAAGTTTATTTTTCTTACCCCATTGGCAAATATTTTTTTCTTGTTTTATGCTTGAACCCCACCAAATTGTGTTGGATTTCTTTGAAAACAAGTCTTAATATCTTATGCCATTCATCTTCTTGAGTAATTTTTTCTTGTTTTAAAGGTGTTTTCAAAAAGACAAACAAACTAGGTAAAACATTTTTTGCAGTGTAGAAAATGATTGACCGATCAGAATAAAGTACTTATTTCAGAGACCTGTGTAATAATGAAGACTTGTGTCTCTGCAAAACAAAAATGGGCGTTTCCCAATCAGTGGGCGTTTTCATACTGGGATAAAAACTACTGGGATTTGCCTACTACATTGAGATTCCCTACTTTATTTTGGATAGTGGAGAAACACCCATCCTGATTAAAAAATGCCCACTGAATTCTTCATTGAGATTCCATACTTTCATTGCATAGTTGAAAAATGCATGGCCTGGTTTAAACTAGATAGACTGGGATAGACAGACTGGTCCGATGAGTCCCATTTTGTTTTGCTGTTTACCTGGGAATGTGATGGGATGCACTGTGGGAAGTCGGTGGAGGGCTGTTATTCTCTGGGAAATGTTCTGCTGGGAAACCCTGGGTCCGCCATTCATGTGGACGTCAATTTGACATGTGCCACCTACCTAAATATTGCTGCAGACCAGGTATACCCTTTCATGGCAATGATATTCTCTGATGGCAGTGCATGAACAGGAACATGATGAAGAGATCAAGGTGTTGCCCTGGCCTCGAAATTCCCCAGATCTCAATCCAATTGAGCACCAGTGGGATGTGCTGGACCAACAAGTCTGATCCACTGCGGCTTCAACCTTGCAACTTACAGGACTTGAAGGAACTGCTTCTAATGTCTTTTGTTCCAGATAACACAGGACACCTTCAAAGGTGCCTTGGTGGGTCGGTGCTGTTTTGGCACACGGAGGACCAACAGCTTATTAGGCAGGTGGTCATAATGTTTTCAATATTTGAAAGCTATTTAAGCACATGAATCATTAAATAAACCTTCTTCTGTTAAGGGACTGGTTATTACTGTTGTGGTGCTTGGGTTTGATGTATTTGTGTATTGTGCAACAATAAAGATTGCGGTACATGAGTGTTTCTATAAAGAGTACAACTTAGTTGAGCATCAGTTGTCATTTTAATGAGGCCTATAGAGTCACAGTCTGTCTCATTGTCACAGAAATGACTCATTAGTGTTCTTACGGTACAAATGTGAGGCTATTAATTAAGATCACAAAACAAACACACTCACTTTTGACTCATGTTCATTCACTCAGTTCAGAATGGCTGTCTCACCTTACAAATAAAACAAAGTGATGTTTCTATTTAATAAGAATTTGCAGAAAATCTCTCTTTAGTGGGCTGTAATGAATGCATAATAGGTCCTAAACATCAACATTTACCTCTCAATGTCTGCCACTCGCTGTTCAGAGTGAGTTTATTGTAGCACAAAATGAGTCAAACTCATTCCGATTATTTTTTACTTGACCCACACACATTTCCATCTCAATCAGTATGAATAAATTGTTTTAACATGAGCCACACTGAATGCTTGGCTGATGCTTATTATTTTGACAATTATTCCTGATAATTAGGTGCATGTTTATGGATCGCTCTATTAGACTTCGCCTGAATTTAAAGCATAAATACTCTGACGCATAGCAATGTACTGGAAAACACTCTGCTACTCTGACACTTAACAACCACATAGCAACACCCTAGCAACCACCCACAACACCCTTTTTTTGTGCAATACAATGCACTAAAACCACTCTAGGTACAAACTGCATTGCAATGCACACATTGTGAGTTTTGCATGGGTGTGCGTACCACTTATTTTCATCAGAAAATATAAAAGTCTAGTTATAAATGATAAATCCAATGGCTGTTCACGGCTCCCATTCATCATCACACATAACAGTCAAGTCACATTTGTGGGTGTTACACACCGATATATTTTAATTCTGACTATTGACAATATTGAATGTTGGTGCATCACTTGGCATTACCAGCTTTTAAAGCCCCTTATTAACCAATATGGAGCATGACCTGCATATCAAATAATCTTATAGCAGTTCATTACCCTGCTCAGTCCCCCCCCCCCCCCCCCCCCCCAGAAGCCCCCTCCAGAGCCCCACAAACCCCACAGAGGGCAGTGAGACATGTGTTTTAATGACATGTTAGAATATGGTGGTATATATGTCACCCTGCCCTTGGGAAAGATGAGCGAGAGAGGAAAAGGCAACTTGAAGCTGATTTTCAATTAAAAAGTTAATTTAACAGCCGTTTGAGGAAAAGGGTCTTGACTCTAATCTAGGTGGACGCATTTGCATAATTGCTCCATAAAGCCACAATTTGCATCTGTAAATCTTAATCTGATCATATCTCTCTATCACTGACTCCAGTGTGTGTGTATGTGTGTGTGTGTTTGCAGATGAATGGGGGTGGAATGGACTCTTAGGCGACGTCCACACTAATACGTTTTCAGTTTCTTCATTTCATCTTTTTCAAAAGTATGTGGTACTAGAAAGTGTTTCAGTGGTGGAAAATTAAGTTTCAGTGTGGATAAGTGGGGTAAACATTGCAAAATCAATGCGTTTTCAAGCGAAAGTATATTGGCATGGACATGGCCTTAGACTCTGTTCTGAAAACTAGAGAACACAAAATACAGTCATATATTTAAGTGTGATCATTTTCCACCCTCATGCACCAGTGCTTTGGTGCTGCTTCTCCTTTAAGACTTGACAATAAACAGCCACTGTTGTGATTGGCTCTCTGCTCTTATTTGACCTACTCTCTCTCTCCTTGCCATCTCACTGCTCAATGCTTCTGGGTGGGCTACGGAAGTGACTGAAGTTTAAGTAGGCTTTGATGTTTTGTTGTGGAGGCAGTCAGATGCAAATGTGACAATGTGAAGGAAGTAGAGAACAAGTCATTTTGGCAGCTTGGTTTCAACAAATGCTGAGGAAGTTTTGAGTTCTGAAACTTACAGTATGTTTTTATAGTACAGTGAACTCTTATATGTAAAAAAAAAAATAGAGAAAAATGTTATTCCTCATGCCATTACCCCATTAAAGATAAAAGATAAATACAGTAAAAATGTATTGTGAAGAAAAATGAAAATTAATAGCTTAATAGATGTGATGAGGAGGACACACACCTGACCCTGAATCAGGCTAATCAGCCAGGAGGGGGATAAAGACGATCTGGAGATGCCAGTTCAGGGGGGGAGAGAGAGAGAGAGAGAGATGTGGCCGCTCTGTGTGTGTGTGTGTGTGTGTGTTTATGTTGTTTTATGTTGAGTTTATGTCATTAAAGTTTACGGTGACTGTTCTGCCTGTTCCGGCCGCCTCCTTCCTGGGTTTCGGCACCAGTGTAATGGGTTCAGGATGGGTAAGGATAAACACACACACACAGTGGCTGCCTCTCTCTCTCTCTCTCTCTCTCTCTCTCTCTCTCTCTCTCTCTCTCTCTCTCTCTCTCTCTCTCTCTCTCCTGAACTGGTTCCTCCGGCTCGTCTTTATCCCCCTCTCGGCTGAAAAGCCCAATTCTGCCCCCTTCCTTGTTAAAATAGACCATAGTCAAGCTTAATAGACTGTAGCTTTGTGCCGTTACAATACAGTACTATTAAATGTTGAGAGCAAATGCACGTCATGTGAGAGAGCGTCCATGTACCAGTTGTGTGAGCGTGAATCTCCTCTCCACTCTTGTGAAATCTACCTGTTCTCACTCAGAGAGTGCGTGTTGTACAAAGGATGTCCTGTTCACTCGCAAGTCTATTATAACACCATATAGCTCTGTCTCTGTTCATTTGTACAAGAGAAACAATACTGGAGTTTAAGGAATCAACTCGCCATTTGGCAGGTCACTTTTTAAGAACTGCAGCATAATGCATGGACACATTCATGCTGCTGATGATGGAAGAGAAGTGAGCAAATCATATGACATATAAACCGTCAACTTAGAACATCTGTTGTAACTCACAGCTTCTTTTGACTTTTCCATTAGTGGAAAACTTATGTGCTCTAGTTTATCTAGGACGCATAAAGGATTTTCCAGAACTAATGTGGTGGCATATACTGTACATAGATGATTAATAAAATATGCGGAAAAAAATTCACAACGTGTCCATTCATTAATTAAACTTGTTTTAGTACTTTTGTATAATATCTGTATACTTTATGTGAAGTACACTGTACAACCTTTGATACTTAATGCACAAACATCTTGCAAAGCAAACGCAGCATGTGATCTAGTCAGTCAGCACATTGACCTCAACACTTGACACAAACCTGACAATCAATAAACATCATTAATTAAAAGATTAGCTCTGAACATCACCATACAACCATTAACTAACAGTAATGATGAAAACAACAACAACAGCAAAGATAAAGTCTTCATGCTGCAAAAAATAAGCCTATAACACTAATAATAAAAATGTGTTCATGCCACAATGCATGCTGGGAGCTGGCCTATCAGGAACATTGTTCAATATTAAATAGTTTGTTCAGACAATTTTAAGCTAGTTAGGGCAACATTTAGGGTGATATTGCTCATCTAAAATTTCTTTAGTTTCAGAGTAATTTACATTTCGTAGGACTGAAGATCTTGCGATAAATGATGTGAAGTTACCTGGCACTGAATGTAGTTGATTCAACATATCTTCGCTGTCTGATGAAAAACACGTATCTCCAAAAATAGCATTTTTCAAGAGCATGGAAAATCTCTGTTCTTATAAACAATCTTACAAGATAATAGTTAAACAGACAGCCTGATTAAACATCTTTTCATTGGTCATTTCAACGCACAGTTCCAACAGTAGGAAGAGGTCATTGGGCGTATTCTGTCTGTGGTTAAAAGTCTCAAGATACACGTTTTTCATCGGACAGCAACGATATATTTTTGAGTTTAGGAGGCAAAAATGTATACAAATTGATACAATTACCAATTGGTAAGTTGTGTCAACTCAAAATCACTTTCATATAATATGAAAAATCTTGTTCATGTCGTTGTTGAAACAGTGATCTAAAAACTGTGTTTATGACGCAAAGCAACCGAGATGCTCCAAAAGCGTCCTAGACTTTATAATAAATCTCGGACTGAAATTGATTGCTGTGAAATGTAGGCCAATGATAGGCTTATGTTCTATAATATGGAAATAAACAATATATTGGATTCTAAAGCCACTTTATATATATTGTCTTATTTAATGTTTGACTTGTGTGCCAAAATAATGTAATGCATTTTAATTATCTGTATTATTTGTATATAATATATATTTATATACTGATACTTTCTCAGCAAATATTTATGTATTTGGTTAATTAATGGGCATACCATGTAACTAATTCAATTAAAAAGGTTAAATCCATGGACCGCCCTATTAAGTAAACATTTATGCTCATTTTAATGTTATAACCCTAATGGAATTTAACCCTGGTTTTATTATAGTAATAATGTCATAGCTATGATTCATTTTGTGGTTACTATGGTTTTACTACAAATACCATGGTTAAACTGGTTGCTGCTGTAGTACAACAATGATTCATTTTTGTAAGTGAATGTCTAATTAAATCATTGCAGCATTCAATAATATAATCTGATTGTTATATGTCTACAAATATTTCTTGTAATGTAGCTAACTATTTTTTAAAAGGAGTAGCTTGAGTGTAGTTATACTACTTTAAGGTATGTGTAGTTTGTAGCTTAGTAAGATACATTTTCAAAGTAGCTTCCCCAACACTGCTATGTATACTGTAAATAGCAAGGCAGCTCTCTTGGTTTTGGAACAGAGTCGTTATGTCTAACTGACGTTTCTATTCTTTTGCTAGTAAATGTCATCAAAGCAAGCATTTCAATTTATTTCTGTGTGCCTGAGGGAATACTATTCAGATTTATACATAAATCACAAACACCCACAATTCTCTCACCCTCAGATTGTCCTGATAACTTACATCCTCTTTCTCTTTTGTCCTCAGGAGACTCGGATCAACTGCATTCGGATCGCTCGTAAAGGTAATTCATTCTTTATCTGCACTGTTTACACGCTCGAGGGTATGTCTTGCTGACAGTGTATACATCAACACTAACCTAATGCCCCTTCTGCGGTCTCACTCATACTTTATCAACAGATGAAGATGTATTTGTTATATTAATGTGACACTCTCTCTAAACATGATCAGAGGTAGTTGCGCACGATTCTCCTGGTATTGTAATCAAATTATTACTTAAACATTTTTCATTCAAGTTCATCATACCGAGCCAACAAAAATAGACTGATGGAAAAGAGAAAATGAGAAAAGCTAGAAGAAATACGGTTGATGGGGAAACAGATGAAGGTTGTCCAAAACCTAGTAAGCTGCCTACATAGATAGCATTTTAAGTCATGTTGAATGCCAAAATACTGTGGGACACAAATGAGATCAAATGAAGCATCAAAATTTTGTTCAAGGCTGTTGCTTTGCAATATTTCCAGTTGAATGAGCAATTACTTTATTTGAAATCAACAGTAATTGCTTCATTATTTTGTTAATTAGTTCATAAATTCTGTGAAGTAACAGCCTGATCTCACAGTGAAATCAGAAAGAGTAGATCGACATTTCTTTCGTCATAATCGGTATACGTTGACCAAATTTCGAAACACTGCCCCCAGTGGCCAAAATGGTTAGAGTTGTAGGGCATATGGGCACGTGTAAGCTCCATTTAAGTCCAGGAGAGGTTGCCAAAAGCTAGTAGTGAAGCAAGATGTTTTCAGCTTTACAGGACGTTATACAACGAAGAGAAAAACATGTATTTATAGATTCTATCCCCAAACCCAAACCTAAACCTTAACCATTAGTGGAGTAAAAAAGTAATGTTAGAGGGAAAAGTGAAACCTCCAAATGATGCTCGTCATTGATTATTCAAATGTAGTTACTGCCTGGGTTTGAACCATAGTCTCCCACGCAGATGATGCAATGCGCTGCCAATCACGCCAGGTAATCACATTGAAACCACTGCAAACATGTCTGATAAGAATGCTGCTTGTCAGTGTGTCTGCATACAGTTGCCGATCCTAGGGTACCAAAACTATCTGAAACATCATGCCGACTTCACGTGTGATCATGTTGGAAGTAATTATAAACTTGAACACATACATGAAGCGAAAATCAAACTGGAATGTTGTGTTGCTCTCATTACTCTTAAACATAGTGTTACACTATGCTGTAGTCGTCTCATATTCTGTTATTTATGGTTTTATTTATTCTGATGACCAAGGATGTTGTAATAAATGTTCCCTTAGCAGATGGTATAATGAGGCACTTTCATTTCTGTGATTTTCAAATACAATTTCTGCAGGGGCTCAAATGAATCGATTAAGAGAGACGGAGAGGGGGAGGGGGTAGATTTCATGCTGTTCTCTGGAGCGGATTGAAAATTGACTGCATTTACAGGCAGAGAAAATGAAGACAGAGACTTAAAATGGCTGCCAGTCTCAGTTCATAACACAGTGTGATTCTTTCTCAAATGTGTGGCCAGATCATGCAGCTGTCATCACTGGACACTCAGTAGTTGTCCTCAGTCTAATGTTTTGGTTGCTGAAAAGTTGCCATGTCCCTTCCTGGATGTGCAGGCGATATGGTTCCAAGCTGGAATGGATAAAGACTAACTTTTGGCCTTGCCAAGCCCATTTGGAGTGAGGCCCCCAAATTAATGCTAATTTTTCAGAGTCAACAGACCTGATTAAACTTGGAATGGCTGCTTTGATGGCAGACCTGAATTTTGGTACATTTCTGTGAATTTTGAGACCCTTTACGCATTTTGTCTTCAAAACCAGGCATTCTCAACTGGTGGGTCACAACCCAGAAATGGCCTCTGTTCTGATAGGGACATCCAGGGTCCGAAACTAACACCCGCCAAGCACCAAATGCGGGTACATTTTCTATTTAGCCAGTGAATTTCACAGTGACACATGCCATTCTGGTGGGTGCTTTAAAATAATGTAACATTTTTCAGTTTTGTCCTCAAGGGGGCTCTTTAGGCCTACAGCCAGTAATGTTGCAGGTGTTTACATAGAACGGCTCTCATTAGCTAGTACAGCTGCTCATTGATAGTCTCAATTGTAAATCTAGAAGCAAGATAATGGCAATATTCAGGAGTGTTCATCACATCGGGGTGAAGGGAAGACCATTTTCAGATTTCCTGTGCATGTGCGAGTACATTTTATTAACCCATCATCACGGGGGGACTGGGTAGCTTAGCGAGTCAAGATGCTGACTACCACCCTGCAAGTTTGAATCCAGGGCATGCTGAATGACTCCAGCCAGGTCTCCTAAGCAACCAAATTGGCCTGGTTCCTACGGAGGGTAGAGTCACATGCGGTAATCTCCTTGTGGTCACTATAATGTGTTTCTCGCTCTTGGTGCGGCGTGTGGTGAGTTGTTCGTGGATGCCGCTGAGAATAGCGTGAAGCCTCCACACCATGATAAGATGTGTGGATTGACGATCTCAGACGTGGAGGCAACTGAGATTCACCCTCCACCACCCAGATTGAGGCGAGTCACTACACCACCACAAGGATTTAGATCGCATTGGGAATTGGGTATTCCAAATAGGAGAGAAAAAATCTATAATATAAACCACCATCACATATAAAAATTCTCTGGGAATGATTGCATTATAAAACAGGAACCAAAAGATTTTCAAGACGTTCGGTTCTAAAATATGCATTCTTGCGGTGATGCGGACAGAAAACCGGAATAAAATACTCTGAATAAAATATGTTTCCTGTACTATCATTAAGCGCCGCAGTAATCTTCACTGCTTCTGTGTATCTTCAGTGCGAGACATAAAGCTCTACCAGAGTAGACTAATTTCCAATGGAATTACTCTTTTAAGCCGGTTCTTTTGAATCTACAGCAAGAAACATAACACGTGACAGTGTAGTCTGATTCCCCAAAAAGTATTCTTTTGAGCCAATTCTTTTTTGTGAATCAACAACTACAGTGCTACCAGTTTTGTCCAATTCCTGAATGAACGACTATATGAGCAGGCTATTTTTAGTGAATCAAAGAATCAGTTGGAGATGACTGAATTAATTTAATCTCTCCAAATAAAACCAAGAACTGTTACAATGCTATGTGTGTGTACTTAAGGCTCAGGAGACTCATGAGAATTACTGGTCG
This sequence comes from Moxostoma hubbsi, assembly GCA_032164185.1. NCBI lineage: Eukaryota > Metazoa > Chordata > Actinopteri > Cypriniformes > Catostomidae > Moxostoma > Moxostoma hubbsi. Next base: position 4,797,796 of record JAVLUX010000026.1, read on the forward strand.
TTCATATGACAACAAATTTAGTTTTGTTGTAATAAGAAAATAATCTGAAAAATAATTTTAGACTATATGGCAATTAAATATTTTATAAAAAATTAAATAAAACAATACAATTCTTTAAAAAAGCTGTTTAATTTTAAACATTTTTACAGTATTGTTTATTTGTCCCTTATGTCTGTAAAATCCACTTGTAAAATGCAACTAAATAATAATTAAAAAATAAGTTGGCCAGTAAGAAATCTGACTGGCTGGTATTTTTTTTCCATCTGGGCTAAAAAATAAATTTTGGACCCTGGGGACATGTATATAATAACATTTAACTAACCATAGAATCTTGCAGTGTTAATATAGCAAACAGGGGTGTAAAGTAATGAATTACAAATACTCACGTTACTATAATTAAGTAGTTTTTCTCAGGAATTGTACTTTTTTAAGTAGTTTAAAAATGTTATACTTTTACTTGAGTATATTTTATGTGCTGTAACTGTACTGTTAATGCGCTATTTTCCTACCGTCTGTGTTCGCTACTTCCCTGTCCTAATTGTATTTTTATCTAGCAACATGATTGGCTAGAAAGAGTCTCGTGACTACAGTCAAACCAAATCACACATAAAAACTTGGAAGGCAGCTGCAGATCTGGAGCCAACTGTTATGGATGTGGAGAATGCCTCAAGCACAGTTTACAGCTGAACATAACAGGCTGCACCTAAAAGAGCTTTTCGCAGTGAAAAAAGGCCAATTGCATGATCGTGTCATGTGAGTTTAAGTTGCTCAAGCCATATATCAGCATTAATCCTGCCTCTAATTTTTAGAAACATATTGAGGTAAATTTCATCTAGATTTACAAGATTGTGTGTATCTATAATGTAGCCTGTAATTTAACTCTCTATCAGTGTAAGTACAGCATAGTTCTAGTGGGAAGACTAGATTAGCTAAGTAACTCCTAGCCAATCACATGTCAGCCATCGCTTTATAAGTCTGCTCAAAATCTATCACATTGCTGTTTCAGTGTGCTAACACAGAAACCTCCACCACAACTAGTTGAGTCCCATCCTTTATGGGGGTAGGCTCCACGCCCCTGCCTCCTATCTCATGCAGGATATGACGGTTCCAAGTACAACTTCTTCGGACCACCAGACGGGGCTTACGCCAAAGAGTGACGTTCCATTCATGTTTCATATTCATCAAATAAATGTCATCATAAAATTCACTCAAGTCTGCAAGTCTTCCTGATAGAACTGAGATTATTGGGTTTGATGTAAGAGGTAATGTTATCAATAGGGCTGGGAAATAAAACAATCTTGATGTTTATCTGAAAAAAAGTGAGATGTCCTCGTCAGGCACTTTATTAGGACCATAGTGTTCTTAATAATGTGGATGTGTTCTTAGCAAGTAAAATGCTTGCCATATTTCAAAGGCTGTGTATCTAATCAAACTCTACAATTTTTGACACAAATTAATTTGTCATTTTGTAGAAGCTATACAAATTAGGCAGATGCCAGAACGCACATGTGTGACATGCCCTCATTCATAAAAACCATAAGCAAAACTACAAAATGTAAAAAAAAAAAATATGACCTAGACAAGTTATATACAAGTTCACTTGTAGTAGTATAAACATGGCTTATGCTGCCCAATTTGTTTTATCCAGTGAATTATTAGCTGGCGAGATCATTAAACTGCCAAACCACCAAAAAAATTAAATGGATTTAAAAAAAATAAATAATATATATATATATATATATATATATATATATATATATATATATATATATATATATATATATATATTTGTGAAAGGGAAAGTTGGCAGTGACAGGCAGGATTGATGAGCACCATCAAGTAGGGTTTATATCTCTGATAGCACACGTACACCACCATAGATATATATTTAATGTGTGCTTACATTTTGAAGACATATTTTTACATTGTCCTCTCATCTGCAATACGTCTTTAATATGTACAGTATGTCAGTATGTATGTCTCAGATGTAAATAAGACATTCAGCAGATGTCTTTGAGATGTTTATGATTTTAAATGTTTTTAAATCTGATCTTTTAATGATGTTTTGCAGATGTTAATTAGAATGTGACGCTTTCCAGATGAAAAGATCTAAAACAGACATCTCAGAGATCTATGTGTGCTCTCTGGGTATTTATTGTTTTGATATCTATCGAGTAATCTTGGTATTTAGGAAGTCTAACCAGAATAATGTACCCTTGCGTTACTGACCTGACCACAGTTTGCTAAAGCCCTGTCTTCTGTCGCTCTTAGGGCACCCGGGATTGAGCTCCTCCCCCTGTGACTGGTTCATGGGCTGCCTGATGTTGATAAAGTGTTTTAACATCATATTAACATGCAGTGTGAGCCAGCATCATCTGGCCTGTGTTCTAATTGTATAATGTTCACCTGCTGCTTCTGATAACAAGATGAGAGGGAGGGTGTAATGATTCCAGGAATGCATGGGCAAGTAGGAAGCTTGGAATGGCTTAACAAACACGTTGACCTTTATTTCTTAAACATAACATAAAAGAAATTCACGTGCTGCTTCCCTGCAGACATGCCGAACACACACACACACACACACACACACACTCATCTGCTGCTGTCTCCTCTCCTTAAATTCTCCCACCGCCCCTCACTGGAACGCGAGACTGGTGTGGCACAGGTGGAACTCATTCACCACCTATCTTCCCGGCCTCACTCAGCCATGCCTTGCTCGCAACATACCCCCATTGCCAAACTCAGGCCAGGGAATTCACCGGGCTGTGACCTACCCACCATTTCTAGGAAGGGAGCGTTGGTGGGTCAGGATGGTCTCCGGGTCTGACCCACACTTGTTTGGGAGTGGGAACAGGATGAGGGAGAGGAGTGGGTGGGGGGAGTATATAGAGAGAGAGAGAAAAAAGAAGAGAAAGGAGAGAGAGAGAGGAGAGAGAGACAGGCTCGCCGGCCCCAGACAAGGTGTCTACTAGTCCTCAGCCACTCCTCTGTCCCCTGGAAGACGGCAACAGTTCCTCCAGCAGACGACAGTGAGTCCTCCGTCCCCTGGCGGATGGCAGTGGTTCGTCCGCCTTTCGGCAGATGGCAGTCAGTCTTCCACTTCCTGGTGGACTGCAGCATTCCTCCTGCTCCTGGTGGATGACAGCGACTCCTCCGTCCACTGGCGGAAGGTAACGGCTCCTCCTCCTTGCAGACAGCAGCGGTTCTTCCACTTCCCAGCAGATGGCAGTGTTGAGGACTCCATGTCAGCGCATCCATCCTCCTTCCTGGTTTTCGGCACCAGTGTAGCATTCAAGGAATGCATGGGCAAGGAGGATGCTAGGACCGGCTTAACAAACACGTAGACATTTATTTCTTAAATATAACATAAAACAACTTCACGTGCTGCTTCCCCAAAGACAGGCTAAATACACACACACACACACACACACACACACACACACACACTCACACAGCTCTGTGTGTCTCTGTCTCATCTGCCGCTGTCTACTCTCCTTAAATACTTCTGCTGCCCCTCACTGGAATGCGAGACCGGTATGGCACACAGGTGTAACTCATTCATAACTTAACTTCCCGAACTCGCTCTGCCCAGACGTCACTTGTAATTTTTTATTCAGCCTTTTGTTGATATGCACTGTATCTCAATATTTATGTATTTGCTTTGAAATAACAACAATTATTTTTTTTAAAAAAGGCAAATAATCAGATGTTTTTCACAAAATCTTTTTTTTATCACCAAAAGGCTGGAAAAAATAATTATTATAGTATAATAATTTTTTTATTTTTTGTTTTATTCTGTTAAAAAATTATACTATATTTACTCAAATAATTAAAATAATTACACAAGTAATTACAATGGAATACAACTCTAACCATCAAGGCATATAAAGTATTCAAGGTATCCTTTCCACACTTTCTCAATAAAATAACAGAATGAATAAATATATTATATTATTTTTAATTATACTGGTAAATTGGTTATAAACAAATAAAACAATAGAAAACAAAATACACATATAAACGCATAGTTTTTTTTACTAAAGCATACTAGCATTAGCTTTAGTCATGACAACATCTTTAAGAAACAGAAGTAGATTTTAAGTTATTTTTGTGAACTGTATAGTACTCTGACTCTCAGCTAATTGATTTATGCCCATTTTTCTCTCTTTCACTCTCTCTGTCTTTCCTCACTCAGTGGCCTGCAGGGACCATAAGCGTGCTCTGGAGGTTTCCCAGCATGCAGAGGACATGGGGCTGATCCTGGGGGCATGTGCTGGGGGACTGGTGGTTCTCATCCTGCTGCTGGGAGCCATCGTGATTGTCGTCAAGAAGGGGTGAGCATGTGTCTACTGTCAGACATGATGCAAATCAAATCCAATTGACTTCAAAATCACATACTAACAGCAGCATCATCAACAACCAGAGTAGTCATATTAGTAGACAAGGAACTTTAAAGGTTTAAATGGTTCTTAAATGACATGTAGGTCTCTACTTTAAGACGGCTATGTCTTATGCACAGTGCTATGCGATACGTCATACATCACAGTCAGTGGGGATAACCAAGTTTAGTATTTACGTGCAAGCATGTGCTAAGTATAGCTGTAAATGGGTTGGCAAAATTGTGCACACAAAACCAAGCGATAAATAAAGACAGCCCATTCTCAAGACATTGGTTGCTAGTGTAAATGGGCTGTGTGCATAGGATTTATGTCCTTGCAGCTGGATGACCTGAACAATCGAAAGGATCCAGGATCAGAGACCTACTGTCTGGATAATACATAATGTGGCGAAGTTTGACATTTTTATGACTGGTAAGAGGATTCAGATGGAATTAAAAGATTACTTATATCAGATTTGTTTAAAACTAGATTGAAAAGTTTGTAGACAAACTTTATGTTGGCTTGAGAAAGCCGGTCTGAAATTTTGAAAAGCTTTGTAAGCTTGAAGTTTGATGTTAGTGTGAAGTTTAACGAAAGAGAGAGAAATAGAGAGAGAGTAAAAAGGTTTGAAAAAGTTTAAAAACTGTTAAAACAGCTCTGTTAGCTTGAAGTTTGTGTAAATTTTGTAGATAGATAGATAGATAGATAGATAGATAGATAGATAGATAGATAGATTGTTTAAGCACTTAGCTAGGTATTGCTAGCATGTAGCTAGGTGTTAATAGTATGTTTTGCTAAATCACTGATTTTGTGCATGTAGCTTGAAAGTTTTAGCAGTAAATACATTCAGAAATTCTTGGATGGGAGTCAATGGGAAATTGGGCCTGTTTGGATGTCCGCTATGGGAATATTGTGATTCCGATCCATTAGAAAAGTCATAGCAATCCGAGTCAGAACAGGTATAAAGACTTTTTCAAGTTTGGTTGAGGTATCTTGAAAGCTATAGGAGAAGACACAGTCAGACCATTTGAGTCTAATCATTTGAGTAATTAATAAGCTTAAAAAGAATATCATGGTGTTGGGTTCAGAAAAATAAATATGATTAAAATGATCACTGTAACTGCAGTTTTCAGCAAACATGAAAAAAGAAGAGAATAAAGCATTTCACCATCACTGGAAATGAACAGCATCCGCTCAAACACAAAAGATATACATATATATTAGACAATAGAAAAACTGTCTGACTGTCCTGCTGAAATCAGAAACATAGTAACAGCTCTCTTCTTGAATATCAGGTATACCTCTGTGACACAATATTAATACGCATGGAAAAGGTAGTTTTATTCAGGATAAATTGGATTTAGACTCTGTTAGATGGACCTCCCATATATTTTTGCAAACACACTCGCTTTTTGCGCACATTTGCCCACAGATATCGCAAACACTCCTACCCATAGCCAGTTGTGTATTGCCCATGTTGGATAAGACATAATGGACAGTCGTAGCATGTATCACTGTGCCTAACACAGGTATGAAAATAGAGAATACACTGTATTCTGTTAGCCAAACATCTTGCATGTTGTTGTACACTTCAATCGTTTCTTTCTGAAACCCTTCTCCTCTGCAGCACCACTATCGAGATCTGCTTCAAGAAGATTGTATGTATGGTTAATTTTGCAAAAGCAACATTAGCAGATCTAGTCCAGCAAGACCAAACCCACCAACTTGTTTAATCCATCATAAAGCCTTAAAGTCTTTCGGGAGTTGTCATAACTGAACTGGTGAAATCAAGTCTCCAAACTCAAAAGGTATTCAGTTACATAGAGTCCTATTGTGAAGTACAAGGCTAAAATGTTGCCGAAATTCCTTTGTTACCAGGGTCATCAACATGTCAGAACATGGACAAATTTGTCTGTGGCAAGACAATATATATATATATATATATATATATATATATATATATATATATATATATGTGTATATAACAGTTAGTTCCTGTCCTCGACGAGAGATGTTCCATTAGCACTGATGGTCTGACACCATCAGCACTCCGACGCTTCACTGTGTGTATCACTCCGCTTGTGTTCGTGTCGTTCTAAACTAAAGTGTAAGAGAAGTGCACATCTGTTAAGAGCTATGGTTTGTCTTTTTTCACATTACATATGTTAGCCTGCATGTTCTGGCAAAAGATCATTTTTGTGTGTGAGCCCGTTTACATACAATGTGAGCCCGTTTACATATAACAGCTCTTCGTGATCGCTTATTATACTTACTACACTACACTTCTAAAGCTAAGAAAACGGCTTTAAACTAACAACTTCAGCATTACGGCTCATCACAGCTGAGAGACACAACAGACTGATTAATTACACAATGGGTGCTGTTTAAAATTACGGAGGACATCACTCTTTCTATAGTGATTGACTCTTGCGCACCTGCTACCGTGAAATAGAGAGGAATTCCCCGCTTGGATGCAATTTTTCCACTGAGAAAGTTGACCTTCAGAAAGCTGACAGCATCTCTCCTTGGGTGTGGCAACAGATGATCACACGCGCTCCATCTCTCTCTCTCTCTCTCTCTCTCACACACACACACGCACGCACGCACACACGCACGCACACGCATACACACACATCCATCTTTATTTATCTAATAACTTGTTCGAAACAGAACAAGCCATTATACCTTTTGTTTTGAACCAGCAACGGCAGATTCTGATCCGCCTGCATAATAAAGTAGTTCCATGCAAAAATGCGTTTCTATGACTGTACTCAGTTTTTCCTAATTTTTAAAAATGTACATGAACTGTTTTTTATAAGTAATATCACACTTGCAATCATGGTATATGGCCCTAAATCATTACCTGTGGCCGAATCACAGCAGTGCTGATGTACGGCCTTATCACACTCTTGCTCGTGTGATATTGCTTATATATATATACACACACACACACACACACACACACACACACACACGGTGGCAAGAAAAAGTATGTGAAAGTTTGGAATAACCTGCATTTATGTACTGTTTAAATTTGTTGTAAAATCTGGTTTAAAATACATCTAAGTGATAGCAATGAACAAACACAATCTGTTGAAACTAATAAGTCCTCATGGTGGCATAGTGACTCAATCCAGGTTGTGGAGGATGAATCTCAGGTGCCTCCATGTTGGAGACCGTCAATATGCACATCCTATAACGTGGCTTGTTGAGCGTATTACCTTGGAGACCGAGTGCGTGTGTCTAATCTCCGCGGCATCCATGCAATCACCATATGCTACACCAAGAGCGAGAACCACATTATAGTGACCACGAGGAGGTTAACCCAATGCGACTCTACCCTCCCTAGCAACTAGGCCAATTGATTGCTTATGAAACCTGGCTGGAATCTCTCAGCACACCCTGGATTTGGAACTTGAGACTCCAGGTGTGGTAGTCAGCGTCTTTACTTACTGAACTACCCAGGCCCCCAACAAATACAAATGTTGAAACAACCACGTCATTTTGTGGTGCTTCTATGACACTTTCGGCTCAGGTGTCGATGTACCTCATTTCATGTTAACACAAGTGCAACGCTCTAACAGTTGAGTTTGATCGCAAAAAAGTCCTAAAAGACAAAGAAAGTGTGAATAAATCCAGCACATTGTTTACTAGATACAATTGAAATTAAAGGTGCACTCAGTCATTTAATATAAGCGAGTAGTATTTGGCTGGTCATGTGATCCAAACATGGCTGCCCCCATGAAGGGACCCTCTCTATGTAGAATAAAACACCTTTTACAAGGTACTGATATGACTAGAGTCTTCATCTCATGCGAATGCTCACGTTTATATAATTTCATTTCAAAATAACTATTAATTCCTTAAAGAGTAAATAAAAATGAATGCAGAAAAATGACTGGGGGCACCATTAAATCCAAGCACAAATGTACATTTTGAGAATTCTCAGTTATTTAGTGGATTTCCTGTATTAACCTGGGCTTCTCATCTGTCACTGCATGTTGATATCAGACACACTGAAGAAGATCTGTGAAGTTCTCATGCTTGTGTATGTATTCTCTAATACAAGTTTTCTAATCTTACGGTTATTTCCTTTTAAAGCCGCTCTTAACCAGGAAAGTTTCAAGTGCTTAGCGCACTAGTTGATTGACAGGTGAGGGGTGGCACTTCACTGCTGTCCGGGACACATTCAGGACAGATTAGCTTATACCCCTCAAATGCAATGTGGCCATATGTGTTTTTGACTATCTCAAAATTAGTTTTTTGTGTTCTCAAAGCATGATCTCAAAGCACTTTACACCCCGTTTACACCTGAATGTAACGCTGACATTTGTGATCGGATCACCTGGAACGCATCTTAATACCAGGTTTAAACAGGGTCTTAAACAGCTTAACATTGAGGTCAGTGAAGTTCTTTAATGGTCTATTTACAGTTAAAATGTCAGGCATTTACTTGAAAAGCCAAATTACATAAGATACTGTATGAGGTCTTGTTTGATGTTTGCAGTGCAGCTACAGACATACATTTAGCTTACCATCTTTGAGTAAGAAATATATTCACTTGCTTATTTAGAGCAACCTCTCTCTCTCTCTCTCTCCCCCTCTCCATGCAGAAGAGCCATCTATTCGTACCCTTACAACCCGTAAGTAAAAAAAAAAAATTCCCATTATCCCACACCATTATTGTTAAGCTTTGTTCTAGACAAACTCTTCCTGTTCCATTTTTCATCCATCCATAATTCAGAATAGTTTCCAATACTAAAGATGATATCTATCCCGGAGGTTTTTAGAATTTTGAATGCTAAGTACTATACTTCCAAAAATGACAATAGCAATGTGTAAAATTTGGAAATTGTCCCTTTACATCTCTTTACATCTCTGCAGAAGGAAGAAGGTTAACATAAATAAGGCGGTCATGACTTATCGTCAGGACAAGACTCGTAAGCTGGGTTCTCTGGACTGCAGCACGACCGAGCACAGTACACTGCAACAGGATGACCGCACCACGCACACCTTCATGGATTCAAACAACTGCACTGCTAGAAGTGAGTACACAAACACATACCTTGTGAAAAGGTTCACCTTTGGCTAGTTCAAGTTGTTTTTCTCATACACTTTCCTTGTTTGTGATGAAGCCAGAGGTCATATCTGCTTGTGCACACACATAGACTTTCAGAGCAGCCACTCAGTGTGTATGTCACTCCCCCCTGTAGCGATGAGACCTTATGCTGTCTATCAAACTGTGCGGCACTCATTTGAATATGGTGCTGTGCCCATCAGAGTGGGTCCGTCTTCTCCAAATGTAAACCTTACAGAAGAACATCTTCGTCCCACTCTGAAAGTTTGATGTGTAGGGGAGAATGTGACCTGTTTGACCATGCTTCAGAGATTTGTACAAATATACATAACAGAGTTGGAGTCAAGGCCATACTCAATACCAGATCACTAAGACTCAGTCGCAGACCAAGACCAGACCCCCTTATACCTAATTCCAGACCAACACCAGACACTCTAGGACTCAGACCATTACCAGACCACCTTAGTTCTAAACCCAGACCAAGACCAGAACCTTTAATACCTAAACCTAGACTAATTACAGACTCCATAAGGCCGTTAAAAAATCCGACCACTTAAAACCCAGACCAAGACCAGACCACCTAAGGCCTAAAACCAAGCCATGAACAGTCCCCCTAATCCCAGACCAATACAAACCAACAACAGACTCCCTTAGACCTAGACAACCTAAGAATCATTCCCAGAACAAGACTAGACCCAATTCCTAAACCCAGACCTACCATAGACTCCCTATAACACACACTAATACCATACAATATAAAACCTAAACCCAGACTAAGATCAGTCCCCAAATACCTTATCCCAGACCAATTCCAGACTCCCTAAGACCCAGACCAATACCAGACCACTTAAGACACAGTCCCAGACCAAAACCAGAACCCTCTAAGACCCTGACCAATAACAGACCCCTTAAGACCTTAAATATAGACCGATACTAGACTCTCTAAGACCCAGACCAATTCCAGAGCATGCTAGACTCAGGCCTAGACCAAGACCAGACCTCCTTAGACCAAGACCAATACCAGACAACCAAAGACCTAAACCCAAACGAAGACCAGTCCCCCAATCCTATTTCCAGACCCCCTAATACCAGACAAATACTAGACAACATAAGACCTTAAATCTAGACCAATGCCAGACTCCCTAAAAACAGAACAATATCAGACCACTTAAGACCTAAACTCAAAACCAAGACCAGTCTTAATACCTAATCCCAGACCATGCCCAGACCCCTAATACCTAATCCCAGACCAAGACTCCTTGAGAACCAGACCAATGCCAGACCACCTAAGACATAGTCCCAGACATAGACCAGCACCTCTAATACCTAAAGCCAGACCAATGTCATACTCCTTAAGACCCTGAGCAATATCAGACCACTTAAGACCTAAACCTACACCAAGACCAGTGATAATACCTAAACCCAGACCAATACCATACAACCTAAAACCTTAACCCAAGACCAGTCCCCATACCAAATCCCAGACCAATACAAGACTCCTTACTACTTAGACCAATACCAGACAACCTAAGACCCAAACCCAGACCAAGACTAGACTCCCTAATATCTTATACCAGTACCACACTCCCTAAGACCCAGACCAAAACCAGTCTACCTTAAACTCAGTCCAAGACAAGACCCAAATACCTAAACACAGACCAATACTAGACTTCCTAAGACCCAGACCTAGACCAGTCCCACTAATACCTAATCTCAGAAAAATACCAGACCACCTAAGAATCATTCCCAGACCAAGACCAGACCCCAAATGCCAAAAACCCAGACATTACCAGACGTCCATTGACCCACACCAATACTAATAATCTCAGACCTAATACCTAATCCCAGACCAATTCCAGACTCTCTAAGACCCAGAACTCCTAAGACCTTACATCTAAACCAATATCAGACCCCTTAAGACCCATACCAACTCAAGACCAACTTGTAAATTCTCGGTTATGGTAAAGATACTGAGCAGATCTGTGTTTGAGGTAATCATCAACTTTGCATGTTAAATACATTCTTGTCTAAAACCATCAGCTAAGAACCAGATACAGACAAATACTTTAGAATTTGAAACACACACACACACACACACACACACACAAATATGTAATGCTTTTATTTGAAAATGATCCAGACATTAATTGAGCAATCATCTATGGAAATTATATGTGTTGTCATATAGTGGTGTGTATATTTGGCACAGCAGCAAGCACTTGACACTATTTTTCTCAATTAGTCAATGTTTGCATATGGATCACTGTAATCTTTATGCACATATTAAAGATATGTCCACTCATGCGTGAGTCTGGAGTGAGTGTCTCAAGGAACAGATGTGTGCTGAACAGTGATTTAGCTGGCTCTATGCCTATGTGTCTGGATTTCTCTACTTATCTGTCCTGTACTTAATACTGTACTGTTGGTTTGGACTATTCTATTCTACTGTATTCTATTCTACTTTGTTTTGTTCTATTCTATTGTTTTGTTCTGTTATGGTGTTGTGTGAATTATTTTAAGTTCTGTTTTATTGTATTCAACTATGTTCTATTCTTTACTAGTTACTCTGTTCTGTTATTTTCTATTATTTTATGCTTCATTATATTTGACTGTTCTATTCTATTATGTTGTATTCTATTCTGATCTATTCTATTCTGTTTTATCTTATTCTATTCTATAATATTATATTGTGTTTTATCACTCTGTTTTTTTCTCTTTTAGTCTACTCTGTTGTGTTATATAGTTTTTATTTTATTATTTTTTTCATTTTACTCCATTCTATTCTATTCCTCAGCAAAACATACAAGCCAATCAAGTATTCTACAAAGGCTGTGCAATATTTATAAAAGGAGGGGGCTGTATTGTCTACAGGGAACCAACATACACAGATCAATATGTGGTGTTTGGCTCACATGACTCAAACTGAGTGTCATGAGAATACCAGAGAGTAGAGAATGTTCCAGACAGTACAGTGTGTGGAGGAAACACACGCAAACACATCAAGAGAACTCTGACCGCCTGTAACTAACCAGGTTTGGGACTTCATTAAACAGCCACAAGCCCAGTGACAAACAGGAGAAAATTGGTGTTGGGACAAGATAGAACAAGACTGTCATTACATAAGGAGATCTGGGCTGGTAACCAAAAGATTGCTGCTTCGAACCCTGTAAAGTTTAATAATGAACTTTCGCAATTAAATTCACCACAAATTTCCCTTACCTTGATTGTGTGGCAATATATAAAGTTTACGTTCTACATCAGCTTTAACAAAGACTTGTACACTTGAATAATTCCACACCTTTACACAAAATAAACAAAACTGTACATTATATGCTGTAAAGTCCAAAGAGGAATGTCTCGAGTTATACTTCAATCAGGAAGACTCGCAGACTTGAGTGAAATTTAAGATAACATTTATTTGATTAATATAAAACAGAAATTTAATGTCTCTCTGTGGCATAAGCCCCATCTGGCAGTCCGAAGAAGTTGTACTTGGAACCGTCATAGCCTGCCGGAGATATGAGGCAGGGGCGAGGAGCCTACCCCCGTGACTCAACTGGTGGTGGTGGGGTGGTGGAGGCTGCCGTGTTAGCACACTGAAACAGCAATATGATAGATTGTGAGCAGACTTATAAAGCAAATGGCTGACATGTGATTAGCGGGGAATTACCCAGCTAATGGTGCGATGATGTACAGCAGTCTTCCCGCTAGAACTACGCTGCGCTTACATATCTGCTAAACTAAGTAATATCTGTACAAGTGTAAGTGCTACACCTTCTAGAAAGTACTGTTATGTGCATCCACCTTACAGCTGACTCTACAGTGGATGTTTTGCTCCAATTCACACTCGCACAGCAATCACAGATTGTGATTCACAGAATCAGAAAGACAACTTCATCACTGGTTAAGATTCACAGCTTCAGTGAAGCAATTCTCACTGCAATTCACATGTGGCATGACATTGCAGTGTGAGTCAAGCTTCCACACCAGGGATGTTCCTTATACTATTTGACATCTGAAGAGTCCACATTATTACAAAGTGTCCAGTTGTAACAACTGACATACTGCCAGAATCCCAAATTATCACTTGCCAAATGAGAGCATCATTGGCATTGACAAGTAAATAAAGCGAGTTCCTTGCCAGTTGGCTGGTTATTTTATTAGAAACTGCAACATGACATGGTTTAAGTCGAACAGACAGTCTATTTTATGTGTTTATCATTCTCTCTCTTCTTTCTCTTGCTCCTCAGATGAGCAGCGGAGCACAGTAAATGAGTCCAGCAGCCTGTTGGGGGGTTCTCCCCGAAGACATTGCAGGAGGAAGAGTTCTCCGTACCACACTGGACAGCTCCACCCGGCCGTGAGAGTGGCTGACCTGCTCCAGCACATTAACCAGATGAAGACTGCAGAAGGATATGGCTTCAAACAGGAGTATGAGGTAAGGAGCCAGAGGAGGACGTGTAGGGGTCAGCTTGAGTGTTGAAGTTGTAGCGTGTTTGAGAAGCAATTCAGCAGATTTATGCCTGATTTTAGATTAGATCTAAAAAAAGAATGGCATGTAATAATGGAAAACAAACTATATGTGTTAAAGAGAATGAGGATTATCATTATAAATTTTTTTTTTTTTTAAGTAGTTGGTAACAATACTAGTGAAATACCAGTGAAATTTCATGAGGCTCGATATACCAAATTTAACATCACAGTAAAATAAACAATACTAACTGATTTTTTTTTTAACAAAGTAAACATTGTTTCAAGTTCTCAAGTAATTATTCCATTGCAAATTATTTTGTTTGAGCAACCTGACCAGTCTGACACAGCAACATTGGCTCAATCAATGACGTGAGTTATTGTTAGTACTGTCTGTTTGTTTGCCCAATGGCAGATTGCGGGAGTGTTTTGGAAAAGAAAGTCCTTTTTTTAAACTGTGTTATGGTAAATTACATTATGTATTAATTAGAGCTGTTGATTTAACATGTTAATTAAATATGATTAATTATATAGAAAATAATGCATTAATTTAATCAAGCTCCCTGACCTATATGTAATTTTTTTTCCCCCCTACAATCTGAACAATTCAAGCTTGTACTACGTGTGTAACTTTGTATATTTTACGAGCCGGGTCAGCAGGGGGCAGTCAGTGCGCCTCAACAAAACTCAAAAGCAGCACAGCCACAGAATGGGAGTCGTACATGTTCTTGACAGCTAGACGAAGAACAACAGAATTCAGAACACAAACGCTGTCAATGATGCTGAAAACCAGTGAGCCACTTCAAAAGCATCTGTCTGATGCATATATACATACACAACCATTTAAAATATCACAGACAGACCGCAAGAATGCTTCATGTGTGAACAGGACAGATTGACGAACACAATTGCCACTTTTTTATTGTCTAATCATTGATTTACACTTCTGCCACAAAAATGTAATATACGTATTTCAATCTGGATTCTAATATTATATACAGTTTTTGGACTCTTGGTAAATATGAGCAAAGAAGGCTATGCAAAGCCTCTGCACTGCAAAGAATCTGCATTGTTAATCCTTTTGATATTTCATTAAAAAAAAATCACAAAAATCGAACTTTGAATTGAAGTAAAACAATTGAAAGAGGGGCAATATCTCATTATTAAATAAATATTTGTCTTCAAAACACATTGACTATAATTATTGGCACCCTTTTATTCAATACTTTTTGCAAACTAATTTTGCAAACTCCCTTTACCAAGACAACAGCTCTGAGTCTGCACTTATAATACCTATGAGGTTGGAGAATACCTGGCAAGGGATCTGAGACCATTCCTCCACACAAAATCTCTACTGATCCTTCAAATGTTGAGACCCATGTTGGTGGACTCTCCTCTTCAGTTCACCCCACAGGTTTTCTATTGGGTTCAGGTCAGTCTGTTGGTATTTGATAGAGTCCGTGATAAACAAGATGTCCAGGACCTCTTGCTGAAAAACTAAAAAAAAGAAAAGAAAAAGAAAAACACAAAATATCCAGCACCATATTTAACTGTGGGCATTGGGTACTTCATCTCTGTGCGTCTCAAACCATCTCCGGTGTTTGCTGCCAAAAGCTCTTTTTTTCCATCTGATCATAGAGCCTGGTCACATCTGAAGTTCCAGTAGTGTCTGGCAAACTGAAGACGCTTTGTGCGTGGAGACAATATAGACACACATTCTTTTCCAGGCCGATTCTAAACATCTCCAGTTGATTGGAATGTCTTAATTAATGCCCTGATGGTGGAAATGTGCATTTTCAATGCTTTAGCTATTTTCTTATAGCCACTTCCCATTTTTTGAAGCTCAATAACCTTTTGCCGCACATCAGAACTATATTCTTGAGTCTAACCCACTGTGGTTGATGATTAAGGGAATTTGGCATGTGCGTTACCTCATATTTATACCCCTGTGTAACAGGAAGTCATGGCTGAGCAATTTCAGGTTCCTATTCACCCAGGTGTACAATTAAAAAAAAAATATGAATAGGAATATACTTCAGATATAATTTATTCATACCAATTTTTAGAGGTGCCAATAACTTTGGTCAATGTGTTTTGGAGTAAAATATGTATTTAATAATTAGATATTTCCCCTCTTTCAATTGTTTTACTTAAATTAAAAGGTAGATTTTTGTTAATTTTTTTAATGAAAGATCAAAAGGATAAACAATGCAGATTTTTCCTTCCACAGCCTCCTTTGCTCATATTTACCAACGGTGCCAATATTTTTGGCCACCACTGGATCTATCAGTCACGTGCCATGAGCTTTGAGACTGGGCAAGCATCAACATTTTTAATACACATTATTAAATGTTGTGCCCAAAACACATTATATGGGTGAGTGTAATGATGCTGAAATGTTATTGATGTAAATTGTTGCCAGTCAATGGAAAAAAATAATATCACAGCTGAACTTATTATTATTATTACCATATTGTTTGAAATTTAGGACAGTAATATTGCTCATGTCACACAAATGAGCCGAGTATGTACATTAAATCATACAATGAACCATAGTGCCAGAAGAGCTTCTTTTGACATGCAACAAAATAAAAAAAAGAGATTGCCAGTTACCAATTTCATCATAGGCCTCATCCCACATTTCAGAACCACTGGAATGGACAGAAGCAATTAACAAATCTAACCACCAAAGACAACAATCTTAAACTGAATTCACAAAGAAAATATAACATAGACGTGCCAGTCTACATTCCTTAATACATATATATATATATATATATATATATATATATATATATATATATATATATATATATATATATATATATATATTTTATTATTATTATTATTATTATTATTATTTTATTTTATCCCCTTTTTTTCCCAAATTGGAATGCCCAAATCTCCACTACTTAGTATGTCCTCGTAGAGGTGGGGTTACTTACCTCAATAAATGGCAGAGGAAAGTCTCAGTTGCCTCTGCTTCTGAGAATGTCAATCCGTGCATTTTTTCACGTGGCTCAATGTGCATGACACCGCAGAGACTCACAGCATGTGGAGGCTCATGCTACTCTCCGCGATCTACGCACAACTTACCATGCGCCCCATTGAGAGCGTGAACCACTAATCACCACCACGAGGAGATTGCCCCATGTGACTCTACCCTCCCTAGGAACCGGGCCAATTTGGTTGCTTAGGAGAACTGGCTGGAGTCATTCAGCAAAGATTTGAATCAGAGAAAGCATAACATAAAGTGTTTATACCTGAGGGTGGCGCCAAAGCGAATAAATTACTAACTTATTTGTGCCGCTCAACTGAGATTAAAGATAATGAATTTGAACGAAAACAGTAGTTTAAATGATCAGTTATATTTAAATATTTCATCGTGCCATTTTTCTTTTCACCATTCTGTTATGTATCCACTGTTTACCATGCTTATATGGATGGCATCTCCCTGATATATATATATATATATATATATATATATATATAGTTATTTGAATTATCTTCATTTGAGGGGCCTTTCTCAGCAAATATTGTTATATGCAATTAAAAGGGTGAATTCATCAGCATGTCATGTAATTAATTTGATTAAAATTTTTAATAGATTGACAGTGTGGAAGGGCGGATGGCAGCCTAATTAGGCTGATGAAGCCCGAGAGGGATAAAGGCGACCGGAGATGGCAGTGCGACAGAGAGAGAGTTACGGGCAGCTGCCCGGCAACTGTGTGTGTATTTGTCTTTTTGGTAAAGTTTATCATAAAAGTATCATTCATCTTTCCACTGAGCTGTGTTACACTGGTCGCCTTTATCCCTCTCGGGCTTCGTCATCCTAACTAGGGGCCGGGTATGCGGAATCACGACCCGACCCCACCCTCTGCCCTGCCATAGACAGCTCTATTTTTAACATGATAACAGAATTATATGAGGGTTTTTAAATAAAAAAAAAAACATTAAGAATTTACAATGGGAAGAAGTATGTGAACCCTTTGGATTTTTCTCATCTTCATCAAAGTCACAAGTATAGAAAAGAAACACTAAAACTATAATAATATGTATTGTCTTTATTGAACAAACCCCATAAACATTCACAGTGCAGTGGAAAAGTAAGTGAACCCTTGTATTTAATAACTGCTAATCCTCCTTTGGCAGCAATGACCTCAACCAAGTGTTTCCAATAGCTGTAGATTAGACCTACACAATGTCAGAAGGAATTTTGGACCATTCTTTCTTACAGAACTGCTTCAGCTCAGCCATATACTTAGGATGTCTGGTGTGAACGGCTCACTTGAGGTCATTCCACAGCATCTCTATTGGGTTAATATCATGGCTCAGACTCTGACACTCCAAAAGGTAGATTTTCTTTTTTGAAGCCATTCTTTAGTGGATTTATTTCAATGTGTAGGGTCATTGTCCTGCTGCATCACCCCACTTCTACTGAGCTTCAGTTGGTGCACAGCCACCCTGACATTATCTTGAAAGATATCTTGATAAAATTCATTTTTCCCTCGATGACATCAAGTGTTCCTGGCCCCAAAGCAGCCCAAAATCATGATGCTCTCTCCACCGTAATTTACCTTTGGGATGAAGTTTTCATGTTGGTATGTGGTGCCCTTCTTAAGGTATAAGTAATGCTGCATGTTCTTCCCCAACAATTCATCCTTAGATTCATCAGTCCATGAAAAATGTTCCCAGTAGCGTTGTGTACTCTCAAGGTGGTATTTGACAAACTTCAGGTGTGGCGCAATGTTTTTGTTGGAAATAAGCAGCTTCATTTGTGGTGTCCTGCCACGGACACCCTTCCTATTTAATGTTTTTTGTTGAACATCTCATGAACAGGGATGTTAAAAAGTTCCAGTGATTCTTTCAAGTCTTTAGTTGTCACTCTAGGGTTCTTTTGTACTTCATTGAGCATGGCAATGTGCCATTTGAGTAATCTTGACTGGACAGCTACTTCTAGGTAGAGAATCCAAAGTACTAAATCGTCTCTGTTTATAGAAAGTTTGTCTAACTTCAGACAGATGAATATCTAAGCTCTTCAAGATAACTTTCTAACCCTTTTTAGCTTTGTGCAAAGCAATAATTCTTGATCGTAGGTCATCTGAGATCTCTTTTTTGCTAGGCAAGTTCCATTTCAACAAACTCAAACTGTTTGAGTGATTTTTATAAGTAAAAGTATCTCTAACCAACACCTCCAAACTGGTTTTATTAATTGGATGTCAGGTTTGCAAACTCCTGACTCTAATTAACTTTTGTTGATGTTAATAGACTACGGGTTCACATACTTTTTCCAACCTACACTGTGGATATTTTAATGATGTATTCAATATGTACAAGAACAATACAATAATTTGTGTGTTATTAGTTAAAACAGATGTGTTTGTTCATAATTGTAACTTAGATGAACCAGATATGTTCTGTGACTTATTTCACTGTTGTTGAATCACTTTGGGAATCACTATTTTAAAGGTCTTGAGTGGGAGAAAGAGAAACAGTTTGAGATGCAGAGAAATATTGATTATGTGATTTAGTTCAGGAAGAATGAAAGAACGACACACTTTGATGAAAATGTCATGCTGTGTAGCAGCTGAGCCTGTGGTGATGTTCAATGAAAACAGCACAGATGGTGAGAGAGAGAGAAAGAGAGATGGTAATTGTAAGGGAGGTTGAACTGCATAAATGAGAAAAAGTCTACCAGGTAGAAGAAAAGTTTCCAGCATCAAGTTATTTTTTTGTCCTGATTGAAAGCAACATATGTCCAGGATCACGGCATTATAGTGCTGTTGCATATTAGGGGAAGACACAAGTCGTTCATCAGCATGCTTGGTGGACCAGCACACACATACACACATGCATAAATTAACACTGTGGCGAACAGGAAATGAACACCAGCATCCTCATAATGCATCAATTGCATCTGGCAAACCAAAATGCAGGAACAAATTGGGCTTAATGGACGAGGGCGAAACGTGACTTGCTTATTTTGGGGGGTCTCTTTTGAAATGACTGTCATTTAGATGTAATTGCCAGGTGCTGTTGTTCACCTGCTTTAGGGGGGAAATGCTAAACATCTGTCACACATTAGCTAAAAAATCTATGTGGCATTAGATAGCACTTAGACAGCCGACAGTGCTCACATCTTTCTATCAAAGCTTTCGGTGCACACACAAACACACACACGTGCATGCATACAAACACACACACAACCAGAAGATATGACTGAAAAACATGAATCTTCTGAGTTTGAAAGCGGCAAGGTATGTTGTGAAACACATTTACAACCTAAAAGAATGTTGGCAACACTTTACACTATTTGTTAAGGTATCATGAACTAACAACAAACAATATTTGATCACAGTCTCTGTTGATCTTAGTCAATGTTAATTCATGAAAATACAATTATTTTTGCATGTGTATCCTTAGAGCTTTTTTGATGGCTGGGACATAAACGAAAAGAAGGACAAAACCAAAGGCAGACATGACACACTCTTGGGTCGTAAGTGTTACCTACAATCACGACACAATCATGTGAACACACTGAGCATGTGATCAGTATTTTACAATTTCCCTCATGTATGATATTTGTGCTTTTATAAAACAGTAGAAAGCTCTTTGGATGTTAGGTTGCATTGTAAGAAAACAACACGTTTCAAAGATTAGAAACTGTAAAGATTAGAACTATAGCTCTGTTCTAAAACCTAGTGAGCTGCTTTGTTGTCTACATAGGCAGCTACCTAATGAAGCCTCATACTGTAAGTAACTAACTTGAAACTCAATAATGGTAGTAACTCTGTGGCTCTCAAAAAGAGCATATCATTAACTATGTTTCCATCCAAGGATTTTTTGAGAAAAAAGTTTTATCGCAACAAAATAAAGCTGATGGAAACGCAAATTATCACAAAAATTTCACAAGTGTCGACACAATATTTTCCCGTTTAACTCTAGCACATAAACTCTATGTTGCGAAAAACTGGTTTGGAAACACTTTTTATCAAAAAAATTGGTATTAATGCAAAAATGTAGTGTTACATGACAGAGTTTACCCCAATTGTAAATAATGTGTTAATCATGATGACAAGGTATACATTCTTGAAAGCCAATTTATTGTATGTGATTATGGATTAATTTTAATGGCATAGAGATCTAATGCTGCAAGCATGACACTCCAGGAGTATCAACACATATATCTCATGTCATGCACATCAATCAACAAGTGCACGGAGAACAATTTAATGATCACTGCTTTTAAATAATTGAATCACGGTAGCCATTCATTTATTTATTAAAGTTGCTTTTCCACAATAATCCTTCAGATTAATAGACGGCAGTCATGCAATTAGACCACAATACAAAAAAAAACAAAAAAAAAAACAATTTCTGTGGACATGTTTTTCAGAACATTACTGCATTGCAGTAAGTAGACTAAATTGCATTACACTATCGTGGATAGCGAGTAAAGCATTAATTAGGCAATATAAAAATGGGCTTTAAAAGACCATATACTGTTTATTTATATATCACTGAACAAGCCAATAATTAGCCTACAGTCCACAGCAATACACTTTGCAATTGAATACATCAGTTTTTCCAGGGCAGTGTTGCCCAAAAGCATCGTAAGCCTAAGTAGATCATAGAAACCATTGGTGCCAATGGGCTCTATGATCAACTTAAGCTTGTGATGCTTTTGGGAAGCACAGCCCAGGATAGTTTTATTCTGATTTCTAAGGATGCATCGATGAACATGCATCAGACGGCCGTTTTTGGAGCATCTTACTTTGGATGTGTAGGGTCATAAACACTAAAAGCATCTTGAGATCCCTGCATTCAGAATTGGGCTCTGTTTGGTGGTTTTTGAACACAAGAATGCGGTCTCATCTTGCGCTGTCACTAGTGTCAAGCAACCCCGTTGTTTTTGTCTGTACAGCTGCGTGTTGCCTATACAGCTGGAGTTTTGCTTACTGCCCCTGCTGAAAACAGGTGCTACTTCAATATTTTTTTAGTTTTAATTGTGCCGATAGTAGGAATATTCCATTTTACAATCCGGGGACATGATTCATTGTGTTTTTAACCTGTTCTTTTTTTATAGAATGAATTTCACTGAATTCACTTGATAAATTGACAGCCTTTAAAATATTAATTAATATAATAATTTAATTTAAAATTATTTAAATTGATATTATTATTCTGTAGAGTGTAACATTTTATCATGTCATATTAATTTTAGTCAATTTTACTCTGATGAAAATTACATATCATTTTTGTCAACGAAAATAATATCTTTTAGTTGATGATGTGCAAAATGGACAAAAAAAAGTGTGACAAACTGTAACACCAACTTTTAATAAAATATACAAACATTTAGAAAAAAACATATGTATCAAATATATATTACGCGTCACAAATTACGCATATTCTGACTAGCACATAATTTAGTTGCTTCACCGTGCAGATGTAACTTGTTATATTACACATATATGGTGTGGGTATAGTGATTAAACTCATGTGTATATATATATATATAGGATGCATCTAAATAAGGTATTTACACCGTTTTGAAGCAGTTGATTTTTCTGGTGTTAACACGTTCAACTCACGCAGCTCAAGTGTAGAAATCCCCAACACACTGGATTAATGGATTACATGAATCTTTATCAAATATCTTCTCCTATATACAGATTCTATAAATGTTTTTTCTTTTTTTATATCTTGCACTGTTAATATCTTTTAGTATAAATTTTGTCTCGTCATATTTTCATCAATAGTATGCTTTATTATAATCGTTTAATAATCGTCTTGATGCACATTTTTCATCTTGTCTTCGTTATCATTTACAAAATCAAAAAACCTGTCTTCAACTAAAATTTTTGTCATTAATTTAATTGACGAGATTAACACTGCTACTGGATACGGTGTAATAATGCATTTATGTTAGCAAAAATAATAGACTTATCATCTTTTAAATGGGAGTGGAAAAAAATTCCCATATCTTGTGTTGTAAATATCCAAGTTCAGCAGAATTTGATGTTAGCATGTTGCTAAGCTAACAACACAATACTTAAAAAAATAAGCACAAACAATACCTAGCACAACAAATATTGTGTTTAGCAGTGCATTTTTAATTGGATTAAACTATTTTAGCAATACTTTTTTTTAAGTAAAAGTTGGCTATATTTATAACCAACATTTCTCTTAAGTTGCCCGCCATCTTATATTAGTTTCTTCACAGAGCTTGTTACAATGCCTTTGTGTTAGCAGACAATCCTGTCTAGGTAGGCAGCTCACTTTTGTAATAAAGCTTTTGTGTTATTATTCTAACTTACTGGCATTGTTCTTAACCTCTACCCCCAAACAGAAGATCGCCATCATGTGAAAATGCATTCCCTCCTGGCTGATCCAAACTCAGACTATGTCAATGCAAACTACATTGATGTAAGTATTTTTCTCTTTTCCTCTCAGTCAATCTTTTATTCACACCTTCAGTCTCTTCTGTGCATGTCATTTTCAGATTTTGTCCTTAAAGGTGTTTTTCTCACTCTTGTTGTAAATGAAGGTAATTGTACAGGTTTGTTTGGTAATTCCTTTGAGGATTTGATTGTCTATTTGTGGTGTTTCCATCATGAGCTTTTTGATTGCAATATTTCAGTAACACAATATGATCCTGTAAGACTTTTTTTTGTACCTTTCCGAAACTCTGTCAAAGACCAGAATTAGACATGCCCAAAATCATATCTGATTTCTTAGCACTGAGCCTCTGCAAGAGTTTGACACTAATTTATCATAGTGTTATCTGTTATAGTTTCATGTCTGGCAGATTATGAAACATTTTGCCCATAATTCTAGCCTTTTGATAAGTAAAGGCTTTCAAATATATGTTCCTTGTACACAAGCTTTAAGAAGCCTCAGTTTATAGCTCAGTAAATCCCATTTTTATTGTCTTTGGAGGGAAGCTTAATCAGTGGTTTTCAATGGGTGGATTGCAGGTCTGTTCTAAAAAGGTTGTGGACAGGGAAAAACAATGCTAAATGCAAAACATAAAGTACATCTAATAATATAATGGTGCGTTTAGGATAGTAAAAATAAGGACAAAATTTTAGTATATATATTTTGTTGACGTCAAAGGCTGTGTCAAACACTACAGTATTTTGAAAAAATCATTTGGTCGAAGTTTACCAAATTAGGCAGGTGCCGACATTATTACCTTGTTGCATCACAAGGTAAGATATGGTGCCTTTATCCTGCCACTGACGAAAAAAATAAAAAAGGTAGTTCTGATTTTGTATCTCTCAGTTGTTAATTTACTATATAAACTTGCAAATTATGAGAAATAAAGTCAAAATTACAAAATATAATCTTGTTGCGAGATATAAACGTACTATTTCTATCTCGTAATTGTGACTCTAAATCTTGCAGTTGCGACTTTATATGAGAATCACAAATTTATTTCTCAGAATTGTGACTATATGTCTCGGAATTGCAATGATTCCCATTCAGGTGCTCTGTGAAAGTGATAGCCTGTTGCAGTATCTCTATTTTGTGTCTGTTTTTAATGTCTTTGTCCTTCAGTGTTTTTTATTCCCTTTTTTCCGTGGATATGAGAAGATGGTGGACATTTTTATCTGCTCTTCTGATCGCTGGGATATTTGTATGTAACAACAGCAATGCATGTTTGAAGATGAGCAGAATTGTTTATACATGGGACCAGTTGATCAAGCTACAAGCATTGGCAGCACTGCATAGCAGGAGACAGGATTTACCAGTGGATTACGTAGGAGACGAGGGTTTAGAGCATGGGTTAAACGTAAAGAGAAAAGAAGAAAATACAAACCATCGATCCTGTCTATAGTTATGTGTAATGTGAGAACTCTGTCCAACAAAATGGATGAGCTAGCGGCACTGACAATGTGTCAAAAGGAGTTTCGAGGATGCAGTGTTATGTGTTTTCCATGTGGCTTAATAATCAAATTGCGAATGTGACCATTGACAGCTTTCAGACAGAGCGGGAAGAAAGAAGTCAACGAGACAGTAGCAAGCAGAGGGGAGGAGGACTTGCTATCCTGTTGAGTAACAGATGGTGTAATTCTAAATATGTTACTCTCAAGGAGCAGAGCTACCCCAATATTGAATTGATAGCGGTCAATATGTGGCCCAGCTATTTACCAAGGGAGTTCTATCATGTAATTGTTCTTGCAGTCTTCATTCATCCTTCAACAGAAGGAAAGTCTGCCTGTGAAATCATTTATACCCAACGCCTTCCTTGTAATTTCAACTGATTTTAACTTTGTCTCCTGTGCATCCAAGTTGCCTACATTTAAACAATAGGTGGAGTGTTACACTAGAAAGTATAGCTGCAAGCAGAAATTACAGGGCCAAGCACACCAACGTACGGCATGTAGGGAAGTATAATTGGACATTGATGATTATGACAGCATGAAAACAGGTAAAATTGCTAAAATTTAAATACATTGAATTATAACTTTTGATCAAAAGGTGGCACAGTAACCAAATTTACATGGTGTGGTTAAGGTGTGGTTATTTTGACACAAAATGTTTTTGTTTTATTACAGCAAAGCTTTGCAGAGATAAAGCATCAGATGCTTTTTTGCGAATTGCCATCAAATTAGTTTAGTGCACTATTCAAGAAATTTGTCTATCAAAAAGCTTTTGATCACTTTTTGTCATGAGTTACTCTAGATGATACCGGAAAAATCTTGTGCAAATCAGACTTATGGCTCAAGAGGCGTTCGAAAAAGTAGGTTTTGAATGGAATTTAAAATGTCAGAAAGGAAGTATGGCCGACAATTACAAATTTGATATCAGGGTATGTAGCATGAGTGAAGGAATCTAAAGAGAGCAGTGACTGGACGATAGGCTAAAATAATCAAAAGTTTTTAGCATTTTTAACATTTAGCTAATAACTTTTAACCACTAGGTGGCATTGGCCCAAAACCTTATAGGTACCCACAGGACTTTGTTCCAATGATGTATATTGAGTTTCGTAAAGGTACGCCAATGCATTTGTAAAATACAGCATTTACAAGAAAATTAAAAATGGCTGATGACCAAAATGGTCGACAGGAAAATTGGCTGTTACTTGACTCTGCATGCCCCAAGGAATCTAAAGAGACCACCTCATAATTTTGAGGCCAAACGTTTCAGAATTTCTAAGCAAAAATAGTCAGATTTTCAAATCCTGACCACTAGGTGTCACTGTGCCAAAATTATGCAGGAACCCTCAAGTCATGATGGCTATGACATATAGCAAGTTTTGTGCCAATGCATTGTGAAGATACAGGAGGAGGAGGAGTCTAGGAGGAGTTCGAAAATTTAGCTTTTTCAGAAAAATTCGAAATGCCGGAAAATCTAGTCAAGCAGAAATTGAAACGTGGTATGCATTCGACTCAGCATGAGCCAAGGAATCAGAAGAATAAATAATTTTGATTCTAGGCCTTCGATTCAAAAGTTATAATCATAAACATGAGTGAAACTTTGAACAGTTGGTGGTGCTAGAGGGTTGGAGTTAGAGACCCTAAATTTTTGTCAGTTATAGTTCGGAGTGTCCTCGATCATATTCATTTCATAACTTTCCTATGTATGGTTCTATGTACTGCAATAGACTCAATGGCAGAAGAAGAAGAAGAACAAGACTAACTAATCCAATAGGTGCCTATGCAGTGTTTGGCACCTAAAAATAAAACTTTGTACTTGTGTTATGCTAATGCAAAAGAGGCATACTGTGCCTTAGCACTCCTTCCTCTGGGGAACTCGGACGACGATCTGGTTTACCTTAAGTCTGTTGTGAAAAACTGCCTGTGACTACAAGAACAGTGTCACGTATTTCCTGTTTTTGTCAGAAAGACTTTTATGTTAAAATTCTTGTTTAGTTCCCCGCTCATGTTTCCTGTGTTAGTTTTGTAGGCCTTTGTAGTTTTATTTCATGATTGGTTCACCCTGATTGTTTCCCCAGGTGTTCCTCGTTCCCTGATTGTTTCCCCAGTTGTTCCTTGTTTTCCCTTGTGTATTTAAGCCCTTATTTCACCTGGTTTCTTGGTCAGTCTCCACGTGTGTTGTCATGTTCTGTGCCTGGTTCACTATTTTTTGTTCTTTGTTTATATTTTGTTTCATTAAAAGCTGCATTTAGATCCTCATCCCTCACCTGCTTCATCACAGAAAGACTGACCAAAAATGGATCTAGTGGCTGTCAGAATTTTGCTTCTGAAGCAAGGAGACCGTCCAGTTGAGGATCACGCCCATGAGTTTTTAGAGCTAGCAAATTTAGTGCACTATCCAGACCCCGCTCTGGTGGTTTTCTTCTGGACCGCTCTGAATAGTACACTGAAGGAACTGATGCCTCCAGATAATCTTCACTGGATGCTCTGCGAATATGTGGAGAAGGCTCTGGAAATTTACACAGTGGATTATGGCGGGAATCCTGGGCCAAAACCTGCATCTTCTGCTCCCTTGTCCAGGCCTTTCACAGTTTCTTGCTCCAAGCCTTTCATGGCTCCTTGCTCCAAGCCGTCCACGGCTCCTTGCTCCAAGCCTGCCATGGCCAACAAGCCATTGCCCATGCCCTGTCACGGACAACGAGCCAGTGCTCACGCCCTGTCACGGTCAACGAGCCATTGCCCATGCCTGACATTGGCCAACGGAGGTCGTTTCCCAGTCATCCAGGACTCTTACCCCCGAGCCTCCCACGGCCCCACCTGCTATAGCTTTGCCCCTTGAGTCACCCAAGGCTCCGCCTTCCATGGCTTCTCCCTACTCTGCCCACAGAGTATTCCATGGCTCCGCCTGCTCCCCCAGATTCTCCTACTCCAACGACTTCACCCGCTCCCCCAGAGACTCTTCCTCCAGTGGCTCAGCCCGTTCCTCCAGAGACTATTCCTCCAGCGGCCCCGCCCACTTCTCCAGCAGATCCATCCTTCTTACCAGAGACGACTCCTCCAGCGGTTCCATCCGGCTTACCAGAGACTCCTCCTCCAGCGGCTCCGCCCACTCCACCAGAGTCTCTTCTTCCATCGGTTCCACTGGCTCCTCCAGAGACTCTTCCTTCAGCATTTCATCCACCTTCCCAGAGACTCATCCAGCAGCTCCACTACCTGAACCAGTCCCTGCCCTGTGGCCGCCTCCCAGGCCTCCTGGCCCAGTCCCTGCCCTGTGGCCGCCTCCCAGGACTCCTGACCCTGTGTCGGTCCTGCGGCCGCCTACCTGAACTCCTGACCCAGTCCCTATCCTGAGGTGGTCTCCTTGGTCTCCTGGCCATCCACCTGATCTGCTCTGGTCTCCTTTGTCTCCTGGCCATCTTCCTGATCTGCTCTGGTCTCCTTGGTCTCCTAGTCATCTGCCTAATCCGCTCTGGTCTCCTTGGTCTCCTGGCCATCCACTTGATATCCTCTAGACTCCTTGGTATCCTGGCCGCCCGCCTGATATGCTCTGGTATCCTTGGCCTCTTGGCCATCCGCCTATATTCTCTGGCCTCTTTGGTCTCCAGCTCCACCTCAGCCCTCTGAACATCTGGCTCCAGCTTGGTCCTCCGAGCCTGCAGCGTCACCCTCGCTCTCCATCCCTCCAGCTGTACCAATGTGTGTGTGCTTTTTTCCAAAT
This sequence comes from Moxostoma hubbsi, assembly GCA_032164185.1. Lineage (NCBI taxonomy): Eukaryota > Metazoa > Chordata > Actinopteri > Cypriniformes > Catostomidae > Moxostoma > Moxostoma hubbsi. The sequence continues at coordinate 4,826,326 of JAVLUX010000026.1, forward strand.
AATATAAGATCCTTTTAAATGCAAAAAAAAAAAAAAAAAAAGTCTTTAGAAAAGGGTACAAGGATGAGCTTAAACAAATCCAGAAAGAATTAAAAGGTGATAATGAAAGAAGGAAAAGAGGTTCACGAGAAATTTGAGAAAAATCTGAAGAGGAACAGTGTTAAAAAGGTGTGGGCTAGTATGAATAAGATCACTGTTTACACAGGTCAATCATCTGACTGTGTGGGACAAGGACAATTAGTTTAACATGTTTTTCAATCGATTTAAATCCCAATGGTAGCTGCATCCGCTATGCTCACAACAACACCTGCTACCATGCAGCATTCTCCCTCCATTTTGAAGATAATTCATACTGGGTTGTGCTCACTGTGCTCACAGTGAATATGTTCTGGTAGCAAATGCACTTTTTATGCTTTATGGTGAAACAGCCTCACAGAGGCATATGCTAACAAGATAGGTAAACTGCTGAGGATGGCAGGGGCTGTCCTGGGGGCTAATCTGGAGTCTCTAAAGGTGGTGACAGAGAGGAAGATGTTGTTTCTCAACTCTGCACATCCACTATTTGATACCATTTTCAGTTATAAGTGCACCTTCAACAATATATTCCTCCTGTGTACTTATTATTATATGATTATTAGTACTTGCACTGCACTTAACACTTGGGCATGTATATATGTTATGCTTATGTATTTCTCTCTTTTATAATATGTAATGTAATGTTTTTATTGTGTAAAAAATCTGCACTTTTCATGTGGCTACTTGACCTGTCGGGATTTGTAAAGAATTTTTACATTTATTTCTTGCAATTATGATTTTATATCTCATAATTTTGACTATTTATCTCAGTATTAGTATATAGTATATAAACTAATCAGTCTAAAAGACTTTAAAAATAACACTTTTGCTGTTGTATTTGCATTTACAAAATGTTAGTTGTTGAACAAAATTTCTAATCAAGAGTGTGGCTATAGCCACTTAGAGGCCTTTGTTATGAACAGTGCTTGTGAAATGAGCAGTTTTGCTGTACTTGTTGCCGTTAGACTTTAATTACTTGCACTGGTTGTGTTGTGTTTGAATCACAGGTGCAGGATGATGAAGAAAAAACATCTGATAATAGAGGCGCGTATACTAAAATATAAGACAACATGTCTCTCTGCCTTCATAACAACCAGACGCCTTGTTTTTCTGTCCTCTAATTTTTATGAAATATGAGGTAGTGTTTAAGGTTAACAGTTTTGGCATGTTCACCTTAAGATCACTGCACAAATATAGTAACTCAACATTTAAAATGCCTCTACTTAGATTCAGTGGTGTAGATTTGGCTTGAACTTTGAGTGGGTTGCAACAAGAAGCATTTACATGTTTCCTTTGATCATGGTATAAATATTGGTGGTATGGTTGTACTTGCTTATTTTGATTATTTTAGGGATTATCCCCCCTTCCCCATGGAATCTACGCCCCTGCTTAGTTTAATTGAAGGAAAAGTCGATATGTACATTAAATACAAATGAAGAGCTGAAGTATTTATAACTGGAGATTTAGCACTAAACAGACTCAATATATTTTAAATAAAAGGCTCTGTCCAAAATCAAGTAAGCATGTCTGTGTTATGTACTATTTTTATGGTTATTAGAGTAACATGTTGTTAGCTTAGCAACATACTAGCACATAACTCTTATTGAAATCAGTTATGAATTATGTTTCCTGTGCACTTCAGTTAAAGAGCACTATTTATTCAGTATGTTGCACAGAGAGTGTTCTAAAGCAGTCACTTGTGATGCTCCATTTCAGATAGTCTAATTAGGCAAAAGACAAGGAGGCAACACACTAGAGTTTGGAACAGAGCCAAAGTGTGTAGGTCAAAGCATGATGGCTTACAGCAGTTAGTTAAAGCTCAGTGTGCGTTCTCTGCTGCAGGTGCTGTGTTAAGCCTTTACTCTTTTCTCTAATCATCTTAATTAGCTTCTCTTTTATCTTTCTTCTTCCACCCATGTCTCTGTCTCTCTATCCTCCCTCGAAACCATTTGGATCTCTTAGATTCGGATAAACAGAGAAGTAAGTATTCTTCTCTTCTCTTACTGTCATCTGTCCATCACTCATTTCTTCACGCTCATCATAGCTTATCAACTTTTCTTTCCTAAACCATTTTCTGTGTCTGGTCCTTGAGTTTATTTGAACTTTGCTTGCTCTCATTGCATCACTGTGGTTATTTGTAAGCCACAGACTTGCAAATAACATAATGCTTTAAAGATCCCATATAATAAAATATATCTTAACTGGAAATTTTCTGTTCAGACTGTGTTATAAGCTGTTGGGTGTGCTCTGATTTCAAATGAATTAGTTACTGTAATCTAATTACTTTATTAAGTAAAAAAAAGTAGTGTAATTAGAAATATATATATACCATCACATTTAATTAAGCAATACAGTCTTCGGCTGTGTTATATTGTGAATACACTGTAGTAACCGTTAAAGGGTGTTGTTGGTGCCATATTGTGCTTTGAGTGTCTAACTGATTTTTTAAAATGATAATTAATTATACATTATAATTCAACTACAAGTTTAATTGTATGATTTTATGTCATAAAGCTGCAGGTTTTATATGTTCCTTATTACACTTCTTAAAGGAATGATGTGCTTTATTATTTGAGAATAGCTTCATATTAAACTTGACTTGACCTATTTAATCAGATGCATACCTTCTTTAGCTAGGATTGTGAATGCATTTTTGGCTTTATAATCTCAAATAATGTTTAGAGGTTGACCGATAATGGATTTTTCCGATACTGATAAGGTGATGACGAAGAAGGCCGTTAACAGATTAATTGGACGATAGTTTTATTTTTGAATGTTAAAAAGTTTTCTTAGATTTCCTTACTATGATGGGCACAGACAAAGAGTCTACAAGAGTCTAAAATGAATAAAATCCCAGATGCAGTTAATTGTGTAACACAAATCCTAATATAACCAAAATGAAGATTTGGTGCATAGCACAGGACTTTAAACTATTAGCAAGCCCAAAACACAACGGGACTCTTATTTTTCAATGTCTGTTCTTGCAGCTTTCTCAAACATATAAGGGAAACAAAACATGAACTTACATTGGAAACACTATAAAGAATAGAGTCATACAGTATGCTGACAAGGCACATTTCCATATACGGTTGTCAAATTTTTCTTTGCATGCACTGTTTTGAACACTTGATTATGCAATAAAAATAACAAAATGTGCATTGAAGTGAGGATAAAAATATAGATGAATATTGTCAATGATTAGAGATTTTGATACAGCCCTTGAGGTGTGAGTGATTGTTTTTATTTCACCTCTAGAGGCTGATGTTATACTGTGGACCCAGGCTGTTCTAACTGTAGAATCCTTCAGCTACTAGCAAAGAGGAATACATATAAAATATCAATATTGATTTTTTGCAGTTAAATTAAAACTCGACTACCAGCACAGATTAATCGGTAAAACCAATATGTCAGTCTGCCTCTAGTTTGGTTTTACCTTCAGAACACACCTTCAGACTCATTGTTTCTTTGTGTTTTCATTTCCTGGCAAACAAAAGGAAAGTAAAAAACCTTAATGAATGAATATGCTGAAATATTCAGCATTGCAGCTACATCTCAAGGCAATCCACAGATAGAGTTGAACGGCCAGGAGGTCTTATAGTTCTCTACAACGTTTCTTTAGAAATTAATTCTTCTTCTGAAAGAGTTTTGTCTTCTCTTCGTTTCTTTGGGTTTGTCCTTGTCATGTCCACTGCTGTCATTTCTGATGTTTCATTGTGTTGAACAAATTAATCGCTATATCAGTCTGCCTGCTGTGGTCAAGGCTGTTTTTACAATCTGACCATGGCTCTCAAATTCATCCTGTAAACTTTTTCTATTGTTCTATCAGACACAGTGCCTGTAGAATTATTCAGACCTTTAGTTTAATGTAATGATATAGAATGGAGCCATAATGTGTATGACTTCACATAGTATTACGTTTTGATGATTGTCAAATAATCTCAGTTAAATGTAAAAAGTAATATAACAAATAATTTGTATTAAATTAATGAAGTACAAATGTATGTTTATTTAATGCCTTTACCAAATTTGTTTACCCCTTACGAAAAGTAGCCATGGTTTTACTGTAGTAATATAGTAAACATGACTGTTGTTACTGAGGTTTGACCATAAATACAGTGTTAAACTATGGTTACTGTAGTAAAACCATAATAAACTGTCGTAAGGGAATGTCACTCTAATTACAAATATAACTATCAGATGATATTATTGAATTATGCAAACAGATCTTATTGCAGAATTAAATAATATCCACAGATGGTTATATATCTCAATATTCTTTAAATTGCTTTTTTTTAGTAGCTAGTAGTGTATCTAACAATTTTTTCAAAATATTGGCTTGACTGTTGTTTAACTACTTTAATTTATGAGTAGCTTGTAGCTTTGGAAGCTAAAGTTACAGTTCCACTTTATATTAGGTGTCTTTAACTACAATGTACTAACATTAACATATATGCAATAACATTTATTTGTTGTGTAATTGCATGTTGTTCTGCAAAATTCTCACAAGATTTACATTTGCTGCTACTGAAGTTATGGGTAGGAGTAGGTTTAGGTTAAGGGTTGGGGTAGGGTTTAGGTTAAGGGTTGGGTCAGGGGTAGGGTTTAGTTTAAGAGTTGGGGTAGGTGTAGGTTTTAGGTTAAAAGTTGGGGTAGGGTTTAGGTAAAGAGTTGGGGTAGGGTTTAGGTTAAGAGTTTGGGTAGGGTTTAGGTTAAGGGTTGGGGGTAGGGTTTAGGTTAAGGGTTGGGGTAGGGTTTAGGTTAAGGGTTGGGGTAGGGGTAGGGTTTAGGTTAAGTTTTGGAGTAGGGGTAGTGTTTAGGTTAAGGGTTGGGGTAAGGTTTAGGTTAAGGTTTGGGGTAGAGTTTAGGTTAAGTGTTGGGATAGGGGTAGGGTTTAGGTGAAGGGTTGGGGTAGGGTTTAGTTTAAGAGTTGGTGTAAGGTTTAGGTTAAGGGTTGGGGTAGATGTAGGTTTTAGGTTAAGGGTTGAGGTAGGGGTAGGAGTTAATATATGTAGTAGTTAAAGAAGTAGTTAGGGTTAAAGACACCTAATATAAAGTGGGTCCAACATTTTAAAGTTGTTTCACCTATACTGTTGTTCTCAAAACCCTGAATTTAGCTTACAATGCTTCAGTGTGAGGTTTGTGCTTAGTTTAACACTTTTTGTGTTATTAATTATTTAATTTGAAATACTTTATTAAGGTTAACTTTGACAGTAAAAGTTTTTATTTTCTTTATTTTTTAATGACTGGTTCAGTTAAATACATCTTGGTTACATATAAAACATTATCAATTATATAAAAGTCCATGGGGGAGCACTGTACAAAACATTTTCAATACTGCCCAATCAACCGTGACATAACCTCTGAGAATAAAACACACACACACACACACACACACACACACACACACACACACACACATCAAAGTTTGAGTTGTACAGTGTGAGCAAGTGATCAGATTCATTTTTCAAGATCACATAACTGTTTATCGTAGCTATAGAGCAGTTCTGATCAGCATACTATTATGCATACTCCATCTGTTGGATTCCTGACTAGAGTAAGGCACTACTTAGTGCACTACTTAGTGCGGTAACTGAAGAATTGTCAGGACTGATACAGGTTTTAAGAAAAGGTGAAATTATTAAAATGTCTGGTTTAAACAGTAGTGTCTACAGTCTACTAGAGATGGGCGATACCACTTACTTTATTTTCGATCCGATACAAGTACTTTTAGGCCAGTATCGCTGATATCAATGCCAATACAGATACCTCTAATACATTGAATTTTTACACTTAATTTACAACTTAATTTGACTTAATTTATATATATATATATATATATATATATATACAGGTGCTGGTCATATAATTAGAATATCATCAAAAAGTTGATTTCAGTAATTCCATTCAAAAAGTGAAACTTTGATATTATATTCATTCATTACACACAGACTGATATATTTCAAATGTTTATTTTGTTTAATTGTGATGATTGAAACTGACAACTAATGAAAACCCCAAAATCAGTATCTCAGAAAATTAGAATATTGTGAAAAGGTTCAATATTGAAGACACCTGGTGCCACACTCTAATCAGCTAATTAACTCAAAACACCTGCAAACGCCTTTAAATGGTCTCTCAGTATAGTTCTGTAGGCTACACAATCATGGGGAAGACTGCTGGCTTGACAGCTGTCCAAAAGACGACCATTGACATCTTGCACAAGGAGGGCAAGACACAAAAGGTCATTGCTGAAGAGGCTGGCTGTTCACAGAGCTCTGTGTCCAAGCACATTAATAGAGAGGCGAAGGGAAGAAAAAGATGTGGTAGAAAAAAGTGTACAAGCAATAGGGATAACCGCACCCTGGAGTGGATTGTGAAACAAAACCCATTCAAAAATGTGGGGGAGATTCACAAAGAGTGGACTGCAGCTGGAGTCAGTGCTTCAAGAATCACCACGCACAGACGTATGCAAGACATGGGTTTCAGCTGTTGCATTCCTTGTGTCAAGCCACTCTTGAACAAGACACAGCGTCAGAAGCGTCTCGCCTGGGCTAAAGACAAAAAGGACTGGACTGCTGCTGAGTGGTCCAAAGTTATGTTCTCTGATGAAAGTAAATTTTGCATTTCCTTTGGAAATCAAGGTCCCAGAGTCTGGAGGAAGAGAGGAGAGGCACAGAATCCACGTTGCTTGAAGTCCAGTGTAAAGTTTCCACAGTCAGTGATGGTTTGGGGTGCCATGTCATCTGCTGGTGTTGGTCCACTGTGTTTTCTGAGGTCCAAGGTCAATGCAGCCGTCTACCAGGAAGTTTTAGAGCACTTCATGCTTCCTGCTGCTGACCAATTTTATGGAGATGCAGATTTCATTTTCCAACAGGACTTGGCACCCGCACACAGTGCCAAAGCTACCAGTACCTGGTTTAAGGACCATGGTATCCCTGTTCTTAATTGGCCAGCAAACTCGCCTGACCTTAACCCTATAGAAAATCTATGGGGTATTGTGAAGAGGAAGATGCGATACGCCAGACCCAACAATGCAGAAGAGCTGAAGGCCACTATCAGAGCAACCTGGGCTCTCATAACACCTGAGCAGTGCCACAGACTGATCGACTCCATGCCACGCCACATTGCTGCAGTAATTCAGGCAAAAGGAGCCCCAACTAAGTATTGAGTGCTGTACATGCTCATACTTTTCATGTTCATACTTTTCAGTTGGCCAACATTTCGAAAAATCCTTTTTTTTGTATTGGTCTTAAGTAATATTCTAATTTTCTGAGATACTGAATTTGGGATTTTCATTAGTTGTCAGTTTTAATCATCACAATTAAATGAAATAAACATTTGAAATATATCAGTCTGTGTGTAATGAATGAATATAATATCCAAGTTTCACTTTTTGAGTGGAATTACTGAAATAAATCAACTTTTTGATGATATTCTAATTATATGACCAGCACCTGTGTGTGTATATATATATATATATATATATATATATATATATATATATATATATATATATATATATATATATATATATATATATATTATATATATAGGCCTAAATAGGAAATTATTAGGCTTCTTTATTTACCCTTTAAAAATTATTAAGGAAAAATTACATATAAAATCTCAAAATATTGAGATATTATTATATGGTTACTATTACTAAAACCAAGTTACAATATTGCCAAGTAAAAAAAACATTGTTACTACAGTAATGGTTACTACAATATTATTACTGTAAATCCATGTGTAGTTTTCATGAGGGTATCATTTATTAACAAGGATTAAATATCATTATCAATGTTTTCACAATGTTTTCACAATTTAAATAAACCTTTAAAAATGGTCATTCAAGCCCATTATAATATATGTCACATCTAAGTTTGTCATTACTCCAGATGCTCTTTTTCTGTCATTACCTAAGGAAAACACTACTCCCTCTTTGAACGAGTGCTGTGACTGAAAGGGTGAGCACTGACTGATAGTGTATTTGAGGATTTCAGCTGTGTCAAGATGAGCGTAAGAAAAAATTGTTCTGGTGCCATGAAACATTTCGCTAATATAAAAAAAAAAAAAATTCCACTTCAAAGCTTATGAGATGCATTAATATTCATGTTATCTAAATAATAAGATCGCTTGTTAAAAAAGACCATTACATGATGCTCTTTACAATAATATTAACGGGAAAGGACTCAAATGGCTTTATCTAATCTGTGCTATGCAGGATTAGAATTAAATTGTTCTTTTTTTGTTTATTTTTGATTAACAATTGACTGTAGATAACAGAAAGTATTAAAAGAGAATCTATTCAATGATAAATGGATTGCTTGGATCTCATCTCTGGACACACATTACACGGAAAAACTTTTACTTTCAACATGTAGTGAAAGTATCTTGCTGATGAAAAGTCCACGTCTATACTACACAATTACTGGTGAGTGAAATGTAAACATTTACCAGCCAGTTGCCAAATATATACATTTTAGTCACAAGTGAAAAATTTGGTTGCTAATGCAAGTGATTTCCTCTCATTGTAGTAAAAGTATGCGCCAGGATTTTGGTTGCACGTAGAGTAAAAGATGGTTCTTGGGATTTAACAATCAATCTAGAAATCATTCAATTGAAGATCACGCTGCATCAGAATTTTTTTTATTTTCACCCACTATTAGAGCTCAGCAGGAACTGTGTACTCCAATGATGTATTGTGAATGAAATAATCAAATCGGTTTCTCGACACTTGCAAACTACTTATATATTTGTGAGTATAATGAAGGCTTTTTAGCTGAAATGCACTGCCCAATTACATATATTGACATATTTATGTACCCTTGTCTTTTTGTCTAATTTTCAAATGCTTTTTTGTTCAAATTAAAGTTTGAAATGGTGTGATTCACCTCAGAGCTGGTTTGATGGTTTATGGCTTAGAACTCTTTTATAAATTACTAAGTTCATGCATGAGTGGCGCAAGCAAATAGGTTCTTTGTTATCTGATAGCTAGTCAGCTCATTTACATGCAATATGTCAAGCCAATCGGCTCACATGGTGTAAGCTGATAGGTCCTTTGATGTGTAATCAGATAGACAATCCACTTGTATACGCTCTCTTTGCCAAACATTTAAATTTGCTAATTTTGCAAGTAAGCTGGTTTCACTACAGTGCACTGTGAGAGTTTTCTCTTAAAAACCCTCCTCCTCGCCAACTCCACAGGTCTAGATCTGCCTCATGGGGACTGTATTCATGTCTAATTGTGCAGCAGCATGTCCTCATTCTTAACTCAGTATGCCTGTGCATGTTCGAGCAATAGCAAGTCTCCATACCTGCTTAGCAGCAGCAGTTTAGCAGAACTAGTCCACCAAGACCAATATCCTATCAATATGTCACCCACATTAACAGGCTAAATCTTTCCGAGAGTTGTCATGACTGCAATTATTTTTTAATAGAAAAATTATTTGGAAATATATTGATTGATAGCATTACGTGTTATATGCCTGCAAAATGCAAACAGTATTGTTTAAAGATATCTCTTTTCCTCTCTTCCTGTCTCAGGGTTACCAGCGCTCCAACCATTTCATCGCCACACAAGGTGAGTTTATATGCTCTACGTAACACATCTTACATATGTAACGTGTTTGTCCTGTTCGTGTGGTAAAATAACAGTAATGTACATTGCTTAAGCCTCTTGTGGCTTATTGCTTTTTGACATGGTGCTATATGGTTTTATGATACAGAGGAAATTGTTTGTATTGGGTATAAAAGTATGTTTTTTATTATATACTGATGAACCAAAACATTATGACCACCTGCCTAATATGCTGTTGGTCCTCCACGTGCTGCCAAAACAGCACCAACCTGCCTAGGCATGGACTCTACAAGACCCCTGAAGCTGTCTTGTGGTATCTGGTACCAACACATTAGCAGCAGATCCTTCAAGTCCTGTAAGTTGCGAGGTGGAACAGCTGTGGATCTGACTTGTTGGTCCAGCACATCCCACAGATACTCAATCGGATTGAGAATGGATAATTTGGAGGCCAGGGCAAAACCTGGAACTTATTTATTATGTTCCTCAAACCATTCCCAATCAATGTGAGCAGTGTGGCAGGGTGCATTATCCTGCTGAAAGATCAAGGAATGCCAAGGGTTGTACCTGGTCTTTTACAATGTTTAGGTATGTGGCACATGTCAAATTGACCTCCACATGAATGGCCGGACACAGGGTTTCCCAGCAGAACATTGCCCAGGGTATCACACTCCCTACACTGGCTTGTTGTCTCAGTGCATTATGGTGCCATCACTTCCCTAGGTAAATGGTATACACGTACACAACCGTCCATGTGATGTAAAGAAAACAGGACTCATCTGACAAGACAACCTTCTTTCTTAGGGAAGGGATAGCCTTCCTTGCCCTCGCACATCAATGAGCCTTGTACAACCAACACCCTGTTGCCAGTTTTTGGTTTGTCCCTCCTTGGACCACTGTTGGTAGGTACTCACCTCTGCTGTCTGGGAGCACCCCACAACCCTTGCCGTTTCAGAGGAGCTATGACCCAATTGTCTGGCCAGAACAATTTGGCCCTTGTCAAAGTCGCTCAGGTCTTTACAACTGCCCATTTCTCCTGCATTCAACACACTGACTATGATAGCTGATTGTTTGCTTATCATCTAGTCTTCCCAGACCTTGATATGTGGCCTTGTTGGGAGTTGATCAACGTTATTTGCTTCACCTGTGTGGTCATAATATTTTGGCTCATCGGTGTAGTTGAATTCTGCTTTGAGAGAAAAGGGTGATCCATCTAGAATTGCTTTTTCAAGCAAGTCCATGCTACCACAATCAGCTAGTAGCCCTTTTAATAATATTGTTACTTTATACAACAGTTAGGTCTTTTTCTGATTGGAAAAGTTGTGTTCCAAGAGTGCTGATCTTTAGTTTTACAGCACTGGGACACTTCATTTAATGTTTGCATTAGAAATCTCATTTCATCTTCTGTGTCTGTTGTCAGTCACAAAAACACTGATGAACGCAAATTACCTCCACACACAAACACGCACCCCAAATTGCTGTGTTCTGTTTGAGTAGGTGTGTGGGGTGTTTGGCTGGCTCATAGTGTATCCAGGAGTTTAGGGCCTCAGATCATGCCTGTCTGTACACCCACATCTTAACATCCCTGCGCATATACATTACATGTCCTCATAAGTCAAGTCCAAATCCACTCTCAATTCTGCAGTTGCAATCACACCCCAAACTTTCATAATGATAACATCTTAATTTTTGTAGTGCAGAACTCCACGATGCTAGGGTGTTGTGGCTGGTTGTCAGGGCATTGCTCTGTGGTTGATTTGCCATTACTAAGGTGTTTTTAGCATTGCTATTGTGTTGAAATGTCACATGGGTGTTCTGGATGGTTGACAGGGCTTTGCAATGCTGTTGCTTAGATGCTCTGTTTTTAGCATGCTGCTATGCTGTTGCTAGGGTGTTCTTTGTGGTTTTCATGCAGTTCATAACGTGATCTGAGTGTTTTAGCACATTGCTATGCTGTTGTTGGGGTGTTCTCTGTGGGTGCTATGACATTTCTATGCAGTTCCTATACTGTTTAGGGTGCTATGTGGTTGCTAAGGTGTTCTGAGTGTTTTTAGCACATTGCTATGCAATTTGTTGGGTGTTTTTTTGGTGGTTCCCATGGGGTTCTTATGCAGTTGGTAATGTGTTCTGAGTGTTTTAGCATGTTGCTAGGGTGTTCTTGCTATGTGGTTGCTAAAGTGTTCTGGGTGTTTTTAGCACATTACTAGGCTGTTACTAGGCTGTTGTTGGTGGTTACCAGGGTGTTGCTATGCAGTTAGTCATGTGTTCTGAGTGTATTTTAGCATTTTGCTATGCTGTTGCTAGGATGTACTTTGTGGTTGACAGGGCATTGCAATGCTGTTGGTAAGGTGTTCTGAGTGTTTAGCACATTGCTATGCTGCTGCTTGGGTGTAATTGGTTGTTGCCATGACATTTCTATGCACTCGTTAAGGTGTTATAAGTGTTTTTAGCAAGTTGCCATGCTTTTGCTAGGGTGCTCTTTGTGTTTGACAGGGCATTACAATGCTGCTGGTAAGGTGTTTCTGAGTGTTAAAGCAAGTTGCTGTGCTGTTGCGAGTGTGCCCTTGGTGGTTTCCAGGAAATTGCTATGCAGTTGGATAGGTGTTGTGTTTTTTTTTTTTTTGCACATTGCTATGCTGTTGCTAGGGTGTTCTTGGTGGTTGCCAGCGTATTGCTATGTAGTTTTTTGTAAGGTTTTCTGAGTGTTTTAGCACGCTGCTACATGCTGTTGCTTGGGTGTCCTTGGCGGTTTGGTGTTCTAAGTGTTTTTTTAGTATGTTGCTATGCTCTTGCTAGTGTGTTCTTGGCTGGTTCCAGGGTGTTGCTATGCAGTTGTATGGTGTTATGGGTGTTTTTTATTACATTGCAATGTGGTCTGTTTGTGTGTTCTAGATGTTTGCTTGCATGTTTTGCTAGATGGTTGCTCAATCTTGCTCAACCTCAATCTCTATGGCCACGTACACACTGCATCTAAATACGGTTGTCACTTCACTTTTTAGTGCCTAATCCAGTTCTGTACACACACAGTTTGGTCATTTTCAGGTAATAACAACAGCATTTTCATAAATTCTATGTAGTGTGTACAGAACTGAACAGAACAACTAGTGTTTAATGAGATGTGTGTCTTCTCCTGGTGCAAATCGCACAAACAAAGGTAAGTGTTTTCATTACAGTCTCTCCACTGTAGTTTCTCTCATCAGCCCTGCAGTCTCATGGTGACTCATACATTACAGACATGAGAGAGCGTGCATACGGTTTAGTATACACATGGCGACTCTGTCGAAGGCAGTTATTAAACATTGCCGCTTGTCAATCATTGCAATTGTGCAAAGTAAATACTTAATTCTGTATACAGATGGAATGAAAATTCAGAAGATTCACTCCCGCATTTCAATGCAGTTCTCACTCTCGAAACTTTGTAGTGTGTACATGGCTTATCTTATTCTGGTCTCTAGATATGGCCCAGGTCCCTACTTCATAGTAAGTCTATAGGATTTTTTCAAGGCATATTTGTTGTTTGCTCGGAATACAAAGAAGTGGTTCTCGTCTGTCATCAGTGCTTTGATTAACCTGCTAAATGTGTTATACTGCTGTCAGCTGAGATGTGACATGTCAGGACTCTCACAAACAGTCATCTGTAAAGGAGACACCCTCGAACTTCCTTTTAAACCTCTGAAACATTCTCAAGTAAATGTTGTTTATGATGAATAAGCTTAGCTTTACTTGGATGATTATAAATATAATTCAGAACAGATAAATATAAATGTTCGAGGCAGTAGCCACAGGCGATCATGGGGGAGCAGCACAGAAATGAGGCACCTGTTGTTTAAAGTGCTGGCTGTGATTATTTAAACAGGTGGATGAGATAACAGACTCATAGCCTAAGGCAGAGCATTCACTGCAGAGCATCTCTCCTTTACTGTTCTGAACACTACTTGAATGTGTGTTTGTGCATGTTATGCATGTGTGTTGGTGTGTAGGTCAGAGACAAAAAGAGAACAGAGACAGACATCTGTTGATGTCTCAGTCTTTGTCATTCATACTAAATTCTTCATTAGTGATATTTTCTAAAGGCTGGGTTACAATACACAACATTTTAAATATAAATATATTCAAAAAATACTAGGTACCTCACACTAGCCAACTATGTAAATGGCTACAGATAAAAATTGGAAATTACACACTAAAATCTCACATGGAAACACGTGTTCTCCCATTCTAGGAGAAGCATGACAGATGTAAACAAACATGAATGTATGGGAGCTGACTGCTGTTGCTGCTACTACTCAGTTCTGCTCTAGGGGATGGGAATCATAAGTAATTAATTGTAAGATAAATCTTAAGGCCTACATTCAACAAATGTTGGGTGGGAAGATGCGGCCACTGTGAGCTTTATAGATGGCAAAGAGTGTTGGAGGTGACAGGGATTCAAATTTAAGACCACTTTGAGCACTGCATGCTCGATATGTATTGGCTGCTCACCATATGTGTCATGTTTAGATGTGTGTTTGTTCATGTGTTGATTCCATGTCTTTTATTTTGAAAAGTTCCTGTTTCTGTAGTCATGTGATGTCCTGTTTTCCCTCCATGTTCACGTGTCTTGTTTTCATTGGTTTATTGTTTCATTAGGTTGTTATCAGTTCTAGTTTGTAATTGGTTTATTCTTATTGTCTTGTTATCTTGTTTAGAGTTCTGTTTGTTCATTGGCTCATGTTTCCCCATGTCCATGTATTTAAGCCCTCATGTTTGCCATTGTTTTTTGTCGAGTATTGTTTGTGTAGCGTCGTGTCATAGTCATAGTCATAGTCCAGTTCATGTTTGTATTTTGTTCACGTTTGTAGTTAGGGTTTTTTGGGATAACATGTTTGGAATAAAACTGCACTTGGTTTCAACTACTTCATGTCATCGTCTTCGTCCTTGTCAGCAATGTTACAGAATACTCAACCTCACAATGGACCCAGCAGTTCGGCTTCTGTGCCTTTGTCAGGGGAATCGTCCCCTGGAGAACTATGTGAGGGACTTCTGCTCTCTGGCCAGCCAAGTGGACTTTAATGAGGTTTCCCTCAAAGACATTTTTTGCCTTGGACTGATTGAGTCTATCTCATCCTTGATGCCTGACGGTCGCAGTCCCCTCAGTCTGGCCCAATATATATCGACCTCTCCCTGCAGATCATTGGTTCCATGTTCACTGTGGGGGAGGTGGTGTTCCACGACATGGCCAGCATCGAGCCAGAGATCCACGACATGGCAAACGTCGAGCCAGAGTTCCATGACATGGCCGGCGTCGAGCCAGAGATCCACGACATGGCCGACGTCGAGCCAGAGTTCCATGACGTGGCCGGTGCCGAGCCAGAGTTCCACGACGTGGCCGCCACCAAGCCAGAGTTCCTCAACGTGGCCGCCGCCGAGCCAGAGTTCCTCGACATGGCCGCCGCCGAGCCAGAGTTTCAAGTCATGGCCGTCATGCCAGAGTTTTACGTCATGGTCGCCAAGCCAGAGTTTCACGTCATGGCCGCCAAGCCAGAGTTTCATGTCATTGCCAATGAGCCCATGTCTGCCACAGCCAACATTGGCAGCCTCGTCTGTCCCAGAGCCTGCACCACCATCTTCGGCCTCACGGAGGAGGAGAAGGGATTTCATCTCTGAGACTCAGCCTGTGTTCATGACCACAGAAGTCGTTTTCGAGACTCTGTCCATGCCCACGACCACAGAGGTTGCTCCCAGGACCATGTTCATGCCCACGACCACAGAGGTCGCTCCAAAGACTGCGCACATGTTCACGACCACTGAGGTCTTTTCCCAGTCAATTAGGACACTTGGTTTTGAGCCTCCCACAGCTCCAGGCCATGTCACAACCACACCAGAGTCAGCTCCAGACCATGCCACAGCCAAGCCCCAGACTGCTCCATGCCATGTCACAACCAAACCCCAGATGGTTCCATGCCATGTCTCTGCTCCACGGTCCAGGCCCACCTCTGCTCCACGGTCCAGGCCCGCCTCTGCTCCACGGTCCAGGCCCGTCTCTGCTCCATGATCCAGGCCCACCTCTGCTCCATGGTCCAGGCCCGCCTCCGCTCCACAGTCCAGGCCCGCCTCTGCTCCACAGGGGACCTCTATCCCTATGACTCTCATGCCCCCCATATCCACTTGAACACTGTGTTTTTGTTTTGAGGTTTCTGGAGCCACCACTAGAGGGGGTTGGGTGTTTCGATGTGTTTTTGTTCATGTCTTGATTCCATGTCTTTTATTTTGAAAAGTTTAGTTCCTGTTTTCATAGTCATGTAATGTCCTGTTTTACCTCCATGTTCATGTGTCTTGTTTTCATTGGTTTATTATTTCATTAGGTTGGTATCAGTTTTAGTTTGTAATTTGTTTATGCTTATTGTCTTGTTATCTTGTTTAGAGTTCTGTTTGTTCATTGGCTCATGTTTCCCCATGTATTTAAGTATTTAAACCCTCATGTTTGCCATTGTCCTTTGTCGAGTATTGTTTGTGTAGCATTGTGTCTAGTCATAGTCATAGTCCAGTTCATGTTTTGTATTTTGATCACGTTTGTAGTTGTTTTTTTTTTTTGGGATAACACGTTTGGAATAAATCTGCACTTGGTTTCTACACTTCATGTCATCATCTTCCTCCTTGCCAGCAACGTTACAATATAGCTTCAGATTTAAGTTGTGGGGCATCACACATTACAAGGTTTAATCATTTTTCTGAAATATCAAACATATAAGATATCGTCACACTAGGTGGAATCATAATCTGAGGGTCCTATGCAATTTTCTGTGAAATCTGTTAACTCTGACTGGCCCAATATCTGCAGACTGGACCTGGCTTGCACAGATGAGTAATGATGAGATCAGCCCACCTGCAAATTGTGTTGTGTAATCTATTTTTCAAAATAAAAATTATCTCTCAGCTTACTATTGTGGGATTTTAGCAAACTGTGATGTATGATATGCATTTTTTCAACAACAGAATAGTTTTTGTGATACAGTTCAGCATGTCGGCTGCTATTATGTGTATTTATTTTACAATTTTCAATAAAAAAGAGGAATTGTTGAATTGCTGTAACAAATATTGCAGTTCTGCTATTACAGGTCTCTGAGGTTTAATAAAGTATCACTCATATTATTGTTCATACTAAGGGTAAGAGGACAAATCACTAACTCAAATAATTAAACATTAGTGAATAACCTGTCCTTCACCGTTTGTGTTATGGACATAAATGAGCCCTCAAATCGTGTGGCTTTTTGAGTAAATATGTGCTATTTCTTCTGTCCACACTGAGACTGCATTTTTCACTGTGAAAGCTTTTCGAAAATGCTCTCCCATGCGGATAAATTTAAAAATGTTGTCTTTGCATTGTAGAGTGTACAGGGGAAATGGAGATAGCTGAAATTGATGAGGTATTTGTTGCCATGTGACAGTGATTCATTCAAACTAAAACAATCAAGATGGCAGCCCATGTTGCAGTGTTGTGGCTGTTATTTACTTTGATAGTGTTGTTAAAGATAAATGTTACTTTGTACAACCTTTACAATGCTTTCTTTTAAAGGCAGAAAAGTTTACTCGTACTTGCTGTACGGCGAACATTGTTGGGAATAATACATTACTAAGTAATTAATTACTGTATTTAAATTACTTTTTCATTGAAAAATTTAAAGAAAGGGGTTACTCTTATTTTTTTCAGTAATTTAATTTCATTTACTTCTGATGTAATTGTGTTAAATACTTTATAGACTATAGATGTCAGGAACCAATCAGGTGCTGCTTCTCACACCACACTACGATCACTCTCTCCAGAATTCTAATCACTTGCACCTGTTCCAATCAACGTTCAGTTCCATATAAACACCCAATTCAGAATCAGTCTTTGTCGAGTCTCCAACAGGAACAGAAGCATACAAGTCTCAAGAAGTCTCTTACTCTACCTACACCAGTCAAGTAACGTATACTCACCTGAAAAGATACTAACCTCTATGTCCATGTTCTGATGTTCCCAGAAATCGCTGCTGAATCCAAGTTTCCTGATTCCTTGTGTTCTTTCTGAGTCTCGTTACTGGTGGAAACATTTGAAAGAGAAAGGACAAGTATCACTGAACTGTGTCAGTTTGACTGTGGATTAAATGAAGAGGATCTACTCACCTTGAATCCTTCACGTTAAGTTATCCTCATCGAATTCACCTCTGAAACTTGAAAAGACTCACCATTGAACTTCATGCACTAAATAAAGCGTTGTTCTTATTCACTTACCTCTGTCTCCGAGTCTGTATCCTGACAGAAGACTCGAATCGCAAAAAAAAAAGAGAGGTGATGAAAATGACTTCCAGACAAGCTTCAGCGCCGGATACGAATCTCATACAACCTACCGTCGCTGCTACAAGTCCCATACATGTCACCGCTGCCGCGACAAATCCATTGTTAACACCAGTCAGCACTTCCATGAACGCCGCTTCTTCTATTACTTGCTTCGCTGTTCCACCATCGCGTCCAGCGCCATTCACTGGTCAGGCGAAAGATTGCAATGGATTTCTGTTACAATGTTCACTTGCTTTGGAACAACAAGCTCAACTATATCCAACTGAACAGTCTAAAGTGGCATTTATTATCCAGCAATTATCCGGATCAGCCTTAAGATGGGCTGAGACATTGTGGATGAAAGAATCAGCTGTGACAACGTCTGTTATGAATTTCGTGAAACACTTCAGAGAAGTTTTCGGTCGTCCAATTGGAGATTCCTCTTTCGGTGATCAGTTGTTGCAGTTACGTCAAGGGAAGAAGTCTGTTTCTGAGTATTCTTTAGAATTTCGTACTCTAGCCTGCAACAGTGGGTGGAACGAAAAAGCGCTCCTCTCAGTTTATCGCCGTGGACTGAATTCTGCCTTACGTCTTCAGTTGGCGATTTATGATGACAATTTAGGAATAGAGAAATTTATCCAGCAGGCCATTCGTGTGCAACAACGATCCCAAGATTGTTATCAAGACAATCTGTATTGTCATTCCACAACTCCACAAGTTATCATGAGTTCCACTTCAGAGAATCAATCAGAAGGAATGCAGGTTGACACCTCTCGACTTTCCCAGACTGAACGTTCTCGACGTAAGGAGTTGAAATTATGCATGTATTGTGGTGCCAAGGGTCATTTTAGACTTACCTGTCCAATACGACCAGAACGACTGATGGTAAGCTCCGTCCAAGACAGTTCTATTATATCCACACCCCTCACGATTCCTGTTATCCTGAAATCTCGAAACACCTATGTATCTGTAACAGCCATCATCGACTCTGGGTCAGCGGGGAATTTCATTTCAGGACGACTCTGTAAGGAACTCAAGCTCCGGAAGATCAACACCCCCAAGCCCTACTCCGTCTACGCCGTAACAGGTGAGCAGATTAATAAGGGGCATGTAACTTCCCAGATAAAACCCATCCAGTTGTGGGTTGAGAACAAACACCAGGAAATGTTCGAACCTTTTGTTCTGCAGAATAGTCAGACAGATATAATCCTAGGTCGTCCATGGTTAATTCTTCATCAACCCACCATCAATTGGCAGACTGGGAAGATCAAGAGATGGGGTTGTGATTGTTCCCTTAGTGAAACCCCACCTCCAAACTCCTCCAGTGTCCAAAAGTCCAAAGAAATGACTGTTAACTCTACATCCATAGAAAGTCCAAAGGAAAACCTGTCCACGAACATTCCCTCTTGTTACTCCTCATTCTCTGACATTTTTAATCCAGTTGCTGCTTCCCAGTTACCTCCCCATCGACCATGGGATTGTGCTATTGATCTGAAACCTGGAGCATCTATTCCCAAGGGTCGAATATATTCATTATCAATTCCTGAACAAGATTCAATGCGGAAATACATCGAAGAACCTTTACAACAAGGTTACATCCGCCCGTCTACATCCCCTGCCGCAGCTAGTTTCTTTTTTGTTCCCAAGAAGGACGGGGGCCTGAGACCATGTATCGATTACAGAGCTCTGAACCAAATTACAGTGAAATTCAGTTACCCACTACCACTTATCCCTTCAGCTCTGGAACAACTCAAAGGAGCTAAAGTCTTCACCAAATTGGACCTAAGGAGCGCCTACAATCTGATCCGAATTAGAAAGGGTGATGAGTGGAAGACGGCATTTATAACTCCTGCTGGGCACTACGAATATCTTGTTATGCCGTACGGATTGGTAAACGCCCCTTCGGTTTTCCAGAGCTTCATGGATGAAGTACTTTGGGATTTCTTGGGAAAATTTGTGTTAGTGTATATCGACGACATCCTAATTTTCTCCAAAAACATAGTGGAACATCAACATCAGGTATCTCAGGTACTCCAAAGACTCCGTGAATTCACCTTGTTTCTAAAGGCCGAGAAGTGTTCGTTCCATCAGACCAGTGTCGAGTTTCTGGGTTTTCACCTCAGCGAAAGAGGAGTAGAAATGAATACTCAGAAAACAGAGACCATCCTGTCCTGGCCAACTCCCAATTCAGTTAAAGAACTTCAGAGATTCCTAGGTTTCGCAAATTTCTACCGACGATTTATACATCAATACAGCCTGCTGACTGCTCCTCTAACCTCACTGCTAAAGGGAAAACCCAAGACACTTCTTTGGACCCCAGAAGCAGAAGGAGCCTTTAAGTCACTGAAGGCTGCATTCACCACTGCACCCTTGCTTCATCACCCAGATCCTGAAAAGGTATTCGTAGTGGAAGTAGACGCCTCCACTACAGGAGTAGGAGCAATCTTGTCCCAATACTCAGCTAATTCTTTCGAAACCATACCCTGTGCATTCTTCTCAAGAAAGCTATCAGCTGCAGAAAGCAATTACGATATCGGAAATCGGGAACTCTTGGCTGTAAAACTTGCCTTGGAAGAATGGAGACATTGGCTGGAAGGGGCCAAACATCCATTTATTGTACTCACCGATCATAAAAACCTCCAGTATTTAAGAGATGCCAAGAGATTGAACCCACGTCAGGCTAGATGGGCCCTTTTCTTCACCCGTTTTCACTTCACAATTTCATACCGTCCCGGTTCAAAGAATACTAGAGCAGATGCTCTCTCTCGTATCCATGCCCTTGAAAATCCAATTGAAGAACCTGAACCCATCTTACCCGAAAAGCTATTTGTCAACCCAATCCTTTGGGAGATCAATGAACAACTCCTTGAACTGTCACGACGGCAACCCAGAGTCCCAGGATGTCCCCCCGACAAGATTTATGTACCTGAAGATTACCGTAATTCCTTGATTTCATCAGCACATTCCTCGGTAGGCACAGGTCATCCCGGAGTAAGTAAAACTACATCTACTCTCCAACTCAAGTATTGGTGGCCCAATATGCAGAGAGACATAACAACATTTATCCAAGGTTGTATTCCCTGTGCCATGTCCAAAGTTCCCAGACATCTACCAGTAGGTAAGCTCCTGTCCCACTTAGACCTTGGTCTCACATCGGGGTAGACTTTGTTACTGATCTTCCTGTTTCAGATGGAAACACTTGTATCCTCGTGGCCATCGATCGTTTCTCCAAGGCATGTAAATTAATTCCTCTGAAGAATCTTCCCACTGCCTTTGTCACTGCAGAGCTGTTAATGGAACATGTCTTTCGAAACTTCGGTATACCAGAGGATATCGTGTCCGACAGGGGACCTCAATTCACCTCCCGGGTATGGCGCGCCTTCTTCTCTCTAATGAATGTTACAGTAAGTCTCTCATCAGGGTACCATCCACAAACTAACGGCCAAACTGAACGAAAGATCCAAGATGTCGGACGATTCTTGCGTACGTTCTGCCACTCCAACCAAAACATCTGGAGTCGGTATTTGATTTGGGCAGAGTACGCACAAAATTCTCTCAGACAGACATCTACGCAGCTTACTCCTTCCCAATGTGTTTTAGGTTATCAACCTCCATTGTTTCCTTGGTCCGGTGAACCCTCAGAAATTCCAGCGGTAGATAAATGGTTCAGAGAGAGTGAAAGAATTTGGAACCAAACTCATCAACACCTTCGACAAGCAATCAATCGCCAACAAAACTTTGCAGATATCCGTCGATGTCAGACTCCAGAATACCAACCTGGACAACTAGTCTGGCTTTCTACCAAAGACATCCGTCTACGTCAACCCTGTCGGAAATTAAATCCCAAGTATATCGGACCATTCCCCATAGAGAGACAGATCAATCCGGTAACCTATAAACTTCATCTCCCGGCTCAACTTCGGATCCATTCCTCATTCCATGTTTCCCTCCTGAAACCTTATCATCCAGCCGTGCCCAGTTCCACTACAGAACCAACTCCAGCAGAAAATTCCCCAATACCTCCTATGGAACCAGACTCCATCTACTCAGTTAAAGAAATTTTGGACTCTCGACGTCGAGGTGGACAACTTGAGTATTTAATTGATTGGTTAGGATATGGACCAGAGGAGAGGTGTTGGATACCTCGGAAAGACATCCTCGATCCCACTATGCTCTCTGAATTCCACGCTCAGCACCCACAGAAACCTGCACCACGACCCAGAGGTAGACCACCACGACGCCGAGGTCCACGGTCCGCTGGCGCGGACTCTGGAGGGGGGGGTAGTGTCAGGAACCAATCAGGTGCTGCTTCTCACACCACACTACGATCACTGTCTCCAGAATTCTAATCACTTGCACCTGTTCCAATCAACGTTCAGTTCCATATAAACACCCAATTCAGAATCAGTCTTTGTCGAGTCTCCAACAGGAACAGAAGCATACAAGTCTCAAGAAGTCTCTTACTCTACCTACACCAGTCAAGTAACGTATACTCACCTGAAAAGATACTAACCTCTATGTCCATGTTCTGATGTTCCCAGAAATCGCTGCTGAATCCAAGTTTCCTGATTCCTTGTGTTCTTTCTGAGTCTCGTTACTGGTGGAAACATTTGAAAGAGAAAGGACAAGTATCACTGAACTGTGTCAGTTTGACTGTGGATTAAATGAAGAGGATCTACTCACCTTGAATCCTTCACGTTAAGTTATCCTCATCGAATTCACCTCTGAAACTTGAAAAGACTCACCATTGAACTTCATGCACTAAATAAAGCGTTGTTCTTATTCACTTACCTCTGTCTCCGAGTCTGTATCCTGACAATAGAACAATTCTATATAAAACAATAGTGAATTAAAAATCTAAATTTAACGTCTAATGTTAAAATGTATTTTTTTCTAATTTAACGCTGCCCTCGAAATTTCTTTGGCCAGTTTATGAATAATTTATTTGATTTCATAAGATTTATTTGAAAGATTTAAAAGCACAGTTTCATGTCTATCCTTGTATTTTGATCTGGTTGAGGTTGACAAGGATTTTAGAAAGTACTTAGTAATATGTAATGCAATTACTTTTCAGAAAGGGTCATTAGTACAGTAATCTAATTACACTGTAGAAGATGTAATTAGTAGTTAGTAATTAATTACTTTTTAAGAGTAACTTACCCAACACTGCCGGCGACAGAACACAAAATTAAGTGGGAATGCAGCAAGTTTTCTTTTTGAAAGCACAACTAGATCAGCTTCTCTGACATTCTGATTGTTCAACAGATCCGACAGTCTATGTCAGAGTCTCCGAAAATGTGCAGAAAATGTTTAGATGTTCATTTGAGATTAGCAGGTTCTGTGCAGAACTGGCATTTTAAACTAAATATGGATAAAAAAGACAGGGAATTACATAATATTGGATTACTTGTTGATCATATTCATCTTCATGTAAAAGTATGAAGATTTCAAATTCATCCACTTAATCAGTAACAACGTGAATGCAAAATCTGCCTTTGAATTAGAAGTCCTCGATGAGAAGGGCTGAGAGTCTGATCTATTTTTAATTCCTCTCTAAATCTATATTTTAACACATCATAATTTACAGTAGCTAACAGTACTGTATGGATTTTATCACTGAAAGAATCCACATTATAAGTAGAATTTTTTATATTAAATGGATAGTTCACCCAAATATGGACATTCAGTCATTGTTTACTCACCCTCATGAATGCTCACAGGAGATCAACGGTCAGTGAATATTTTCACTAAATGATACATTTGATTTCAGTTTGTTTCTCACCAAACCTTATCATATGCTTTCATAACAATCATGAGTCTCATGAAATAATTTATTAGATTTCTGAATTATACTTTTGTGTTCTTTTGAAGCTTAAAGAGATAGTCACTATAAACTGCCATTGTATGACATCACTGAGCACAACATTTTTCCACAATTTCTCCCTTTGTGTTAAGAAAAAGAAAGAAAATCATATAGGGTTAAAACAATACAGGGGTGAGTAAACAATGACAGAATTTTCATTTTTGGGTGAACTATCCCTTTAAAGTTTTTGAAGAAAAAGGAGACTGGCCACCACTCAAAACGTATCACCAATCTTTAATCAACCCCTTGGAAACCACCCATAACACCCTAGCATTCGTATAGCAATGCAGTAAATACCACACTAGCAACTGCTTCGTGATACCCCAGCAACCATCCACAACACCCAAGCCACTGCATAACAGCACCCTGGCAGCCACCCACAACACTCGTTTTGTACAGGCCATTGCCACTCACATTTTCGGTTACTCACTTGTCTCTCTCTGCCTACAAATGTTTTGTTCTTTATGTTCTATATGAACTGATATCTCTTCCATCCCTCCAGTGTTCTGGCATCTCTGTTTCTTTATATTTATGCAATTCTCAGTGATGTCTTGACCTTGTATTTCACAACAACTCCTCTCTTTATCCTCCGCTCGAATCATTCACTCCCACCACACACCTCATGACTTGCTGTCTCTCTCTCTCTCCCTGCAGGGCCCAAGCAGGACATGATCTATGACTTCTGGCGCATGGTTTGGCAGGAGAACTGCTACAGCATCGTGATGATCACTAAATTGGTGGAGGTGGGGAGAGTGAGTAGAATAACTCTACCTCTGCCTGTAGCCCCTCCACCCACTAATGGACTCCATCCATTACTAAACACTGACCACTGAAGTTCAACTCACCATTACTGAAGACAAACTTTACCAAGGCACCCCATTAACAAAAGAACATTCTTTCTGAGGATTATATTTATCGATTTGGCTGTATTGCATTTGATTTTGTGCCAGCTTTCTGGAAAGATGTAATTTGGTGGAAACCAAAGTTCAGACCAAAATATCATGGTCAATAAATTTAAGGAATAGTTCACCTAAAAATTCAATATAATCACCTTCATGTCATTCCAAACCCAACCTGGTCTCATAGAATCACATTACTATACCTATATTTTGGCTAAATTATTTTCACGTGGCAAAATTGTGTACAAAATTGTTTGTATTGCAGCAGTTTTCTGGTGAAAAGAACACTAGAGGCGCAACAACATAAGTGACTTGTATTCACTTTCACACAAATCAAGAGTAAAACAGCAGATTATTTGTTCAGAAATACTTTTTGCTTTGTTCCTCACACAGTGCTATCTTAACACTTTTACTATAACACATGACTTGTAAAGCGATACATTTTAATGTTTGCATTACATAACAACTACAGTTACAAGCTTGTTCAAATGTAATCGAATTGATCAGTAGCTCAACTGATAGTACGTTGCACTTGCGATTCAAAGGACCCGGACACGAGTTCTGAAGAGCACACGAGTCGACGTATGAGCCGAATGTGTCATAGACGCACCACAAAATGACGTGGTTGTTTCAGCAATTGCGTTTTTCATCTCACCTCAGGTTTAAGGTTTAGGGTAGGGATGACAGTTTTGTTAATTTAAACCTAATAACTTTAAAAATCTCATCTGTTTTGGAGAGCATTTAACTCACTTATAGCACAACACAGTGGACATTTCTCCTCGGAACTGCCGCAATATGTGTAATGAACCACGTAATATCATTTTGAAAAAATGTCGGAACGGTCATGTAATATTCATAAGATCATGCTGATACTTTTACTATTGTAATTTATGTCAAATTAATGCATTTCGATAAAAAGGTTTTGAGTTGCAGTCCTCAAATTAAATTTTTTTTAGTGTACATATAATTATTTTCCCCTTCAAACATTCTCATAACAGTTATGGTAATTGGTTGTATAACTCTTGAAGTGCTTGATTGTTATTGTAGCTGTTGTGTATTAATTGTGTGTGTGCTTATGTTTTCTAGATGAAGTGTTGTAAATACTGGCCTGATGACAGCGAGCTGTATGGAGATATTAAAATCACTCTATTGAAAACAGAAACTCTGGCAGAATACACCGTACGCACCTTTGCCATGGAACGGGTAAGATCGCCAACACATTTCAGAATAATACTTTATGAAACATCTGCCCCCTCGGGATGGCAACTGTATTGTGTAAATGCTCTCTGTCCAACTGTTATTTATTTCCAATGTGATATCATGATTTTAATTGAAATATGCGTTGTTTATTTTTTGCCTCATCAGCGGGGTTACCCAGCCAAACATGAGGTCTGCCAGTTCCACTTCACATCCTGGCCTGAACACGGCATCCCTTACCATGCCACAGGACTGCTGGCCTTCCTCCGGCGGGTCAAAGCCTCCACACCACCTGACGCTGGGCCAGTGGTTGTCCACTGCAGGTAATGAAACATTACTTCCTGATTGCACCATCTTCATGTTTATTGCCAAAACATTGCAGTAGTGTTAACCATTTAAATGCAGCTAATTAGATTTGTTACAGACACTTAAGATTAGAAACAGTAGATTTTGTGTAATTTTTTGTTAATATATTGTAATAAATGTTATTATTAACATGTTACTACAATGTAGTAGATACTTTTAGTATAATTATGCTGAGGACATTTTTTAAAACATTCTACTATTGGTAAATAAAGTTGATAAATTATGAATACATTTTAAAGGCACCAAAGAGACCAGAATGAGAGAACAAAAAAGATAGAACTAGGACATGTTGAGACAGTTTTATAGCAAGCAAGCAGTTAAGGATATTATTAAAAAAAATAATAATAATTACTTGTCATAACATTTTTGACAAATGTATTTGTCGATTTATTTCGTAACATCTGACAGTCTGTTGAACTACTGTAAGAAACTGTTACTTAGGACAATTTTCTCTTTCTAATAAGCTACATTTAAATTTTGTCTCCTTAAAAACTCCAGACCATTTTCCAAGAGATTTAAAAATTTAAAAGATGCCAAATTTCAAGATTTGAATATTCAACGTGAACTGATGAGAATTTGTATGTTGCCTGTTCTTACGTAAATTTTGGTTCAAGCAAATGTACATTTGTTTACGTTTGCATAGATACCAAAATGTACAATATTGATGTATTGACAGCATCTAAAACATTATAATTTTACGAATTAACACCTTTAGAAATATAAAATTATTTACGTATACTGATTAAATTGATGAAAATAAAATGTATGCTGTTAATCAGTTAATTTCATTGCATTTATAATATATGAGATTAGTTCAGTGTTCAATACCATCACATTTATTTAACGTTTAATTCAGTTCAGTGTGATTTCTGCTACCCTATACAACATTTTAAAGGATTATATCACTTTAACAAAGACTAAACTTTAACATCTTAAAATAAATACAAATTATTTAATAATTTAATAATTCATTAAGCATTTGATTTTTATTTTATTTACCATGGGACACAAAAATAATTTCCAGAATATGCACCAAAAAAAAAACAAACAAAAAAAAATAACACCATATAAAAACTCATTCACTATAATCCTTAACCAGCATTATGTCACATGTTGTACGGCAGTGAGGTTGAATGCTCACTGGCACTCACATGTCTCGTGACCGATTGTGACATCCCGTGTTGCGTAATGTATTCATAACAATTCAATTTGACAGCACCTTCACTTCACTTCTTCAAGGAGAAGGTTTTTAGCAGTTAAAGATGCACTAAAGATGGGGATTGAACCGACAACCTTCTGCTTAACAGTTTAGTGCTTTAACCCACTACACCACCACAACTCCCTGAGTGCTGTATTTGAAGAGGAATAATTGAGGCTATGATTAATAATGTATGTCAATTGGGGCCTGGATAGCTCAGCAAGCAAAGACACTGACTATCACACCTGGAGTCACAAGTTCGAATCCAGGGCGTGCTGAGTGACTCCAGTCAGGCTTCCTAAGCAACCAATTGTCCCGGTTGCTAGGGAGGGTATAGTCATGTTGGGTTAACCTCCTCGTGGTCGCTATAATGTGGCTCTCACTCTCAATGGGGCGCGTGGTGAGTTGAGCGTGGATACCACGGAGAATAGAGTGAAGCATCCACACATGCTACATCTCCGTGGTAACGCATTCAAAAAGCCACGTGATAAGATGTGTGGATTGACTCTCTCAGAAGCGGAGGCAACTGAGATTCATCCTCCGCAACCCAGATTGAGGCGAGTCACTATGCCGCCACGAGGACTTAGAGCGCATTGGGAATCGGGCATTCCATATTGGTGAAAAGTGGAGAAAAAAAAGGAATAATTTGTAAGTTGAGGGCACTATTGTGCCACTGTTGAATTTGACAGCCTCAGGAACAAACAATGCTTCTCTTTTGCTCAGTTTTGGTCTCAAAATGATCTCTGGTGGGAGGGTTTTGGAATGAGTGGGCACGGCTAATTCAACGGCTCAGTCACATGAAAGCTTCAGAATGCTAACATCGCTTACAGCACCTTTTAAAACTTAAATTTCCCTCTGTACCTCACACAAATCTGTTGTATGCCGTCAGGGAGCACATTGAATGCAGCACATCATCGTTTGGACTACTTTTCTATAGAATTTTTCATAATAAATTATTGTGATAATATATATCTGTCTGTTAAGTTTATTATATGATTAAGAAATGGTTATGGTTGGGTTTAGGGGTATAGTGGGATTAGTGGCTCTAAAATAATAATAAATTACTATATTGCAACAAAAATCATTGTCACATTAATCTGCTTGTGTTACGGTTTTATATTGTTGGAAAAGGTGTTATGGGTAAGGGTAGGGTTAAGGGATCTAAAATGTCTATAACATAGTCAAACAATTTACAAATATTTTTATTTAGGATAAATATATTTTTAAAGCTGTTAATACATAAAAAAAAAAAAAAAGCTTTTTTTAATGCTGTCAAAACATCCATATTGTACGTTGCGGTGGATATCCAAACATACAAATAAGTACATTAAAATGTTACAAATAAAACCTTCAAATAGTCACGTATATGTGATCAGGCTGGAATATTAGATTTGCACAATTCTAGGAAAGCTGTTTTGAGTCCAGGTTCACATTTAATAAGATAATCGGTCTATAATTAGCTGGATTATAGATATTTTAGCTTCATTAAAAGTGTTAAATAATGTGTTTCATTCAGGCCTTCTGTACAGTATATACTTTTCATAGTACTGGGGCCAGCATGTGTTCATTAATCAAATGTTGGAAAGCCATCAGAGGTCCTAAACTTCATTGAAATAATGGTGGGTTTCACATTAACAATTGGTACATCTTAGAATTGTCACTCATTAAAAGATGTGGACTTGTGGAAGTGTACTGAAGTCATGCAGTTTTAATTAAACTTATTTATAGTCATGAAATCAAAACTGACCCTAGTTACTTTCTTAATACACACTCCTGGTCTTATTGTGCATGATTTGGTAGAAGAAAAGAAAATTGCTTGAAATTATTTTGCTCCACCTCTGAAACTTCCTTATCAGATGATGTCACCATATGCACTTATGTTTTAATAAATGTGTGCAGGTGCTGTTTCAGAAGGGGGGTGTTTTAGTTCATATTTGTCAGTAACTGTCCAGTATGTGACAGCCAATTTCACAATCCAATCATTTCCGATGGAGTAAATGAAATGTAGCCCAGTGTTTTTTCCGTGGTTCTGTTTCACTCTGAAATAGGCCACATCACAGAAGTGTAATGGGTTGTGAATGCTGTTTTAAGTTGATTTAATTAGATTACATGTTTTCACTGTTTGGCGCAAAAAATACATGGAGAAGAAAAGGCGCAAATTAACTGAAAAAGACTTTTGCGAAGCTACCCATTATCCTCCAGTGCTACCATATTCCAGAACTGCAACCTACCTGGAGTGTCCAGAAGTACAATGTGCCAAGTGTTCAGAGACATTGCCAAGGTCAAAAAGGCAAAAACACGACCAGCACTAAATATATTCACAAGCTGAAACATCAAAATTGGGCAAAGAAATACATGAAGACAGATTTTCAATGGTTTTATGGACAGATGAAATGAGAGTGAATCTTGATGGACTGGATGGATGGTCCCGTGGCTGGATCACTAATGGACACGGGGCATCACTTCGAGTCAGGTGC
Source organism: Moxostoma hubbsi (assembly GCA_032164185.1). Lineage (NCBI taxonomy): Eukaryota > Metazoa > Chordata > Actinopteri > Cypriniformes > Catostomidae > Moxostoma > Moxostoma hubbsi. The sequence continues at coordinate 4,856,276 of JAVLUX010000026.1, forward strand.
CAGCAAGGTGGAGAAGGGGTACTGCTACGGGCTGCTATCATTAAGGATGAGGTAGTTGGACCGTTTTGAGTCGAAGATGGACTGAATCTAAACTCTCAAACCTACTGCCAGTTTCTTGAAAGTACTTTCTTCAAGCAGTGGTACAGGGAGAAGTCCTAAGCATTAAAGAAGGCCATTATCTTTATGCAGGACAATGCTCCATCACATGCATCCAAGTATTCTACTGCTTGGCTAGCCAGCATGGGCCTCATATATGCCCAAATAGTGACTTGGCCCCCTTCCTCACCTGACTTAGAGAACTGAGAACTTGTAGGTCTTTCTAAAATGTTTGATTTTCAGTGAAGTAAGGGAATTTGGGAGGCTGTGGTTGCTACTTCAGTGAAAGTTGATCATGAACAGATTAAGAAACTGACAGAGTCAATGGATGGAAGACTCATGGCAGTTATTGAAAAGAAGGGTGGTATATTGGTCACTGAATATTTTTGAAAGGCCAACATTTTTATTTAATTGTCATTTTGTGTTACTTGTTTGTTGCACTTACTCTAAAAATTTAGAATAAACTATTGAGTTGGGAAAAATTATTTTTGTAGTTTAGTTGTCTAATAATTGTGCACACATATATATTCCCCTGAGAAAGACAAAACTCACTTTTTCTTTGTTAAACATTCAGGTTTGAGGATCAATTGGATTGACTGAGAGCATTGTGTTTGTTCAACAATAAAATTAATCCTGAGGAATACAATTTACCTTATAATTGTGCATGCAGTGCATGTTGCCTAAATATGACTTTTGAACCGTCAAAGTGCTGGCACCAATTTACTTCTATTATAAGGACCTGACAGAGCTCTATCCTCTTCTAAAAATATTAATTTATGTTCTGCTAAAGAAAGACAGTCATGCACATCTGGGATGGCATGAGGATAAGTGAATAATGAGAGAATTTTCATTTTTGGGTGAACTATTCCTTTAATATGCCTAGGTTGGGTAACATTTGCCCATTCTTCCTTGCAGAATTGTTCGAGTTTCAGTCAAATTGTGAGGTGTGCGGCGATGGACTGCTCTCTTCAAGTCCATGCAGAGGTTTTTGTCTCATCTGACCATGGAGGATTCTGATGCCATGTGGCAAAAGGTTTTATGGTCAGATGACACAAAAAAAAATTTTTTTTGGACTGAACTCCAAGTGCTATATTTGGAGAAAAACAAAACACAGCACACCACCCAGAACATACCATACCTACTTTGAAGCACGGTGGTGGCAACATTATGTTGTAGGTGTGTTTCTCTTCATTACTATGTAATTGGTCAGGATTGAAGGGAAAATGGATGCTTCCTTGTACACCTAAATTCTTAAGGAAAACCTGTGGCCCTCTACTCGACAACTGAAGATGGGTAGGTGGTTCAATCGTTCACCAACAAAACAACGAGGTGGGTTAACGATAGGAAGGTCAAAGTCATTAAGTGGCCAAATCAGAGCACTGACCTAAATACAATAGAAAACCTATAGATGGACTTGAAGGGAGCAGTCCAATGCCACTCACACCACAATTTAACTGAACTTGAACAATTCTGCTAGGAAGAATGTGAAAATATTCCCCAATCTACGTAGGTGTGCAAAGCTATTAGAGACTTTCCAAACAGACTGATGTCATTAAAGCAAAAGTTACCTCTACTAAGTATTAAATCCAGAGGTCTGATCACTTTTCAAACCATGTTTTTCATCTTTTATCAATTTTTGGAACTGTTGCCTTTTTATTATTACTTGAATGTTGTAAGGCACATTTTGTAAATAATAAAAAAAAGGTTTAATGGGTTTTGCTTTCAGGATGCAAGACACAAAAGTGACTATTCCAAAAGGGTATGATGATTTTCTATAGGCACTGCATGCCCCCATCTGAAACATGTCACTGTGTCAGAAAAATGTCGAATTGGATAGAAAGCCAATTGAAAAAAAACACTGTTTCATGTAAGCAGCACTTTAATCAGTGTACTAAAGAAATATATGTCATTCAGTCACATTTGTAGTGAACATGTCTGTGTAGTTAACTTAATAACTACCATTTTCCTGACTTTACACCAAGTGATGTCTTCAAAACAAAGCTATTAAACTAATTCAACAGCTTTCAATATCAATTGTAATTATGGCTGTCAATTTAACATGTTAATTCAGTGCGATTAATTATATAAAAATTAACACATTAAAAAATGTACACAATCATGTCTGTGGACTTTTATAAGGAATATTGCTTCTGTATAAGCAATTCAAGCATGGAGTATCACCTGTTTTCTCCAAGGAGCAGTAAGCGAAACTCCAGCTGTATAGGCAACTTGCAGCTTATACAGACAGAGAACAGAGTGGACAGCACAAGATAAGAACATGCAGTGTTGCCAGATTTAGTGACTTTTCAGACCCCTTTAGTGACTTTTTATCAAAAATGCACATAGCGACAAATCTAGCGACTTTTTGAACAAACCTGTTGAAGAAAGTCGCCAGTACTGTCCTGCAATCTCGAGATCTTTCTTTTCTGCCATAGACACACCTCTCTCTGCGTCTACTCTGTTCAGTAAGTGGCAGACAGAGGAGCAGCACAATCAGTTGACCACACGGCAGCTGACATAGACATGATTGAGCTGCGCATATGCAAACAGTGTTGCCAAGGGCCAATCAATAATCTGTATTGTTTGCTCCTTTGTTGTAATTTAAACAATTTAATTTGACCGTTTAATTAGATTTTTATTCTTCTCATGCACTTATCGCTGTCTTATCACTCACTATCATAGGGATTTAGTTCATTTCTGTTTCTGAACTCTCAGAATTCAGATCATTTATTTAGACAAGTCTGTACATTGTACTTTATTCAAACACATAATAATAAACTTTAAACTTTATTAAACTTATATACACATAATACGTTTGTAATTATTGTTACAAAAAAAACAAAAAAACACAAAAATTGTGTGTGTTTGTAATAAGTACAAACACACACAACCTTGGACATTACACACACATTAACAAAAATAGCTAACAGGAGGCTGTGCACTGTGTGAAAAAAGATTAGAAAGGCATTCTGTCACTTCTAACTTTCTCTCTGTGTGATCATTTTACATGTAAATATAGCTTAAATCACAGCACAGCCGTTGTCTTTAACTAATGTGTATGGCGACATTGTCACGGTTATAAAATCAGGATTTTAGCAGTGCAGAGCAGCAGCTTGGAAATGGCTTGGAAGTGACTGCTGGTTAGCATGTAGTCTTAATGGGCTGCGTTTCAGTCACTATTTCATGCTTGTTCCATTTTCTGACAACAGAAACAGAAAATATGTAAATGAGAACAGATTTATTGGGAATTTGGCTGTATTAAAATACAGTATGTGAGCACAGAGAGTAGGAGAGTATCAAACTGATGTAAAGGGCTGACACAAGGCAGAATGCAATTACAAGACAATGACGTCATGAAAATGGTAATTAGCGCATGACGTCATCTAGCGACATTTAGAGACTTTTCGAGTAGGCTTTAGCTACTTTCAATTGAAAGTATAACGAAAGATTGATGTATAATGATGGCACCGCAGATGGCTGCCTCGGTGTGGAGCTCTCCAATTCTTTTGTTGTTTTTGTTTGTTTGTCCTGTGTTTAGTAATATTTTACCAGTCAGGTTTACCAGGGATGAACTGCTGAACATTCGGCAGCACATACCAGATAATCTTTTCCCGGTTTTTGAATATTCTGACGTTTTGCTGGACATTTTAGGCGCGGCTGTGTTGTTTAAACATGCTATGAGACGCAGGCGAGGGAGACAAGCTGGCGTGCTGGTTAAACTCCGTCAGCACGGCGTTCGAACAGCAATGCCGAGCATTCATCTCGCGAATCTCCGCTCACTTCCCAATAAAACTGACGAACTACATCTCCTCACACATACAAATAAGGACTTTTCAAACTCTGCTGCTCTGTACTTCACTGAAACCTGGCTGAATGAAGCCATTCCGGACAACGCATTACATCTGCCGGGCTTTCAGCTGTTCAGAGCGGATTGCATCGCGGAGTTAACAGGGAAAACGCGAGGCGGTGGAACATGCTTTTACATCAACGAAAGTTGGTGTACAGATGTAACAACGTTAAAGAGGATGTGTTGTCCTAACCTGGAAGCGCTCTTTATTAACTGTAAGCCGTTCTACTCGCCACGGGAGTTTTCTTCGTTTATTCTGGTGAGTGTTTACATTCCTCCAAACGCGTCTGTGAACATAGCGCTGCAACATCTAGCTGATCAAATCACAGATACAGAACAATAATACCCGGACTCAGTTATTATTATTCTTGGGGACTTTAACAAAAAAAATCTCACACATGAACTGCCCAAATACAAACAGCACATTACATGCCCCACCAGAGACAGGAATATACTGGATCACTGCTACACAACAATAAAGGATGCATATCGCTCTGTCCCACGTACAGCTTTGGGACTCTCTGATCACTGTCTGGTTCATCTTCTTCCGACCTACAGGCAGAAATTAAAATCAACAAAGCCAGTTGTAAGGACTGTAAGGAGATGGACTAATGAAGCAGAGCGGGAACTACAAGCCTGCTTTGAATGCACTGATTGGAGTGTTTTTGAAGCTGCAGCTACAGACCTGGACGAGCTCACAGATACTGTTACATCATACATCAGTTTCTGTGAGGGTATGTGTATCCCTACTAGGACATTTTTATCATTCAACAATGATAAACCATGGTTCACAGGAAAACTCAGACAGCTTCGTCATGCAAAATAGGATGCTTACAGGGGTGGGGATAGAGTCTTGTATAATCAGGCTAGGAACACACTGAATAAGGAAATCAGAGTGGCTAAAAGAAGCTACTCTGAGAAGCTGAAAAACAAGTTTTCAGCTAACAACCCTGCATCAGTGTGGAGTGGCCTGAAACAACTTACTAATTACAGGACTCCTACCCCCAAACCTGTGGTGAAATAACGACTGGCTGACGACCTGAATGTGTTCTATTGCAAATTCAAACGGCCCAATTTCACACCCCACATGCACTCGGACCTTCATTTCACACAAACATTAACACCTCCTGCAACACCCCTCCTGCTACACAACCTACACTCAAGATCTGTGAAGACGATGTGTGCCATGTCTTTCAGAAGCAAAGGTGAAGGAAGGCTCCAGGCCCAGATGGCATCTCACCAGCGTGCCTTCGTTCCTGTGCTAACCAACTGGCCCCCATCTTCACACAGATCTTCAATAGATCACTGGAGCAGTGTGAAGTCCCATGCTGCTTCAAACGCTCAGTTATTATCCCTGTCCCTAAGAAACTTAAAATCACAGGACTTAATGACTACAGACCTGTCGCCCTGACATCTGTGGTCATGAAGTCATTTGAGAGACTGGTGTTGGCACACCTGAAGGACATCACTGGACCCTTTCTGGATCCCCTTCAATTTGCTTATCGAGCAAACAGGACTTTTTGTGGACTTCAGCTCGGCTTTCAACACAATCATCCCAGCTATTCTCCGGACTAAATTAAACCAACTCCCTGTTCCCACCTCTACCTGTCAGTGGATTACCAGCTTTCTGACGGACAGGCAGCAGCTTGTGAGGCAGGGAAAATTCACTTCCACCACCTGTACCATCAGCACTGGTGCCTTTAGGAGGAACACCCCAACATTGTCCCCCCTCACCATTCTAAACAGCACTGTGGCAGCAGTGGAGTCATTCAGGTTCCTGGGCACTACCATCTCACAGAACCTGAAGTGGGAGACACACATTGACTCCATTGTGAAAAAGGCCCAGCAGAGGTTGTACTTCCTTCGCCAGCTGAGAAAGTTCAACCTGCCACAGGTGCTGCTGAGACAGTTCTACTCAGCAGTCATTGAGTCTGTCCTCTGCACTTCAATAACTGTCTGGTTTGGCGCAGCTATGAAATCAGAAATCAGAAGACTACAGAGTACAGTCCGGACTGTTGAGCGGATTATTGGTTGCCCCCTGCCCCCCCTTCAAGAACTATACAGTTCCAGAGTGAAGAAAAAGGCTGGTAAAATCACTCTGGACCCCACTCACCCAGCCCACTACCTTTTTGAACTGTTGCCTTCTGGCCGGCGCTTCAGAGCTCTGAGCACCAGAACCGTAAGACACAGAAACAGTTTTTTCCCTCAGGCTATCCATCTCATGAACAATTAAAACTGTCCCATTGAGCAATACATATGTGCAATACACAGTTTAAGTCTATTTATATTATCCAACATATCCACTTCTGCCATTACTTACATTGCTCTGTACATAATATACTGTATTTTTGTTCTTTATATAACAGATTGTAATAGATTTGCACTACATGTGTGTATGTGGGTATGTATGATGGTGAGTGTATGTACATGTATGTATAATTATTTATTTTTAGTCTTTTTTTGTTTTTAATTACCTATGTCTTGCTGCTGTTTTTGGTATTGTTTGTATTGTTGTACACTGGAAACTCCTGTCACCAAGACAAATTCCTTGTATGTGTAAGCATACTTGGCAATAAAGCTGATTCTGATTCTGAAAGTAGTTGGCAACAGTGAGGATGGAGCACAAATCTGAATGCAGGAATCTCAAGATTTGTTTTTCTAAGTTACAAACTTTTTAACTTGACACAGTGAACTAAACACGGTATGTCTGATGCAGTTGTACATTGATGTGTCCTTAGACATGCCCTTAAAATAAATCTCAGACTGATTGATACATTTAATTGCAAAATTGATTGCTGTAAAATGTAGGCCAATGATAGGCTTATGTTCATTAATATAGAAATAAACAATATATTGGCTATTCTAAAATCAATTTTTGTATTGTCTTTTTTAATGTTTGACTTGTGTGCCTAAATAATATAATGCATTTTAATTATCTGTATTATAATTTTTTCAAATATATACTCTGGCGTCCAATAGTTTGGAATAATGTACAGATTTTGCTCTTACGGAAAGAAATTGGTACTTTTATTCACCAAAGTGTCATTCAGCTGATCACAATGTATAGTCAGGACATTAATAACATGAAAAAGTACTATTACAATTCGAAACAAATGTTCAGAACTTCTTATACAAAAAGTTCTCATCACAAAATCCTCCATGTGCAGCAATGACAGCTTTGCAGATCTTTGGCATTCTAGCTGTCAGTTTGTTCAGATACTCAGGTGACATTCATCCCACACTTCCTGTAGCACTTGCCATAGATGTGACTGTCTTGTCGGGCACTTCTCATGCACCTTACATTCTAGCTGATCCCACAAAAGATCCATAACACTCTTTTCCAATAGTCTGTTTTTGCTTCAAAATTATGTTAAAATCATCCTGAACACTCATTCATACAAAACAATTTAGTCATTTAACTTTTGTAAGACACTTTTAGTGTTAGAAAGGTCATATGCAAGGAGGTGTGAACTAACATGAATATTGATTGTGATTCACACATGAGGTGACAAAGACCCCTCCCCTGGGCCCATCAATGAGGAATGTGACAGAAAGAGAATGAATGTGAGGAGACTTAATGTTCAAGATGAAGTTTAAGTTAAAGGAAGTAATCTGACTATACATTTTCTTTACATAAAGACTTTACTTCATTTTAGACCTACACTACCATTTAAAAGAAGTCTCTTCTGCTCACCAAGGCTGCATTTATTTGATCCAACTACAGTCAAAATTAAGAACTTTTTTTTACAATTTAAAAAACTGTTTTCTATTTGAATATATTTTAAAATAGAACTTGTGACCAAAGCTGAACTTTCAGGATAATTCCTGTAGTCTTCAGTGTCACATGATACTTCAGAAATAATTATAATATGCTGATTTTCTAATATGGGCATATTTATATCACATTTGATACATTTACACCCGAACACATATTTGCAAGCACAAACTTTGTTGATGATGAGGCAGCATAAACACTAGTTCAAATATAATAGAAACATTCATATTATTTTTATATCATATTTATATCATGCAGCATATAATTTAAATGCCTGCTTTAGCCAAAACAGCATTTAAATGTAACTGAAACTTGCCTATTTCAAATGTCAATATTCTGAATCCTGGTTGGCAAGTCTGGAAACAGTCCCACTAGTAAAATATGTACATGTCTATATAAAATAGCATGTCAACTATTGAAAACTAATTGACTTACTCGTCCGAAATTGTATCCTCGGCTGGATCAAGTCACTCTTCAAAATACAAATGTTCATTGGAGTCCCGCTCTTCTTCTGAGGAAAATGTAGACTTTTCCTGATATCGTGCCATCTTCCAAACACACATAAAAGTGAATGATTTTGATGTTTTTAAGACAAAGTCGGGGGTGTGTACATTTGCATTGATCATCTCAGCACATTATCGTATGAATAGCGCCCTCTGTCCGTGGGTGTGATCACATTAGGGATAATTAGCTGCACCAGGAGAAACTGTACATCACTTTGTTTCATACAGATTATTATTGCAGGAGAATATTTGTTTTAAATTTGAATTGTTTTATTTAAAAGTAGACATTTCAAGTTTTCTTTAGACATGTTTCATGTTTGTGTGATAAGTATTTGCGGAGTTTCAGTTCATTTTTGTGACGTGTTTCTGAAATATGCTTGTGAACACAGAGACTGCTGAAAGCTCACCCTTTTAATTTTCTTTATTTTACAAAAGCACAATGTTTCATTGTTATTATGAGTGTACACAAATAAAAGTAGACCCTTTATAGTCTCTAATGATGTCTTACACTTATCTGTATACCAAAAATGACGGAGTATTTTATGTTGTTTCCGCTGTAATGAAGAAAAAATACAGCATGACGGGCTGGCGCATCCGTCCACCCCAGAGGGTTAATGAACCAAATATCTTTCAGCTGTGTTTGATATAATGGCAAGTGATTTTCTAATATCAAATGATCAATTTAGCATGACTACTCAAGGATAAGGTGTTGGAGTGATGCTGCTGTCTAGATTTGATCAAAAATGACTTTTTTCAAATAATGATGGTGCTGTTTTTACATCAGTAATGTCCTGACTATATTTGTGATCAGTTGAAATGCCACTTTGGTGAATTAAAGAACCAATTTCCTTCTGAAACAGCAAAATCTGTACATAACTTTTGACCGCCATTATATATATATATATATATATATATATATATATATATATATATATATATATATATATATATATATATATATACAGTAAATACATATTATTAAAAATAAAACTTTGTATAATTATTTAATCATTATATATAGAATTTTTGTTATTTGAGGGGCTATCTCAGCAAATAATTATGTATGCATTTAATTGCGATTAATTTGAATCATTAATCAGCATACCATGTAATTAATTAGTAGGGATTGCTCCGATTGAGATTTTTAGAGCCGATACCGATCACCGAGCTATCTTCTTGTCATCTGATCTGCCAATAATGACCATTTTACCTTTTATCAAGATCTCTGTTATAACTGGCTACATGTTTAATTGAAATGTCCTCTTTCCTTTCCAGTAATATTACTTTGCCTTGGGTTTGCTGACAAAAATTTGAAAAGGCTTAAAAAGCTTTTTTAAATAAGACATATGTATAAGCTTAAGATAGATAGCACTATAAAAATGAAGCTTAGTGTCAAACTCAAGACAAACTGATAACCCATAGGTGCAATTAAACTAAATGTGATATTTTCATTGTTATTATATCATATCATTATTATTATTATTATTATTATACTTTTATTTTGTTATTGCATTATATTTAATAAATTATATTATAGTATCTTAATATTGTATAAATAATTATTGTATTTATAAATTCCATCCCTGCCTTTTCATTTAGTTGGATGATGGTATTAATATTTCATTTTTCACTTGTTGCTGCTTGATGAGGGAAACACGCACTCTCTATCACGAGGGCAAGAGAAGAAAGGAAAGCAGAGAAAGAGTGCATGTTTCTGGACTCTACAGGTGCTACTATATTTAATGTTGTTTATTCTGGAGAAATTAAAAAAAAAGATGTTTGAATTACGCCACATCTTGTAACTAGCACTATTACTGAGATGCCCATGCCTGGCAGAAACTGAGAAGCTGCCGCCATGAATGATAATAAGGACAGTTTCACAGTTTGCTCTGTTTTCCTTTTGCCTTGTAGAGTGTGAAACGCCACATTAACAGTACACAAACGTTTCATATTCCCCATACCTGCATCGTTCTTAACTGCTGAAACAAGTTTACTGTCTTACAACACTATGCCATATTTCCCCACACTCCGTGATGCCATGACAGTGCTGCTTAAGTCTTAAAGGAGCCGTGCGTCTTTACGAATTAGCAATCGGTTTATGCAATCGGCCATACTGATCACCAATCAAGTCATAGGATGTGAATAGCAGAGCATCCCTATTAATTATATTAAAAATTGTAATCAATTGACAGCCCTAATTGTAACTTATTGATTGTGTGTATATGTGGAAAACAGATACCTGTATACTGATTTAGAAAGGATAAAATCACTGGAATACTTGACGGTCACTCGGTCTGTTGTTGCATTCTGAGGTCAAATTATTTTGTATAATGATCGTATTATTATTATCAACATCATACTGTAGTATTGACCTTTGTCCAAGGAAACATATACATCAATAATATATTCCTGATACATAAAAACACAATAATGATAAAATTGTTACAAAATCAAAAACTTTTCTTCATCCCTCGCTCTTTCATCTGTGTTTAGTATGGGCGCCGGTCGCACCGGCTGTTACATAGTGCTGGATGTGATGTTGGACATGGCGGAGTGTGAGGGTGTGGTGGACATCTATAATTGTGTCAAGACGCTCTGCTCCCGATGCATCAACATGATCCAGGCTGAGGTAAGATGGAATGACAGACTCACTGTGCAGTTGGTCTAAAGTGGTCTAAAGTGGCTCAGTGGTCTAAAGTCGTGCTTGAAAGTGTACTGTAGTTGGTTTGAATGACATTTAGGTAATACCCCAATTGCTAATTGTTTATACTTTTGAATCACAGCAACAAGCCAGTCATTTCCAAAACTAGCATTGCATGACCTTTGCAAATAAATAATTTGCTAACAAATGCAAAGTTTACTTGAACATAAATTGTGCCAAAGTACTTTATTGTCATGCAAATATAATACAGATTAATCAAGTAGCACAAAACTGGAGAGATAGCCTGTGAAATGTTGCCTATTGTTGTTGAATAGTTATATGACTCATACACAACATTCAAATTAAAAACATATATTGTGTTTTGAGGCCAATTCAAAGCCAGTCTCATATGTTTAATCATAAAAAGATCATAAAATGATCAATAAAATATGTTTAATCATAAAAAGAGATCATTCAAATAAATTGCAGATTATTTTTCAAAACATTTAAGGTTCTCTTTGTGTGATTCTGACTTTTGAACAACAAACTTGCTACTTGAAAGTGTCTTCTCTCAAAAGAGACTATAATTGTGCCTGTAGTCCATAAAAGGAATTGTGAGCTTCAACCATTATAGTTTGCACATTATTTTTTGGAGGTTTGCCCAACAAAGGAGATGTTGGGCAAATAGCAGCCTCAGTCACCATTCACTTTCATTGTATGGAAAAATGAAATGAATGTGGTGACTGAGACTAACATTTAGCCTAATATATAGATTTGTGTTCCATGAAAGAAATAAAGTCATACTGGTTTGGAATAAGATGAGGGAGATTAAATGATAGCAACATTTTCATTTTACATTTAAAAGATTTAAAACATTTAAAAAAACAAGAAGAAGTGGATTAGTAATTGTGACAAACACAATAGTGTTCTCCAGACTTGGGCACCTAATAAATGGGATAAAACACAAAGCTCCTTGAAGGTCGCTTTGTAAAAAGAAACATTACAAATGTTTTTCTCTCAATAAAACAAGGGAGCTGTTCATTAAGAGTAAAATTTTTACAAAATGATCTTTAGTTTACTTTATGTAACTCATATTGTCTGTTTGAAGAGAGTGCATTGTTGAACTGCATATTTATAATCTGAGGGATCAAAGCAGCTGTGAATATATTTCTGTTCAAGTAACCCCTCAAAGGACTGCTCTGGACAACAAAGAAAAAAAATTATAATTTAATTTATAATCACTGTTCGCTTAATATCACAAGAGCGTTTAAAACGACAAAAGAAAGGCTGTGAAACTGTCTAGACTGCTTTTTAATGCACATACAGACATCTGCCCTCAATGTTACACACTGATGAGTATAATATATGAATAGACAACACAAGCTGAAGGCCAATACTGTAAATTCACTCAACAGAGACAAAGAGATGAAAGAAAGACTGCTGATGCCTGATCTTTGACCCTCAAGACAAAATATGAGAGTGAAAGAGTATGCCAGAATCACTCATATCACTACAATTAGTGTTGTTGTTTTTTGCCAATGCAAGCATCACTGTTACTATTAATTAATCAATAATCAAGTAATAATAATAATAAATATTAAATCAATTTACATAATTAGTGTCATCTGCCATTTTGTCTTCTTATGGGATCTAAATTTAGTATGCTGATGGCTATTTGTTGACAAGTGCAATACTGTTGTAAATCTTTAAGTGGGAATACAGATTTGATTAAATTTGACATGTTCCTTCCTACAGTGCTAATTTAAGCATATATTTAATCCCTCAATTAATTTATATGACATTTTGTCACATCATTTTTAATTAAGGGCAGATAGAGGCAAATAATTGGAAGCTGCATCTTGCATGTTTTGACATGGCACTTTTAGTTTAAGCAATCACTTCTTTTCTTAGTTTGACCTAATCTGACTCTGTCTCTATTTCTCTGTGTTTGTCAGGAACAGTATATATTCATCCATGATGCCATACTAGAGGCCTGTCTGTGTGGAGAGACCGCTATCCCCATCAGTGAGTTTGCTCTCACATATAAGGACATGTTGAGTGTGGACACACAGACCAACACCTCTCAACTCAGAGAAGAGTTTCAGGTGAGTCTCAGGTCACTTTCATGTGAAATCTAGGCGATCCACATTTAAATGTCCTCTAAAGGAAGCTACTACGGGGAGAACAGCAGAGGACCTAATACAGGGCCTTGTGGAACGCCATACTTGTGTATGGAGTTTTAAAGTTTCTTTTTCACAGTTTGTTTTGTTACTTGTATGCATTTAGGGGTGGGTTTATCTGAAATAACGGGGTGACTACTAAATGAAAACTCACAAAACACTTTCAAAGTATCTTTCAAAAGATTTAATGGCAGTAACCTGGCAAACTTTGGAAAATCCAAAGATTATTTCATCATCAAAAGCACTCATTGTATAAACTTTGTAGCTTGTAAATATTACTTTGTTTCCAGGTGGACTGATAAAAAAGCTGTATGCTTATGACCTTACTGTAAGGCTGTGCATTATGCATGCAATACATCTTGGGAAGCGTTTGGTTCGTTTTAGCGATTCAGCTTGTTCAGGCAGTTCATTGTAGAAAACAATTAATTTTTGTCTTCACTCAATAGTGTTCCCATATGTCCTTGTGTTTCATTTCATTACTTACTTTGGAGGGTATAATACATGTTTAGTTACAAACCAAATAGCTGCTATTGATGCTGATTGGCCAATACAGTGTTCCAATCATATTCAAATACACAATATATGATATATTAACAATTGTGATGTGAAACACCTTTTCACCCGCTAGTGTGTATATAACTGCACAACAACCCTAGAGACCAACAATTGACCTTAGTTTGCATGTCACTATATGACGCGCTCCATAAAAATGAGCCGTAACTAAGACACAATGGGCTGTTTTCGGAAAAAGAGGAATTTTGGTTTTGGGATTTCTGTTGTTTTTGATAAAACAAAGTCTCAGCTTGTAAATTATGTCAATCTTATCATCAATTCAAAACGTCATGGTTACTGTTGTAACCTCCGTTCCCCGAGGGAGGGAACGAGATATTGTGTCGAATTAAGTGACACAAGGGGTCTTCCTGGGATCCCGAACATACCTCTGAACCTGAGAAAAGGCCAATGTCAAGTTGGCAGACAGAATTTACATACCCCGCCCCAGACATATGGGTATAAAGGGATGCCAGTCAGGATTTTGCACGGAGGAGCCGAAAATAAGGTATGGCCATTTACAGTGCTAGGTCTAGTGATGTGGCAGAAGGGACACAACGTCTCATTCCCTCCCTCGGGGTACGGAGGTTACAACAGTAACCATGACATTCCCCTTCTGTCACTCACTCGACGTTGTGTTATCATCAATTCAAAACGTCATGGTTACTGTTGTAACCTCCGTTCCCCGAGGGAGGGAACAAGATATTGTGTCGAATTAAGTGACACAAGGGGTCTTCCTGGGATCCCGAACATACCTCTGAACCTGAGAAAAGGCCAATGTCAAGTTGGCAGACAGAATTTACATACCCCGCCCCAGACATATGGGTATAAAGGGATGCCAGTCAGGATTTTGCACGGAGGAGCCGAAAATAAGGTATGGCCATTTACAGTGCTAGGTCTAGTGATGTGGCAGAAGGGACACAACGTCTCATTCCCTCCCTCGGGGTACGGAGGTTACAACAGTAACCATGACATTCCCCTTCTGTCACTCACTCGACGTTGTGTCGAATTAAGTGACACAAGGGGTCCCATATAAAAGCACCACGCACTGACCGTGTTACGTGATCTGTCGAAACACGTGCAAAGCAGGCAATTGCGTGCTAGAGGCACCTGTACCGGCTGCATGTAGCCCTCCCCAATGCCCCAAAGACATTTTGCATACAGACCTTAGGCTTCCCGCACCCTTGAGGGGGGAAACAGGCTACATGACTAGCATGGGAGCAGCCCAACAACCGCGGCCTTCTCTCTCACTATGTCTCACATAGGACTTGAAAGGGCCTATATTAAGTCGGGGAAGGCAGTCTTTTCCCGGGTGTAGCAGGAATTAGCACGTCGGGAGGCAGAAGAGTGTCCCGAGGCTTGGGTGCTGAGAGAAGACTCAAAACACTTACCTTGCTCAGCGCACCCCGTAGGGGGCGGGTTAGAGACTGAGGAAGAGGCCTAGATTGGCATCTTCGGAGCTTGTCAGAGCTGGCGTGCCGGGGCTGCAGTGCGGGGCCGGAGGCGAAGGAGCTGCATCCGGGGAGTCCACTAATTTCCTATTCTTTCAGGAGGGAAAGACCCTGTGGTGGCCACACCCTGCCCAGTCTAGGGGGAGGTAATGTGTGGCAAATACACCACGCGGGTTGTGAAGCCGGACATGGGACACGGCAGGGTGGTAGGTCCAGCCTAATGAGGGGGGACTCTACAGGCACGGCGACCGGGGCAGCGGGCTGCTGGAGGTAAACGCAGGTCCGCCGACAGGGGGACTGTACCGCGGAAAATACATCACGGGGAGTTAGCCTGAAGAGGGAACTATGCCCGTGGAGCCTGACCCTAGTACAGAGCACCTGTGACTCATAGTGGGTCTGGCCGTGAATTGCTCTGCTGAATTCGCAGGCCAGAGGTCTAGGGAGTAAAAAACATCCAGGCAGCAACGCTCAGTGGCTAACCTGGGACAGAAGGCACACTGGACCAACTTGGTGAAGAGCGCAAGGTGCAAGCGGAACACCCGGTCGTTTGTGCCGCGTACCAAGTTCTACCGGCTCGGACCTGACAAAACACGGGACTAGACCAACTCAACCCTTAGATTGTAAAATCTGGCAAAAGTATTGGGTGTTGCCCAGCCCGCTGCTCTGCAGATGTCTGCTAGGGTGGTGCCATAGGCCAGTGCCCATGAGGATGCCACAGTTCTCGTGGAGTGTGCTCGAACCCGCAAGGGGGCATAGCCTCTTGATGGAGGCTAATGTGATCAGGAGGGCCATCTTCAGGGAGAGGGCGTGAGATCAGAGAACCAGTTCCGGGTGGGCCAGTAGGGGGCCACCAGGATGACCTGTTCCTCATCCTCCCGGATCTTGCACAGCACTGATGCAAGAAGGCTCACTGCATGCTCAAATGCGTACTTGCACAGCCCCCGGGGCCAGCTGTGTGCCAGTGCGTCTGTCCCGAGAGGAGCACCTTTCAGGGAGTACCAGAGCGGGCAGTGGGAGTTGTCTCGGGAGGCAAAGAGATCTATCTGTGCTTTGCCGAATCTGTCCCATATGAGCTTGACCACCTTTGGGGTGGAGCCTCCACTCTCCGCTGTGCGAAACCTGTCGCGACAGCGCATCCGCCATTGCGTTGCGGTTCCCAGGTATATGAGTGGCGTGCCGTGACCTGAGACACGGCTGACTCCAAAGGAGGTGATGGCGGGCGAGTTGTGACATATGATGAGAGCGCATGCCACCCTGGTGATTTATGTATGCTACCGTCGTGGTGCTGTCTGAACGGATCAAGACGTGCTTGCCTCAGATTAGTGGGAGAAACCTCCATGGGGCGAGGGATACAGCCATCAACTCCAGGAAATTGATGTGCCAACGCTGCAGGGGTCCTTTCCAGAGGCCAGCTGCAGCGCACCCATTGTACACAGCGCCCCAACCCTGTCGGTAGGCGTCTGTGGTTACCATGACATGCCTGGACACCTGCTGCAGATGAACTCCGGTCCGCAGAAAGCAGAGGTCTGTCCAAGGGTTGAGAGCCTGATGGCAGGAAAGGTTGATTGTCACACAGTATGTGCTATGGCGCCATGCCCATCTCGGTACTTGAGTCTGTAGCCAGTGCTGAAGCGGTCTCTTATGCATCAATCCGAGTGACGCAACCATGGTTGAGGATACCATATGCTGCAGGAGCCTCTGGAATTGATTTAGAGGAACCGCTGTGCCAGGCTCGAAGAGAGCGAGGCACCTGAGCACTGACTGATTGAGCGCTCGTTGGTGAGCCGCGCTGACATTAAGACTGAGTCTAACTCCATGCCGAGAAAAAAGATGCTCTGAACCGGGTCAAGCTTGCTCTTTTCCCAGTTGACCTGAAGCCCTAGACGGCTGAGGTGCCTGATCACCTGGTCCCTTTGAGCGCACAATAACACTCGAGAGTGGGCAAGGATGAGCCAATCGTCGAGGTAGTTGAGTATACGGATGCCCGCTTCCCTGAGGGGGGCAAGAGCTGCCTCTGCGACCTTTGTGAAGACACGAGGGGACAGGCCGAAGGGTAGGACTTTTTACTGATATGCCTGGCCGGCGAACAGGAACCGTAAGAAGGGTCGGTGTCGAGTCAAAATGGAGACGTGGAATACAAGTCTTTCAGGTCTATCGACGCAAACCAATCTAGCTGTCGAACGCAGGTGAGAATCTGTTTCTGCATGAGCATTTTGAATGGGACTTTGTGCAAGGCCCGGTTGAGAACTTGCAGGTTCAAGATTGGTTGCATCCCGCCGCTTTTCTTGGGTACGATGAAGTAAAGGCTGTAGAAACCCTTCTCCATCTCAGCTGGAGGGACGGGCTCTATCGCGTCCTTGAGGAGCCGGGTCGTGATCTCTGCTCGTAAGGTGCTGGCTTTCTTGCCGCGCACGGAAGTGGAGTGAATACCGATGAAACAAGGCGGCCGAACTGAATCCCGTAGCCGAGTGGATGGTCCTGGCCACCAGCGCGATGGATTGTGAAATGAGAGCCACGCATCCAAGCTCCATGCGAGGGGCACTAACAGGAGGCTCGCTTTTGACATACCAGGTGGGGCTTCACAGTGGGGGGGAGCAGGTAATAGTGCGTCGGGAGGCAGTAGAGCATTCCGAGGCTTGGGTGCTGAGAAAAGACTCAAAGCACTTACCTTGCACCACGCACCCGGCAGGGGGCAGGTTAGAGACTTAGGAAGATGTCCTTAAAAGGCGTCTTCAGATCTTGTCAGTGCTAGCCTGCCGGGGCTGAGCAGTCGCAGGGCCGGAGGCAAGGGAGCTGCATCCGGGGAGCCGAGACTGTAGACTTTTAGGGCCGGGTGCCGTGAGAACGGCGTGCACTGGATAGAGGTGTGGCAAATGAAAATAAGGGAAACAAAGATTTACCTCCCGGCCCTTCACCGGGGGATGGAGTGGTCTTGGTACCAGCTCCGGAGCGAACATCCAACTGCCTGGGTCGCCCGTCTCAGGAGTGCTTCGGAGCTTTTCTGGTCCGGGAAGGGGTCCCTGCTCGACGCTGGAGCTGAGAGCTGGGCCCAGGTTGTGGAGCTGCCTGTCTTTTGGTCGCAGGGGGACACCCTCGGCGAGCAGGCGGGGCGCTGGGCGGGCAGGTTAGGTGGCGGCGCGACATGATATGAGATATTGCCTCTGTCTGGTTCTTCACCACCGAGAACTGCGTGGCGATGTCATCGACGGTGTCACCGAAGAGGCTGAGCTGGGAGTTGGGGGCGTTGAGAAACCTTGCCAGAGGTGGCGATTCCTGGACCATGAGGGTGGCCATCGCCCGCCCGTGTGCCTGCGCTGTGCCCTTCGTGGCTCTGAGAGCGAGGTCAGTGGCAGAGCACAGTTCCTGCAGCACATCGGGGTCAGGACAACCCAGGTGCAGATCTTTAAGTGCCTTGATGGACCACCAGGAGAGCCATGGCATGCAGGGCGGAGGCGGCCTATCCGGTGGCAATGTCGTCCTATAGGCCTTGGAGTACCAAGCAGTCCCGCCAGGCATTCTTGGGGCACAGATGGGTCGCAACCGCCCTATCCACCTGGGGGACTTCCGTGTACCCGTGGACCACCCCGACATCCAGGTTCGTGAGAGCGGACGATTGGAGGGGTCGGTTACAGGCAGTAAAAGGTGCCCTCCACGACCGCGTCTGCTCATCATGCACATCCGGGAAGATTGGTACCGGGGGGGCATGGCTGTGAGCAGCGCCTGACGCCGAGGTACCAGTCGTCAAGCCGCGAAGGCTGTGGGGAGGACAGAGGTTTCCAGTCCAATCCCATGCTCACGGCAGCCCGGGCAAGCATGTCAGCCATCTGCGCGTCTGCCTCAGACTGGGCGAAGGCAGCAGCCCAGTCGAGTCTTCCACGTCAGACGCCTGGACACTCTCCGATGCAGCGGTGATGTCATCATCCAAGCCCAGGGGCTTAAGGGACAATGCCGGCTGGCCGTGAGGCGAGTTGCACTAATCCCGAGCTCGGACGGAAGCAAGCGAGCGTGTCGGGGGGCGGGTGGTTCGTGGGGATTTACCCGGCAAAACCTAGCCCGTCATCATCCACATATCGCCTTCATCGCCAGCCAGGTCATCCTCAATCCCGTGGGAAGAAGAAGCGACGTGGGTGGTGGCAGAAGTGGCATTCACCTTCTGGAAGCAGAGCCGCGACCGCAAGGTTGCCATGGTCATGTTCTCGCAGTGAGAACATGAACCATCCACGAGCGCCGCCTCAGTGTGATCGCTGTCCAGGCAAACAAGGCAGCATCTGTCGCCATCGTTCTTGGAGAGAAATTGACCGCATCCAGGAACAACACAGTGACGGAAAGGCATCTTGAAAAAGACGCATCCTGAAAAGGACGTTCAACACCGCTGTGTATTGCTCTTTTGTGAGTGGAAAACTCAGACTCTTTTAGAGAAAATACACTCTTTTAGGAGGAGAACACTCTTTTAACATAAAGAAAGCGCTGTCGAAGCGCCCAGGGGCGTAATCTGCACAGCGTGCAGAGAGAGAGAGAGACGCAAGGTGGAAATGCGCCATAGGATCCAACAGCAATGCTTCTCACTGACAGAGGTGAGTGGAACAGTAGTGAAGCTCTGCTTGCTTGTTGCACAACCATTCGGCTCTGAAGAAAAATTCTGACTGGCATTCGCTGCCCCGCTTCCCTTTATACCCGTATGTCCGGGGCATGGCATGCAAATTCTGTCTGCCAACTTGACATTGGCCTTTTCTCAGGTTCAGAGATACATTCAGCGTCCCAGGAAGACCCCTTGTGTCACTTAATTTGACACAACGTCGAGTGAGTGACAGAAGGGGAACTATACTTGTTTTTTTCTCTTTAATGCATGTGGAAAAAAACTTCACTTGCAGTCAATTTTAACTACAAAATAACAGCACTAAAAACACACGAATGAACATCAGATGGGATTGGCTGAAATTATCATCTCTCATGTAAGAGGCAAATCAGTGTTTTAACCAAAGGAAAAGTTGTCAATGACATAAACAACCTCCACTTAACTGTATGCATTTATCAGAAGACCACAGTTTGTTAGCTTGATAAATGAACTTTAAAGAAGAGTAAATTGCTAAAATGTTAAATATAGAGCTGTCAGAATTAACACATGTGATCTCTAAAATAGTCTCTAAAATAAGGGTACACTTTATTAATTCATTACAGATTTCTGTGTACCCTGAGATGAAATTCTAGTCACCCATGGATGGGGCTATGCCATTATTATGCCACATTATTATGGAATTAATTTTGGCAATGGAAAATATGTTTTTAAATATATAAAGAATAACAAAGAATAAAAAATATTGATAGATGCATGTAAAAAAAAATAACCAAAAATACATTTGCAATCTTTTATGTGTTACTTTTCACACTTTAACAAGCCACAAGCCACAATTGCTTTATGAAAGTGGATAGCCACAGTCTACTGGCAGTTTAATAATGTGGATGATGAGAATTTAAGAGATTTAATGCCCATTGCAATGAATATGCAACCTATAAGGGGAAACTAGTTATTTCAATTAGTCAAACTCTCACTTAGTCTTTGGGAAACATTTAATGTTACTTGAAGTGGTGATATTTTAGTGCATTTCTATCTGAATATTGTAGAAGGCTTTGTTTGGAAAATTTTAATTAAGCACTATATTGTTACATATTGTTTTGTTTTCTTTCCTAAGATGGAAATAAATGCATTTTGACAGGACAAGTACAAATGGTGTCAAATTTCAGAATTTTAAAAATGTGCGATTAACTATTAAAAATTATGCAAATAATCCTGATTAAAACAATCAATCTACTGACAGCATTAGTTAAATGCTGTCATTGTCAGAGATGCAACAACAGATGCAGAGTGGATGCAACTCATTTCAGAGAATTAAACTGATTCCATGCCGCATGAATGCGTTCAAGATTTTATGATTGCCAACTTTCAAAGTATTACATCTCCTCAAAGATTTGGTTTACAAACATAACATAACACATATTTTTTCTTTAGTGCATAAAACTCAAAATGTGATTCTGAGTCAATATGACTTAAAATGATGGAGTAGGTAATATCTTCTGTTGGAAATGTGATATTTTATTATTACATAAAAAGCATTTTAATGAACTTGTGTTTTATAAAAACAAAAAGACAAAAAAAGGCAAGCTATATTGTGAATATACAGTATTCAAGCTGCGGTTTCAAGGTAGCTTTCAAACACTGAAACGTGTCTAGAGTCACTGATCACATTCCTGCAAATTAGCTCATACTTTTCTCCTCATAAATATAATGGATTGACCCTTTTTTGACCCATGAGCAGAGGCAACTTATAATCATGCACATGGCTTATTACTGTTTTAGCAAGTTAATATGCAGCAGTACTGCCTCTGATTACAGTATAATTACAGCCGGGTTTAATGTTGTAGACTCCACTAATAAACTGCGGATGTTACCTGATCAGGTATATTGACTAGATCTGATTTTTTAAACCCATTACCCAAATTATGTAAGGAAGCACAAATCCCAAATTATAAAATGTGAAAATATAGGGATATTAGATACATATTAGTGGAAAATAAGCTGTGATTGTGTCATGTATTATGGCATGTCGTTGAAATTGTCTTTGGGAATATTAGGGAGCACAGACAGAAGATCTACATGTAATGCATGAAAAGCAGAGTATGACCAAACGTGTCCTTGGTTGCTGCATATGAATTAATTTCTTGTTGGTCCCATCATCAAGTTTCATTTATTATTTATTTATTTTTTATTTTGGTGTAAAATACAACCCAGATATGTTCTTGATAGGTTTTGCAAGATTCTTTCGGACGGTACATGCCCAGCAATGTCATTGTGTTTCATTTAGGTTAAGTGATGCATTCTAACTCACAGCTCAAACTGTGCTGAAGTCAACCAGCTGTACAGTTTATTTTTGTTAATTTACTGTGGATTTAATAAGATGCCCCTCACTTCTCAACTTTGCATGTGTGTTATTAACATTAAGCTATTAGTGGCTTCATACCTGACGAGCCCTGAGTGTATAACTGCCCTTGTCCAGCTGATAACAGCTTCACAGCCAAATGCAATCTTAATAATTATAATTGTAATGTCCCATTTGTTCTTTCAGAATCAATCAGGATTGAAGCACTATACCTATCAAGTTTTAAAATCTGCATAATTCTCAGTTTGATTTCATTCTCCCCAGAGACTCATAACATACCTATTTTTATGCAACCAGGCAAAATGTATGTTCTGCCATTAAGCTGTCATTTCTTTGCTTCTGCTAAGTGTGTGCGTGTATGCGTGTGTGTGTGTGCTTCTAATATGCATTTCTATCTATCTATCTATCTATCTATCTATCTATCTACTTGTCTGTCTGTCTACATGTCTATATAGCTAAATATCTGTCTACCAGTCTACCTGCTGGTCTGTCTGGCTATCTACATGTCAGTTTGTTAAGCTATTTATTCATCCATCTATCTATCCATCCGTCCGTCCATCCGTCCGTCTGTCTGTATATCTATCTATCTGTCTGTCTGTCTGTCTGTCTCTCTGTTTATCTTTGTTTGTCTGTGTCTATCAACTTGTCTGTCTACACATCTGATTGTCTATCTACCTGTATTTTTGTTTATCTGTTTACCTGTCTGCTTTCTATCTGTTTATCTGTTTATCTACCTGTCTGTATGTATGTAAACTGGCAGTGAAAAGTTTGGAATATGTACAGATTTTTCTCTTATGGAAAGAAATTGGTACTTTTATTCACCAAAGTGGCATTCAACTGATCACAATGTATATTCAGGACATTAATAACGTGAAAAATTACTATTACAATTTGACAAAAAATTTTCAGAACTTCTGAAACTACTTCAAAGATTTCTCATCAAAAATCCTCCACGCGCAGCAATGACGTCTTCGCAGATCTTTGACATTCTAGCTGTCAGTTTGTCCAGATACTCAGGTGACATTTCGCCCCACACTTCCTGTAGCACTTGCCATAGATGTGACTGTCCTGTCGGTCACTTCTCACGCACCTTACAGCCTAGCTGATCCCACAAAAGATCCATAACACACTTTTCCAATTATCCCACTCAAACCTTTTCTTTTTGTTTTTCTGTTTCAAAAGTGGCTTTTTCTTTGCAATTCTTCCCATAAGGCTGCACCCCTGAGTCTTCTCTTTACTGTTGTACATGAAACTGGTGTTGAGCGGGTAGAATTCAATGAAGCTGTCAGCTGAGGACATGTGAGGCGTCTATTTCTCAAACTAGAGACTCTGATGTACTTATCCTCTTGTTTAGTTGTACATCTGGTCTTCCACATCTCTTTCTGTCCTTGTTAATGTCCTGACTATACTTTGTGATCAGTTGAATGCCACTTTGGTGAATTAAAGTACCAATTTCCTTCCGAAACAGCAAAATCTGTACATTATTCCAAACGTTTGGCCGCCAGTATGTCTGTCTGTCTGTCCGTCTATCTAACTGTCTGTCTCTTTGTTTGTCTATCTCCCTGTCTGCCTATATATCTATATCTACTAGTCTATCTACCTGTCTGGCTGTCTGTCTGTCTGTCCATCTTAGGGTTCACACAGATTCATAAAAAGTCTAAAAATGTCTTAAATTCAGTTTTCCAAAATGTAAGGTAATAAAAAGTCTTAAATATCTTAAATGATACAATTAAAGTCTTAATTTTTATTTAAAGGTCTACAATTTTATTAAATAAATGCATGCGCTACGTCATTCAGAGTAAAAAATATGATTGTTGTATTGTCTTCAAGCATGCGGGGGCTTGTGAGTGTTTCCAGCTGTTTCAGAGCAGTTCGGCAAACATTAAGCCGTATCGGACATTTATAGAAAGCGATCACCTAAAGATCACCTGTTGATGATGAAGATGATGATGATATAGTGTTGATGAAATATGACTTTCATTTTACTTTTAACTGTTTATATTGTAATATGTTGTAGATTATTGTAGGAGTGCACATTTTATTTCTCTGTTTGAATGCTCGTTCTGTTTGAAATTGGAAGACGTGAAGTGCATTTCAAAATAGGAGTCCCAGGTGTATTTCAGCCTTTACAGTTAAAAGTTCTGTGCTGTGAATCTTTTTTTTTTTTACTTGCATATATCCTACCCTGTTTTACTGACAAACACTATTAAGTCCTTGTTGAATATGTACACATGCCTGTTTAAGTAAGAGTCCGTGATGCATGACTTATTTTGAGATTGTTTGGGTTTGTTTCGGATGGGGATATGGTCTTCATTTTATTTGTTCAGGTCATGAAAAAAGTCTTAAATTTAATTTTAAAAACTCTGCAGCAACCCCGTGTCTGTCTGTCTCTGTTTGTCTGTGTCTGTCTGCCTGTCTATCTGCTGGTCTGTCTGTCTGCTTGTCTGTCTATTTACGTGTCAGTTTGTTTCACTATTTATTTGTCTACCTTTGTATCTCTCTGTCTGTCTATTTGTCTTTGTTTGTCTGTGTCTAACAACAAATTCATTTTTATTTGTAGGGAGAACAGGTATGGTTGAAACACGGGTTAGTTGTAACACTTCAGGAACAAGTTACAAATCACCCAATTCACTTCATACGTGCTCAGTTTAGTCTGTATTCCACATGTGAGGAATTAGAGCCCTGTGGCAGTCACAGCAGATTTTAAAGGGGGAAAACTCATTTTTAGGTAAGAAAGTAACTTTGTTTGATGGCAATGCCTGTTTTTTAGTTAAACTCGTCAAAGTTAAATTATGTTTATCATGTGTCTGTGTAGATATTTTTCATGCTATTTATTAGTGCTAATGTTTTGGCTGTTAGCTGTTAGGTAAGCTAGGTCATGGCAACAAGACTCTGAGTTTGTTTTAACATCAATGAAATATGTTATAACCTACCCCAAGCAAATGTTTTGTTGTATTTATATGTTATCTTTGAATTTCAGTATGCCACGAAGTCTGCACTCCAGGAGTGCCATACATCTGTCACCACTGTGACTCTGATGGTGACTAACACCTTGTGCACACACACACACACACACACACACACACACACACACACGTTCAAGTGTTCAAGTTCAATTTTATGGCCAATTACTATGACTGACAATAACAAACATGCTCACACACACACACGCATGCACGTTATTCAGTTTTATTATGATGATGCTAATGTAACACAAGCACACAAATATATCAAATCAAATCACTTTATTGTCACACTACCATATACACAAGTGCAGCAGTAGGTGAAAGTCTTGTGTGCAGTTCCGAGCAACATTGCAGTAATGACAGTGACGAGACATAAACCACTTTACAATAAACAACATATTTACACACAATTGTAAACACAATTTACATATCAAATGTACATATACTTACACAACACAATCCTATTATACAATGTACAGTAAACAATACACACAATATAGAATACACATACAATAAAAATAAAAAATAAGAGTATATAAAAATATATATGAGAAGTAGTTATATTGTGGAGAGTATATTTGACAGTCCAGTGTGAAATAATAAAATGAAGATTAATAAAGTGCAGTGCTGATTGTTGATCGTGAGAGATCATGTGTTCAAAAGTCTGATTGCTTGGGGGAAGAAGCTGTCATGTAGTCGGCTGGTGCGGGTCCTGATGCTGCGATACCACCTGCCTGATGGAAGCAGTGAGAGCAGCCCATGACTCGGGTGGCTGGAGTCTTTGATAATCCTCCGAGCTTTATTCACACACCACCTGTTATAGATGTCCAGGAGGGAGGGAAGCTCACCTCCGATGATGTTTCTGGCAGTTCGCACCACACTTTGCAGTTCTTTGCGGTTGTGGGCGGTGCTATTGCCGTACCAGGCGGTGATGCAGCCAGTCAGGATGCTCTCTACAGTACTGGTGTAGAACCATGTGAGGATGTGTTGGTTCATTCCAAACTTCCTCAGCCGTCTCAGGAAGAAGAGGCACTGGTGAGCCTTCTTCACAACGGCCTCAATGTGGACGGACCATGTGAGTTCCTCAGTAATGTGGACATCGAGGAACTTGAAGCTGCTGACTCTCTCTACCGGTGCTCCATTAATGGTGATGGGGCTGTGTTCTCTGTCTTTCTTCCTGAAGTCCACTACAAGCTATAGTGAACTCAAAATAGTGTTCAATTGTTGAAGCTGGTGCACATTTGCTCATTTTATTCAGTTTTGTTATACACACATACACACACACACACACACACACACACACACACACACACACACACACACACACACACCAATTATTTTGAAAATTCAGTATTGAATAAAAAGCTTTCAAAATCCTTTTTTTTTTTTTTTTTGTCATTATCCTTATTTCATAATGTTATGTCTCACCCCAGGGTATGTTACAACTAACCCAGACTATGGGGTGAATTGTAACATTTCACTTGAAACTAAACCATGCATTTTCTGTTTGTGCTGCAAAGATAACATCTACATAATTTAATAGCAGACACTTGTAACTCGTTTGTATCACATTTTTATCGCACTGGATTTAAAGAACTCCAAGATACAGACAGAAATGTAAAAAAACGTTACAAACATTCCCCTATTGCTCTTTTCATAACCCACATCGTTTCAAAGCAGCTTTACAGATCATCATGCGTGAACAGAAAATGAAACCGTAATATCTATAAAATCTTAGAGTGATGATTGTGCAGTGTGATTCAATATGATTAAAAATTGTGTATAAAAATACGTAATTAAATAATAATTGTCTGTGGCAAGGAACACAAAACTCCATAAGATGTTGATTAATGGAGAAAAATAACCTTGGGAGAAACCAGACTCACTGTGGGGGCCAGTTCCCCTCTGAATAACATCATGAATATAATGACAATATTACTTATGTATAGTTAAAGTCATGCTTTAAAATGAGAAAACCAAGTAAGTGTTAAGGGTCACTGTTTAAACATCGATTTTGTTTTAACTGTAAGATTAATGACCAATGTCTTTGAAGTCCATCCTGGATTAACTGCAGAAGTTCACATTGATTCAATTGTCCTTGTTGTTTGGCTGATGAAGGGTTTTGTTGGCAATTAATTGATAGTCTATGTATTCCATTTCAAGAGTGTAGTCCATCAATAGACAGAGGTGATGCAGGCAGATATCAGTGAGATGCATTGCAGTTCAACCAGCAGGTCATTTCGGTGAGGTCTATTAAGTCTAAGGTTCAGACAATGGCATATGAAGTTTCCCATGTCTTATGTTTGGAGTTGGCATCAGTTCATCCTCTGAAGTCCATCGTAATAGACTGAAGTGATGTTTGGCTGGCACCAGCTGCATTTAGTCATTATCACTCAGAGACACATAGCAGTAGAGTCCAACACCAAGCAGGAACGGATCTGGATCTGGCCGGCTCTGGTAACCTCAGTATAGGAGTCTCGAGGTTGAGACAGGGAAACAAATAGAATTGTAGATGCCATTCAATTTTATGCAGATTAATAGAGCATGATGGATGTTTCTGGTTCCGGTAGACCTAACTAAAGCAGCCTAATTGTGATTTGAAGGATAAATTAGGTGTATGCCTGGCTAAATAGATGAGTCTTTAGTCTAGTTAAACTGAGTGAGTGTGTCTGAGTCCTAAACAGTGTTAGGGAATCTATTCCATAATTTTGGGGCCAAATAGGAGAATGATCTACCTCATTTTGTGCATTTTGATATTCAGTTTCAAGTTATTTTATTTATATAGCACATTTAAAAACAGCATCAAGGCTGACCAATGTGCTGTACAATACAAAATGATAAAAACACACAATGATTCAAGACCAGGACATTACATGCTATTGAGTTTTATGAGTTTTAAGAAAATATTTAAAAACATGTTGAAGGTGACAATCTGATACTGATAGGCAAACTATTCCATGAAATAGGACCCACAACCGAAAAGGCTCTCCCTCTGCGCTTTAGCCTCGAACATCGGATAGCGAGGAGATATTGATCACCGGATCTCAGACTTCTAGGTGGATTGTAAGGATGTAGTAAGTCTGACAATTATCTGGGAGCTTTTCTGTGTAAAGATTTTTAAACAGACAAGAGATTTTTAAAGTAATTTCTAGCTTTGACCGGCAACCAGTGAAGTGAAATTTTGCTGCTATATTTTGAATTAATTAGAGGCGAGCAATTAGAGATTTGGAAATTCCACAATAGAGAGAATTACAGTAGTCCAGACGAGAAGTGATGAAGGCAAGAACTGCTATCTCTACCGTTTTCTCCAACTAAAAGGGTTTAACTTTAGAGAGTAGACATAGCTGAAAGAAACTGGAACCTATGACAGCACTAATATCTTTGTCAAATTTCAACTGGCTATCAAACTGGACACCCAGTTTCCATACTTGAGGAGGGAGAAAAGCATTAAGATTTCCACAACTAGCATTACTGACATCAAAATTATCTGTAGGACCAAAGACAATCACTTCTGTATTGTCTTTATTCAAAAAAGTAGATTTTAGCGTCATCAGCGTAGAAGTGGTAGGAGATACCATACATTCTAATAATAGAACCCAGAGGAAGCATATACTGTATAGACAGAGCCCTGTGGCAAATCATTTAAGAGCATTCCCTTTTAAGCACACACACGATTCTAGTCTGGAGAGCAGTATAGCATGGTCAACCGTATCAAACACTGAAGTCAGTTCTAAAATAACTAAAATTACAGTATCACCTGTGTCTATAGCTACTAAACTGTAATTTAAAACTCTAAGAAGAGCAGATTCTGGGTAATGTGAAGATTTAAAACCACACTGAAAGGTTTAAAAAATGTGGTTGTTCTTCAGAAATACCTGAAGCTGCATAAACACATTTTTTACCCATTATTTTGGAAATAAAGGGTAAGACAGAGATTGGTCAGAAATTATTTAAAACAGATGCATCTAGTGAAGGATTCTTGAGCAAAGGAGTGACAGCTGCACTTTTGAGGCAGTCAGGATGTACCCTGTAAACAGACATTTATTCAAAAAGGACAACAGACCAGGACCTACTGAGTCTACTATTTGTACCGAGGATGAAAAATATCATGGGGCCAAAAGAAGTGTTTAAGACTGGCAGTTATTTCTATAACTGTGTGTAACATGATAGGGTCAAAGGCATCCCATGAGGCTAGTGACTGTATAGAATTGAATTGATCCTCAACGCTAGGCATTAACTGCAATTTTAAATTAGTAATTTTGTCACCAAAAAATCCAAAGAAATGTTCACATAGTACATAAGAAGGATTAGGTATAACATTAACAGGGGGGTTCAAAACAGAAGTTATAACAGAAAAAAAATAAAATAAATTGTAATTAAATGAGAATAGTAAGCAGGCTTTGCTGATTTTACAGTTCTCTGATACGCCAATAAGCAGTCTTTCATTATTTCGTAAGAAACCTGAAGTTTGTCCTTTATCCATTTACGCTAAGCTCTTCTGCACACTTGTCTAGAAGAACAAGTAATGGAGTAGAGCCATGTATGTTATTCTAGGAGCTATTAACAGACAGTTTTGTGATCGTAGTGAATGCGATGGAATATAGTGTGGTAGAATGATACTTAAGTATTGCGGAGCTAGACCATTCAAAGCTTTGTACGTAGTTAACAGAACTTCGTATTTTAGTTAGCCAATGTAACGATGATAAAATGCAGCTAATATGAACATATTTATTGGTTGTAGTCAGCACTCTGGCAGATGCATTTTGAAGCATCTGTCTACTTCTCTATCTATCTGTTTATCTACCTGTCTGTCTGTTTGTCTATCTACCTGTCTGCCTATATATCTACAGTATATCTACCCATCTATCTACCTGTCTTTCTGTCTGTCTGCTTGTCTATCTACCTGACTGCCTATATATTTATATCTACCCAAATAGTCTGTCTCTGTTTGTCTGTGTCTATCTACTTGTCTTTTTGTCAGTCTGTTTATCTACTTGTCTGTCTGTCTGCATGTCTATATAGCTGTCGATCTGTCTGTCCATCTGTTTAACTGTTTATCTGCTGGTCTGTCTGGCTATCCACGTGTCTGTTTGTTTTGCTATCTATTTATCTGTCTATCTACCTTTCTATCTGTTTTTCTCCATATGTCTGCCTATATTTCTATAGCTAACCTTCTATCAACCTGTCTGTCTGTGTCTATTAACATGTCTGTCTTTCTGTACGTCTGTCTATCTATCTACCTGTCTATTTACCTGTCTATATGTCTGTCTATCTACTTGTCTGTCTGTCTGTCTGCATGTATATATAGCTGTCTATCTGTCTGTCCGTCTGTTTACCTGTCTTCCTGCTGGTCTGTCTGGCTATCTACCTGTCAGTTTGTTTTACTGTCTATTTATCTATCTACCTTTCTATCTGTCTTTTCATCTGTCTATAAAACCTGTCTACCTGTTTGTTATACCTGTTACCTATTATACCAGTCTGTATGTTTGTATATCTACCCATCTATCTACCTGTCTTTTTGTCTGTCTGTTTATCTACTTGTCTGTCTGTCTGCATATCTATATAGCTGTCTATCTGTTTACCTGTTTATCTGCTGGTCTGACTGTATATTTACCTGTCTGTTTGTTTTGCTATCTACCTTTCTATCTGTTTTTCTCTATATGTCTGCCTATATCTTTATATCTACCCATATATCTGTCTGTCTGTGTCTATTAACATGTCTGTCTGCATGTCTGTCTGTTTGTCTATCTACCAGTCTATTTACCTGTCTATATGTTTGTCTATCTACCTGTCTACCTGTCTGTTTACCTGTCTATCTGTCTACTTCTCTATTTATCTGCCTGTCTGTCTGTTGGCTGTCTATTTATCTGTCTATCTACATTTCTATCTGTCTGTTTGTCAGTCTATAAAACCTGTCTACCTGTTTGTTATATGCCTGTCTATTTGTCTGTTTGTCTTTGTCGGTCTGTGTCTATCAACTTGTCTGTCTACTGTCTATTTACCTGCATTTTTGTCTATCTGTCTGTTTACCTGTTTATATGTCTTCTATCTCTCTGTTTATCTCTCTATCTACCTGTCTATCTGTATGTCTTTTACCTGCTTCTGTTGCATGTTTTAGTGGCTGTTGGATTCTAGTTGTTTAGAACATTCTATTTGACAGCATTTTGCTCTTACATTTTCTCTTTGTTGGTTATTATTCTCACCTCTTACTGTTGTCTACATTATTTCACTGCCTCCTTTAATCTCATTGCACATGCCTCTTTCGCTTATGTTTGTTTTAGACGTTAAACTCCGTCACCCCTCACCTGGATGTGGAGGAGTGTAGTGTCTCTCTGTTGCCACGGAATCGTGAGAAGAACCGGAGCATGGACGTGCTGCCGCCTGACCGCGCCCTCGCATTTCTGGTGTCCACCGAGGGAGACGGCAGCAACTACATAAATGCGGCGCTAATGGACAGCTTTCTGCAGCCAGATGCATTTGTGGTGACCCCTCACCCCCTGCCCACCACCACCGCAGACTTCTGGAGACTCGTGTTTGACTACAGCTGCACCTCCATCATCATGCTTAACCAACTCAACCAGTCCAACTCAGCGTGGGTAAGAGAAACCAGATTAATAAACATTAGAGATTCATATGAGTTAACACTGTGAGGTAGGCAGCATTGATGAAACATGAGCAAAATTTTTAATTGAGTTAATTGAAATTATGTTGCTGTGGTGACATTTTTGCAAAATTATATTTTGTGGTTTCTTGCACGTATCATGACAGTTCCATGGTAAAAAATTTATTTCATGAGGTTTTTAAGGTTAATGCTCTATTGAGTTTTAAACCAATAAATCCTACCTCCCTACTCTAACCCTTAAACCTAATCGATAGTGTCAGAAAAAGCAAATGTGAGACAAAAACACAATTCCCGAAACATCCATGCCATTTCGCAGTGCTTTTATGGCACTTTTGGCTCACGTGTCGACTTGCTTGCTCTTCAGCATTTGTACCCCTGTCCTTTGCACAAGTGCAATGCTCTATCAATTTAGCTACTGCGCAATAAAAAACATTTATTGAAACAGTTGAACTCAAAAGTTTACATACACTTAGGTTGAAGTCATTAAAACTAATTTTTTGATCACTCCACAGATTTAATATCAACAATCTATAGTTTTGGTAAGTTTTTTAGGACATCTACTTTGTGCATGACATGAGTAATTTTTCCAACAATTGTTAACAGACAGATTATTTCACTTTTAATTGACTATATCACAATTCCAGTGGGTCAGAAGTTTACATACACTGTTATCTGTGCCTTTAAGCAGCTTGGAAGATTCCATAAAATTATGTCAAGCCTTTAGTCTATAAGCCAATTAGCTTTTGGTAGGAGGTGTACTGAATTGGAGGTGTAACTGTGGATGTATTTTAAGGCCTAGCTCAAATTCAGTGCCTCTTTGCTTGACATCATGGGAAAATCAAAAGAAATCAGCCAAGACCTCAGAAAAAAATTGTGGACCTCCACAAGTCTGGTTCATCCTTGGGAGCAATTTCCAAATGTTTGAATGTACCACATTATCAGTATAAAAATAGTTCACAAGTATAAACACCATGGGACCATGCAGCCATCATACTGCTCCGGAAGGTCTTCTTGAGATCAACGTAGTTTGGTGCGAAAAGTGCAAAGAAATCCCAGAGCAACAGCAAAGGACCTTATGAAGATGCTGGAGGAAACAGTTAGACAAGTATCTATATCCACAGTAAAACAAGTCCTATATCGACATAACCTGCAAGAATAAACAGTGAGGAATAATCCACTGCTCCAAAACCACCATAAAAAGCCAGACTACAGTTTGAAAATGCACATGGGGACAAAGATATTTTTGGAGAAATGCCCTCTGGTCTAATGAAACAAAAATGTAACTGTTTGGCCATAATGACCATCATTATGTTTGGAGGAAAAAGGGTGAGGCTTGCAAGCTGAAGAACGCCACCACATCCGTGAATCATCGGGGTGACAGCATCACGTTGTGGGGGTCTTCCAAATGGACAATGTCCCCAAGCTTACCTCCAAAGTTGTGGCAAAATGGCTTAAGGACAACAAAGTCAAGGTATTGGTGTGGCCATCACAATGCCCTGACCTCATTCTGATGGATAATTTGTGGGCAGAACAGAAAAAGCATGTACAAGCAAAGAGGCCTACAAACCTGACTCAGTTACACCAGTTCTGTCTAGAGGAATGGGCAAAAATTCCAGCAACTTATTGTGAGAATCTTGTGGAAGGATAACCAAAACATTTGACCCAAGTTAAACAATTTAAAGTCAATACTATCAAATACTAACAAACTGTATGTAAACTTCTGACCCTCTGGGAATGTGATGAAAGAAATAAAAGCTGAAATAAATCATTCTCTCTACTTTTATTCTGACATTTCACATTTATAAAATAAAGTAGTGATCCTAACTGACATAAGACACATATTTTTTCTATGATTAAATGTCAGGAATTATGAAAAAAATTTAAAATGTTTAAATGTATTTGGCTAAGGTGTATGTAAACTTCTGACTTCAGCTATATGTAAGCTGTCACATTGAATTGAGTGGGTGAATTTATTTGCAACATTCTAGCTTTATTCTAGCGTTATTCTAACTATTACTAAATTGAGTGTGAGAATAAATTGTGAAAATTTTACTGAAGCCATTCTTAGTAAATTCTTGCAATAACCATTTAAAGCCTGACATATGAAAGAATTGTCAGAAATGTTTAGTACCATTAGACAAACTATAAAACTAACTAAATAAATAAATTGCACTTTTTCTTTTATGTATCATGCTTGATACAGTACATTAGGCTTTAAAGGTCATTATCGTCCTGAGGCCAAGCAATAAATTTTTATGTATTATTTAAGTTTTTCTTAGCCCATACATGCTACAGTGGTAAATCTTAGAGTATTATCAGAGGACTCATCAGGATTTTCAGAAATACCAAATGTTTGAGAGTTTGGCTATGACAGCTTCCTCTAATTGCTCTATAAATATGGATTGAAATGTACCACAGTTAAATTCAGCCCATCAAAAAAAATATTTTAATATATAATTTTATAATATGTATTTTATGCACCAGACACTATATTGACATTTAAGCTTGTAATGTAAAATAATGAGATCTTTATAATGACAGAGCAGGCTGCATATATGAAAATACACAGAAATATTACTTCACGCATTAAATATATCTTATAAAATGTATATGTCAGAATTTCCAAACCTCATGAATGTAATGTAATGGCTATTGAGAGATATAACTCAAATGGAGTTAATTAATAGAGGTTCGGGAGGAGCATGTTAATTTGAATCTGACAAATCCCAGCCCACGAGCAGGAGAATATAAGCCACTGTTTACCTGCTTCCTGTGACAACTCTCCTGACATGGGAGTTTTTCCGGCATTTGGCCCCACCCATTGCCCATGAACAGATCAACTGAATACAGAATTAGACTGTGACAACTTAAAGATTCACTTGATAAAACCTATGTATGTGTTTGAATGTGTGAAATGAACAGTGCAAGGCTATTTTCCAGTAATTTCTGTATTCTGTCTGATGCGTGTGAATGTTTTTCAAGCCATAATCACACTCAGTTAGTCATTTAACTTTCTAGAAATATCTTTCTGCTATAACCACCCCTTTCTGAGCTGTCTTTTATGAATATTTATCTTCTTCTGCACCATGTCACTCTGTTAATACTCATCACTGTGACAAGGCTTTATCAATTTATATCTCATATTCTGTATCTCACCATGGAAATGCAGGGTTTTACGTCTGTTTCAAACAAAGCCATGCTGGATTAGTTCTGTCTGAAAACTGGCAGGAGTGAAAATTAATTGACACATTGGGCAAATGTTAATCTGCTGGGATAATGGGAGATTGGACTAGAAAATGTGTCTGATATGGAGAAATGTGCAAGGATTTTTTAACTTGGTGGACCACAATTGGATTTGTAGTGTTGTTTAGACCAGAGGGTGTTTCCTTGAATCCATCATCATTTCTGTTTATCTTCACCCTTCTCTTAAAGGGAAAGTCCTTTCAAAATCAAAATGCTGTCATGATTTGCTCTCTGCCATGTCATTCCAAACAAGTATGACCTTGCCAAGTGTTGTTAGGCTCCAAAAAAGTACAACAAAAGCATAATAAATTATAAATGTAGCATAGCATTAGTCCATATGACCATATTCCAAATCTTCTGAAGCCATCCAATAGCTTTGTATGAGGAAAAGACTGAAATTTTAGGCATTATTTGGTGTAAATTGCCCCCTCCTTTGTACCTCTCAAATCTTTTTAATGTTTGCATTAAGTTTAGATATGTAATGGTTGACACATATTTTGTAACAGATCGCAAATTATTAAAAACAACTGAGGCAATTTAAATGTTAGATGAGGAGAAAGTATGCAAGTTGATTGGCTAAACGATCATGAGCCAAAATATTAATATGCTGTTGGACCTCCGCGTTCCACCAAAACAGAGCCCACGCGCTGAGGCATGGACTCTACAAGACCCCTGAAGGTGTCCTGTGGTATCTCGCACCAACACATTAGCAGCAGATCCTTCAAGTCCTGTAAGTTGCGAGGTGGAGTCGCCATGGATCAGACTTGTTGGTCTAGCACATCCCACAGATACTCAATTGTATTGAGATTTGGAGGCCAGGGCAAAACCTTGAACTCTTCATCATTTTCCTCAAACCATTCCCGAACATTATGTGCACTGTATAACAGGGCACATTATCCTGCTGAAAGAGACCACTGCCATCAGGGAATAACATTGCCATGAAGAGGTGAACCTGGTCTGCAACAATGTTTTGGTAGGTGGCACGTGTCAAATTGATGTTCACATGAACGGCGGGCCCAGGGTTTCCCAGCAGAAAATTTCCCGGAGTATCACACTCCCTCCACTGACTTGTCGTCTTCCCACAGTGCATCCGGGTGCCATCACTTCCCCAGGTAAATGGTGCAGCTGTACACGGCCATCCACATGATGTAAAAGAAAACTGGACTCATGGGATCAGGCAACCTTCTTTCACTGCTCCAAGGTCCAGTTTCAACGCTTGTGTGCGGTAGACAGGGGTCATTATGGGCACTCTAACCGGTCTTTGGCTATGCTGCCCCATACGCAGCAGGGTGCAATGCACGGTGTGTTGTCACACATTTCTCCTGTAACCAACATTAATGTTCGGACCCATTTGTCTGGCCATAGCAATTTGGCCCTTGTCGAAGTTGCTCAGGTCTTTACTCCTGTCCTATTCTTCTGCATTCAACACGTTGAATACAAGAACTGATTGTTCACTTACCATCTAATCAACCCAGACATTGTCATGTGGCCTTGTTCGGAGATGATCAACGTTATTCATTTCACCTGTGTGTGGTCATAATGTTTGGCTCATCAGTGTATGTCAAAAGACCTATCAGCTTACATAAGCGAGCCAATTGGCTAACAGATTACATGATCCAAGGACCTATCAGCTTGCAATATGTAGAGTTTATTGCCAATTATTGGCATGCACTAGGGTGTTTGTAAAGTTATATACAGTATTTAAGAAGAATTCTTTTTTTTTTTTTCAGCCTTGTTTACAATACTGGCCTGAAACCGGTATGCAGCAGTATGGACCAATGACGGTTGAGCTGCTCTCAAGGTCTACAGATGAGAATGTCGTAACCCGTCTGTTCCGGGTGAACAACATCACACGGGTAAGTCCATGGCACAGAGTCATCTAGAAATATATGCATCTCCCTTTGCCTTACAATTATGAGCTCTTCTCACCCAGTGTTAACGCTGACATCTATTACAGTAGCTCAATAAATTCATTAGTTCAGTGACCTGCTTAATAACTCCCATCTTTTTTAAGAGATTGGCTGAGTTTGTCTGAGTTCAAGCCCACTCCAAAAAGGTTAATTAACTGAGTGGCTAGTAGCAAAATTATCATTTCAGAGACTTTAATTAATTCCATATAGGTACAATTAAAAATGGGGTTTAAAGTTTGGCTGAAAGCTAAGAAGAGCAAATTTCAAACACACAAAATAGCATTGGCCGGTACTATTTTAGCAATTAGTTCTTTTTGTTTCTAATTGGATGTGTGTGTGGCATGACATTAGAGTAATGACAACTAGATTTTGGGTGGTTGGTGAAAAGACCAAAACTGAAACACCTGGTGCAAAAGTGCTAAAACATTTGAGTTAGTTCACCCCAAAGTCTGTTGTGTGTGTGCTTGTGCGTCAGTTCCTCTCTGTGTGGTCTGTGATATTGACTTGTCTGAATGTAAAGACACATTTTAACACCTTTAGTTGACCTTAGTCCTCCCTGATGGTTTCATTGTCGACATCCTGTCTCCTTAAAATCACGTCTGAAACATTTCACCACTCTCTGCTATCCCCCTTTAGCACTTCTGACTGCCCGCCTGTCAACCTTTAGCCACATTCCTGTCCGTGCCTGTGTCAGTTTAGCTAGCCCCTGTCAAACCGTGTGTCCCCTCTGTCTCTGAGACTCTGCAAGCAGAGTAAACTCTCTATGCCATTGTCAGAAAATGTCCCTTACTGCCTCTTCACAGGACCCTAGAGAGAGCCACACATGCACTATCCCCTGCTTTATACCTGATGAATCTAACTTTCCCTAAAAGGTACAAGATTCAAAATGCTATTGATAGATGGGGTTCCTAAATAGTGGCATCCCTATTTCAAGAATAATGACAGCCCAGAGACAGAACATGCCTTTGCAATGTGTTACAGAGTCCTTTATATAATAATTACTGCTCAAAAGATCTAGTCATTGACCTCAGATGAGCTGAATACAGTGCACTGTTGATATGATTGGCGCGTTTGACATATTGCAGGCATTTTCCAAGAAAAGTGTTTAGAGTATGGCCTGTGAGCTGAAGTCAAGCGCTTGGGCTGAAAATGTTGATTGTCGACCTCAGAAGGTCAAACTAAATATTAAATTTGCTTTTACATTTTACATTTACTTTATATGAGGTTTGCAAGTTTTGCAACCGAGTGACAATACAGTTTGAACTCTGTGATTCTGTAATTTTCGAGCAATAAATATTAAATAAAGGCATGTATACATTATATATATATATATATATATATATATATATATATATATATATATATATATATATATATATATATATATCTCTGTACACCAATCAGCCACAACATTAAAACCACCTGCCTAATATTGTGTAGGTCCCCCTCGTGCCACCAAAACAGCACCAACCCTCATCTCAGAATAGCATTCAGAGATTATATTCTTCTCACCACAATTGTACAGAGTGGTTATTTGAATTATTGTAGACTTTGTCAGTTCAAACCAGTCTGACAATTCTCTGTTGACCTCTCTCATCAACAAGACATTTTCATCCACAGAACTGTCACTCACTGGATGTTTTTTGTTTTTGGCACAATTCTTAGTGAATTTTAGAGACTGTTGTGTGTGAAAATCCCAGGAGATCAGCAGTTACAGAAATAATCAAACCAGACCATCTAGCACCAACAATCATGCCACGGTCCAAATCATTGAGATCACATTTTTCCCCATTCTGATGATTGATGTGAACATTAACTGAAGCTCCTGACCCGTATCTGCTTGACTTTATATAAAATAATAATAATTAAAACAATGCTAGAATAGGTAACAGGTTGCCCATTTGTCCTGAATTCATCCTAAATTAAGCTTTCACTCTGTAGAGTCTAGCTAGTTTGGGGCCAAATGTTGATTTGTTGTTATAGATAAATATGAAAATATTAGTTAAATTTTTTTATATAAGAACTTTGGCATGTCGTTATTATACAGTTTTACAATTAACCACGATTAAAAATGTCAGCGTTAATTTAACTGTAAGAATTTAGAATCCATGGTTTAAAACATTACATTCTTTATATAAACGTGGCAACAATTTTATATAGAATGTAAAAATATATAATATAAAAGTGTTTTTCATAAGATTTTGTAAGCCTAAATGTGAAAACTCTTGTTCCTGTGTGGGTACTGGAGTTGTTGCCATGGTTACGGACGGTGGCCATGTGGTGCTTGGCCATGTGTCACGGACTGAAAATAAACTTTAAAATTCACATGAAATTGAAGCTTAAACACACAAATTCTAAAATATAAAAGAGGAATTCGAGGGGGTCTGGGTATCTCAGTGAGTATTGACGCTGACTACCACACCTGGAGTCTCGAGTTCCAATCCATGTGCTGAGTGACTCCAGCCAGGTCTCCTAATCAAGCAAATTAGCCAGGTTGCTAGTAAGGGTAGAGTCACATGGGGTAAACTTCCTGTGGTCACAATTAGTGGTTCTTGCTTTCAATGGGGTGTGTGGTAAGTTGTGTGTAGATTGTGGAGAGTAGCATGAGCCTCCACATGCTGCGAGTCTCCCCAGTGTCATGCACAGCGAGCCACATGATTAAATGCGTCTGTCTCAGAAGCGAAGACAACTGAGACTTGTCCTCTGCCCCCCGGACTGAGTTGAGCTACTAAGTAGTGGGAATTGGGCATTCCAAATTGGGAGAAAGGGGGATAAATAAAGAGGAATTCAAAATACCAGACTCCTATCCATCAAAAATACGACTTAAATCAGCTTTTTGGGAGCATTCATATGACTGACTGAACACAATGGATGTGAAACAAGCAGGCAGACGTAACAGAAAGTGAAGTGCTGCCAGCTCGTGATGTGCGAATGGCTTTCACACACTGCACGAGTATTGTTGGATATACTGAAGTCTCGTCACATTTTAACTTTTTGTTTAGTCTTCCATTAAGCTGATGAAAACATGCTGCATGATCATGAGGAAGGATTACTCTCAGAGGTCTACTCGGACCTTCAGAGACCCCCTTTCGAGTCGCTAGAATCAGTCAGACTCAGGGCCCTCTCCCTAAAGACGGCCCCCCTGATCATGCTCGCCTTCATCAAGAGGGTCGGGGACCTGCAAGCATTCTCTGTCATTGACACTTGCTTGGAGTTTGGTCCGGCAGACACTCATGTGATCCTAAGACTGCGACCGGGCTATGTGCCCAAGGTTCCTACTACCCCCTTCAGAGACCAGGTAGTGAACCTGCAAGTGCTGCCCCAGGAGGAGGCAGGCCCAGCCCCTTCGTTGCTGTGTCCGGTACGTACTTTGCGTATCTACTTGGACCGCACGCAGAGCTTTAGACGTTCTGAGCACCTCTTTGTCTGCTTTGGCGGACAGCGGAAAGGGAACGCTTGTCTCCAAACAGAGGTTGTCCCACTGGGTAGTGGACGCCATTACATTGGCCTATCACACCCAGGCCATGCCCCCCCCTTGCGGGTCCGAGCACACTCAACAAGAAGTGTTGCGTCCTCGTGGGCACTGGCCAGGGGCACCTCTCTAGCAGACATATGCAGAGCAGCGGGTTGGGCAACACCCATTACTTTGCGAGATTTTACAATCTCAGGGTTGATTCGGTTTCGTCCCGTGTTTTCTCAGGTCTGAGCCAGTAGAACTCGGTAACACGCTGACAAACTGACCAGGTAGATCGCTTGCACCTAGCGCCCTTTCCCTCAGCCAAGGTAAAATCGTGTGCTCTTATCCCAGGATATCCCACTAAAACAGCCCCCTGGATGAATCATCCCTAGCCCTCTGGGTCCGCAAATTCAGCAGAGGAATTCGCCGACCAAATCCAATGTGGGTACTCAATCTACCATGTACTGGAATAGGTGCTCCACAGGTCAGGCCTCCTACATGGACTTCCCCACTGTGTGTATTTTCCATGGTACGGTCCCCTTGTGAGCGGACCTACGTCTCCCTTGGGCAGTTCCCTCTACCCCCTGTTCGCCGTGTCTGTAGCAACTCCTCCCTCCCACTGAGGCATGATCTGCCACCGCGCCACTTTCCACATGTGACCTAAAAGCCTATGTGATATATTTCACCACTACCCTAGCTTGGTCAGGTGTGGTCTCCGCCGGGTCTTTCCCCCCTGAAAGAATAGGAAACTGGGAAAGATCGCCATCCCCTATGCATATGAGGGCCCCAGCTGCTTTAGCTCTATGCGAGAAAAATAGAGAGAGAAAAGGCGTGGCTGGCACGGCCTGCTCCCATGCTTGGCAGCGTCGCCTTGTTCCCCCTGTCGGGGGTAAAGAACCAGAAGGCTCTGATGATTTTATGGGGCGTTGGGGAAGGGTACGTGCAGTCTGACACAGCCGGTCGCTGTGGCAAGTAAAATACCTGCCCACTCCTGTGTCAGCAGTACACATACACGGCTCAGTGCATGGCGTGATTTAAATTGGACCCCTAGTGTCGCTTCTTCGACACAACTTCAAAGTTAGCGACAGAAGGGGAACGTCTAGGTTATGGATGTAACCTCCGTTCCCTGATGGAGGGAACGAGACTTTGTGTCCTCCCGTCCACGTCACTGAACCGAGCCACTGTTGCGGATGAACCATTATCGGCTCCTCAGAAAAATCCTTAATGAAACATATGCATTTCCCCTGCTTTATACCTGTATGTCCGGGGCGGGACATGCAAATTCTGTCTGCCAATTTCTCACTGGCCTTTTCTCATAGATCAGAGATGCAAAAGTCGCTCAAGAGAGACCCGTAGTGTTGCTTCTTCGACACAACGTCTCATTCCCTCCATCAGGGAACGGAGGTTACATCCATAACCTAGACGTTTTTAGTGCTTAACTTGTGTGCCTAAATGATATAATTCCTTTTAATTATATAATTTTTTTTTTTTAAATAACGTTTTTTATTTATAATTATTTAAAAATAAATATTTATAAATATTTCATCATTATATATTGAATTATTATTATTTAAGGGGCTTTCTCAGCAAATATTTAAGTATGTGATTAATTGCTATTAAATCGATAAATGATTTGGCATACTATGTAATTAATTTGATAAATTGTGTGTCTTTAATTTTAATTGATAGACCTATATATATATAATTTTGATTCTATGTTTATGTTATGTTCATCTAACATAATCATATTAGTTCTCAGTAGCAAAAAAGAAAGAAAAATATGGGATTTGTGCTGTTAATAGAAAAAAGATGTACACTATTCATGGAAAGTAACAGTACATTTTTTGACTTTCTGTTGTAATTTAACAGTCTTTTAATCATTTTCTCTCTTCCTTCTGGTCTTTCTCCCTTTGTTATTATAATTAAGTTGCAAGAAGGTCATCTGGTGGTGCGACATTTCCAGTTCCTGCGCTGGTCTGCTTACCGTGAAATCCCAGACTCAAAACAGGCCTTCCTAAACCTGCTGGCACAAGTGCAGAAGTGGCAGAGGGAGTGTGGAGACGGTCGCACTATAGTACACTGCCTGTAAGTTTCATATGGCTCCATTTCCTAAATGCGAACTGGAGACCAATTACACTTACTTATTGTAAAAAGAGAAAAAGGCCAGCTTTAAAAGTGTGCAGGCACTGTTGCACTGTGTTGAACAGCAAGAATAATCTAATAATAATTCTGATAATAACACCAATAAGCA
Organism: Moxostoma hubbsi; assembly: GCA_032164185.1. Lineage (NCBI taxonomy): Eukaryota > Metazoa > Chordata > Actinopteri > Cypriniformes > Catostomidae > Moxostoma > Moxostoma hubbsi. The sequence continues at coordinate 4,898,702 of JAVLUX010000026.1, forward strand.
AGTGCTTATAGTATGCATTGTGCATATTTCTGCAGGCGCTGCTGGTCGAGAACAACCAACAGTGAAAATCTGTTTAAAGCACTTAATCTCTGGTGATTTTTTAATGTCTTAAAAAATCTTCAATATTTGACTTCTCAATGTTCTGGCCTCAGGATCCTGCCACCTGTATATATCTGTAGTTTAACACAGCCTACCCTCTGTTAATGAGAGTGTATTGCAGTTGCACTGTATGAGGCTTCAAAGCATATGTGTGAGGTTTCCCATCCTCTATCAGCAGCCCTTAGGGAAATGATTTTAGCTCAGTACAATGTGACAGTTTTATTACATGACTTTTCCCCAGAATTTTCTCCATTCCCCCGTGCACTAAAAGAATTGCATATGTCTGTCAGCCCTCCGTGGCAAAAATATGCCTCTTTCATAGCAATCCCCTGCAGACATTTCTAATACAATAATCCACATAAGCTTTGAAAGTGTATTGCACCATCTCTCTCCTTCATGAGTTACAAGTAGCTTCTTTTTTCGGAGCTGCTAATAAAATGATGTATTTCTTCCAGGAATGGAGGTGGACGCAGTGGCACTTTTTGCGCTTGCACCATGATAATGGAGATGGTGCATCATCACAACATGGTAGACGTGTTTTACGCTGTGAAGACTCTGCGGAACTCCAAGCCCAACATGGTGGAGTCTATGGTTAGTGTGCAAATTATGTGAAGAACTAATTAGTGGTGCTTGTAAATTCAGGAATTAATGACTTTAGGTTCAGTCAGCATTCAGTCAGGTCCTTTGAACATGTAATCTATTTGCCAATCGACATAATTCATGGCCCAGTCTGAGTATATAATGTGTATTTGAATTTTGCAAGTATTTGATGTTAGCTTGCTGTTGATTGCAGGAGCAGTACCGGTTCTGCTATGAGCTGGCTCTGGAGTACCTGGACTGCTTGGAGGTCAGATAACACCAGAGTTCATGATCTGATCAACACTAGTTCCATCTTCTCAATCTCAACTAACCTATTTCATGTTGCTTGGGCCAATCTGGTCCGTCTGAATGAGCCTTTCTTTCATCCAATGAGAATGCACATCTGTGTCAAGAGCAAGACTGCGGGACTTGGCACATTTCTTTCACTTTCAACGTATATCGTCCTCTGTGCATTTTGTTTTGATGTTTTCTCCGATGATGGGACTTCATGCCAGATATTTCTGCCAAACCCTGGAGGACATTGACAAGATTTTACCGACGTTAAGATGACAACATGCATCTTTGATCATGAGACTGGCACAGAGCTCCACCTCTCTTGACCTTATATGCCACACAGGAGAAAAACATGTTGCAATCTAACAAAACCATGCAACTGTGATTACAGCTGTAAAAAAAATGGGTGATATTGTGTTTGTACATTATGTGTATTGTTATGCTCTGTAAATTGGTGTGATCTACTGTAATGATGCACCTGATTTTACCAGGAAGGACTTGAATGCGAGAATGCGATGGTTAATGAAAATGTTGTTTCATTAAATTACTTAAAAGTGATGTGTGAAATATTTTCAATGTTTATATATTTCTGGTATCCCAGCTTAATACGCACAGTCAACCATAAGTAATCCATTCATAGTTTGATTTCCTGAAAATGCTCACTGTGGTTCTGTGGCATTTTCTAAACATTGCTCTATTGGCCTATCCAGCCTGACACAGCAACATTGGTTCAACTAATGGTGTGAGTTTTGGGTGGGACTAGCTGTTTGTTCTAGCCAATGGCAGATGGGGCAGTGTTCGAGGAACCTGTTTAAAAATTGGACTAACCTAACTATGACAAGTAAATAAATATTTCTGCCACAGCGTTTTAGACAAACATAGTTTTAGCATACATTAACCCTCCTATGGTATTGAAAAATGGCACCTCCCTTTGGTATTCAAGGTCATTTTTGACCGGAAGGGTTAGATGTGTAACAGATGTGTTATGATGATAATGATACATTTCTTTTTTCCCTGAAGAACAATTGCATTTCTTTTGGAATTGTTTGCTATTTTGATTTTATTTACATGTGAAATTCAAAATGTACAAATAAGCAAATTAAAAAAAAGAAATTAATTAGTTGAAACATTGAAAAAATTGGAGGCAGATTTCAGCCATCTGGTGAAAAAAATATTAATAACATGACTTGAAAACAATGTCAGCCAGTAGACAGCTGTAGTCAAGAATAAACTGTGTAGTCTGATGGCTTGTTGTAACCAAATTTTATCACAAGGTATGCATTTGGAAATATATTTATCAAATTATCAAACTAATATTGGTAAAAGTTTAGCATTTTTAAATTAATTTGAAGTGCCTTTCGGAGATGTATTAATTGTATTTGACAGATAAAAACAATTGCTCTGTTTTTGGTCTTACCTATTCATTTCCAATGGTCTGTAAATTTTGACCGCAAATGCCAAAGTTTTTTTTTTTTTCGACCACTAATCAAATCAATCCCAGTTTATATATATATATATTTTATATTCAGATGTCAATTGGAGGAAAAATCACCAAGTCTTGTACTGCTCAGATATAGGAAAACATTTTTATTAAATGAGGAAAATGTATTTCAGATAAAAATGACAGTATACCATAGGAGGGTTAATAAATAACTTTCATTATCTAAGGAATAAATAGATCACGTTTTTGGAGGTTATAGTTATCCATTCAAAATCCACTTGGTTAAAAAAATCGGAGCGTTTGAATGGGCATAATGTCTCTGAAAACAGTTAGAATTTTTTGTCAGTTTCTGTTTGGTGACACTAGTGGTTCAGAAATTACACGCTTCATCTTTAAATCAGGATGTGAGTATTTTGACAATGCAAGAATTTTGGTGGTGGTTTTAGAAACCATGGTTTTTGGTTTATTTCTTGTTTTTGTGTGTATATAATATATATTTTGCACAAAAAAAAAAAAATTGTTTCTAGATGTTGTCTTTAATGTTCCAACTCATTTTTGAATGCGTGTTTGTATGTGTGTGTGTGTGTGTGTCTGTGTGCGTTTGTGCACGAGACTGCATGCATGTATGTGAGAGGTGGATCACTCATGGATCTGCATGCCCATTTTATTGCAATCCATTGTGATCGTCTGCTTTGGGTTTCTAATTCCAGTTGCCCTCTGTCACTGAGCACAGTAAAAAAGAGAAAAAATACGCAAATATATGAAAGAAATGAAAAAGCTTCTATGGGAATAAGGTGAGGCACTCACCAAAAAGTTGCTTTTTATCTTTGTATTTATTCATTGTGTTTTATTTAAAAAAATACATAAAATGTAACATGAAAGAATAAAACATTCCAATGTTGCTTATATCTCGTTGTTATTTTTGTCATTTTTTTAATTGCTTAAGTTATTCCTAATTTAAATATCCATAGGGGGAAAAATGAATCTCTGATTTCTTTAATATCTCAATTGTCTTTCCAAGACAGCAGTTAGATTACATGGAGAGCAAATGTTCAACTTACACACATACATTAGACTGTTGGAATAGCATTGGTCTAAATTTACAGAAACCCCCCAAATCTTATGATGAGCATAAGTGTTTTATGCTGTCTTTAAAAAGCACATGATTCAGACTCTGTTTGCTCTAAATCCATGCATTCATTCCATGATGCAGATGGCAGTAAGTACTAGGAAAAATTACTTTTCCTCTATCTCCTTCCATCACAAAATACTGATCTGAAATGCTGGTGGCGCTCTTATGCAGCCAAGCACTCACCATGTGCTCGTCCATAGACATCCAGTCTATTTTGTGATCATACACACTTTTCCCAAATTTTTGTCAAATAGCTTGGCCTCTAAGTGGACTAGAAGCTTAATCATCATTGTTGTTGGAAGGTTGAGATCCTCAGCATTGCAATGATGTACAATAGTTCATTATCTGTAGTCAAGAACATATTGTGCCAATGATTTGTTTATCATTCTTTTTCTGCTGGACTGCATATTTTGCTTTGGACATATGAGATATAACATTGGAGTATTTACCCAAGCAAGCTCACAGAGAAGTTGACAACAGCAAGAGAAGAAAACAGCCTAAGGTAAGAGCTGAAGTAGAGTTTGTGGCTACTTGGGGCTCATAGAAGCAGTGATTGGAGCAGACGAGATATTTGTTGTTCTTTGATGATCATTCAACTTGGGGTTTCACAGCATCAACATGTTTCGTTGCATTCCTGAGAATGAGAGCTTCTGTTTAATCATAGGTATGTTATTTAGTCTGTGCAATCTCATGTGGTTCTGTGTTTGTCCTATGTTGTTTTATGTAGCACCATGGTCCAGGAGGAACATTGTCTTGTTTCACTGTGTACTGTACTAACTGTTGAATGACAATAAAAACCACTAGACATGACTTGACTTGATTATAAGACTTGACTAGTCTGGAGCTATTTAAAACACTTTTAAATTCATATTATTATATCTACATCATTTCTACATCATCTCAAACTTTCCTCAAATTTGCAAACATCATAGAACTTAGTATGAACTCAATCTTAATTCATCCAAGACCAAAATATCTGAGCCTTGTTATTCTCATTAATTGTATAGCTCTATATAATGTAACTCTACATACAATAGTATTTAAAAAAAAATGAGAACTTCGTTATGTCTTCTGAGCCATGATTGAGCAACAATCGAGCAATAACATTTTCCTCGGCTAGGAATTATGAGTAATTAAATGTCAATAACAATAAAATAAATTAGAATAATCATCACTTGACCTCTTGGTTGGTTTGCTTTTCATTAAATGGAATATTTGTCATACTGATAAATTATCAGATGGTACTTGACAGAGAACTAGCGTTATTGGTAGTATTATTATGCTTTTCATAAGGCTGTAATATTGCGATAAGTCTCATCCCTATGGTTTTTCTGACCCCAGTTAATATTACTTTAGTTGACTTTGATATCGTATTGTTTTAAAGCACTAATATCTCAGAACAAGCAGTGTCTTGACAGGTCACGACACATAATATAATCCAATTGGCCTCTCACGGTTCAGTGTTTCAATATAAAAGCTAAATCAATTTGCACAGTTGCATGCTGACATGCCTTAGCGGTGTTTGTTTGTGATTATTAGATGGCTCACAAGCTTCAATGCACCGCCCATGAGGGTGTTACTCAGGCTACAATAAGGAGCAAATCTATCCAACCTGTGATTTCATTTGGTCTTATCATTTAATTAGACATGCTTTAATGGGCTTTTTATCAAATCGCTGAACAGGCCGGTGGCTTTCAATGCTGGCGATGGATGACTCTCACTGATGTATTGATCTTATTCTTATTTACCACAGTGAGTTTATTTACAATTGTCTGATACGGTTATATAAATGACTGCTCTCAGCTCATCACACAACATTTATCTATTATACTCCAACATTCTTGCAATAGGGGTCAGCAACCTATGGCATACGTGTCAGAAGAAATCTTATATTGCATAAAGAAAAAGAAGTCTGTTTTTAGGTCCATTAAAATCTTTTGCATTGACATTATTTACGAGATAATTAAGCATACTCTGTCATTCTCATTCCTGTAATTTGGAAAATTATCATTACAGCGATTCGAAAAAAAGCAAAACAAAACAATGAAATATTATTAACATTGTAAAACAGTTATACAATATGGTAGAATTTGTTGTATTTACATTAAAGTTACTTTAAAATTATTTCTTTTTTTAGTAATTTGTTTTGTAAGATCTTTTGCATTGTGACATAATTTACATGATAATTAAGCACATCTGATTATTATCATTACTGTAATGTAAAAAATGATAATTCTCACAACAGTAACACACACAAAGAGATAATGTTTACTTTTTAAAGTATTTATACAACATGATAGAATTTGATGAATTTACCATAATGTATGATAATTTAATAAAAAATATATATTTTACAGTCATTTTTGACTGTTAGACATTTTACATTGTGACATTACTTACATGATAATTAATGAGTAATGTAAATAGCTGTAATGTGGAAAATTCTTATTCTCACTACGGTAGCAAGATATTACATTTGAAAGTATTCATACAACATGGTAGATATTTTTGTATTAACCATAATTTATGATAATTTAATATATATATATATATATATATATATTGAAATAAAATGTTCTCTTTTTTATAAATGTAAGATGGTCTGCATTGTGAAATTATTTCTATGATAACTAAGCATACCCAATAATTGTAATTATTTTCAAATTTTTTGCAATAATAAACTTTGTAAAAAATGTAATTATCAAAATTGTAATACAATATTATATTTATTATACACTGGTGGCCACAAGTTTGGAATAATGTACAGATTTTGCTGTTTGGGAATGAAATTGTTTCTTTAAAGTGGCATTCAACTGATCACAAATATAGTCAGGACATTACTGATGTAAAAACAGCACCATCATTATTTGAAAAAAGTCATTTTTGATCAAATCTAGACAGTAGCGTCACTCCAACACCTTATCCTTGAGTAATCATGCTAAATTGATCATTTGATATTAGAAAATCACTTGCTATTATATCAAACACAGCTGAAAGATATTTGATTCATTCAATGAAGATTACCATTGTCTTTGTGTTTGTTTTTGAGTTGCCACAGTATGCAATAGACTGACATGTCTCAAGATCAATATTAGGTCAAGAATGGCAAAAAAGAAACAACTTTCTCTAGAAACTCGTCAGTCAATCATTGTTTTGAGGAATGAAGGCTATACAATGCTTGAAATTGCATTTTAAAGATAATTTTGTAAAAATCCATAAACAATTAATGAACATGCAACTGTGGAACATTCGTTAAGACACTAACGGCTTACAGACGGTCGGCAATTAAGGTCACAGTTATAAAAACTTAGAACACTAAAGACATTAAAAGAAAGATGCCCAGAGTCCCTGCTCATCTGTGTGAACGTGTCTTAGTCATGCTGCATGGAGGCATGAGGACTGCAGATGTAGCCAGGGCAATAAATTACAATGTCCATACTGTGAGACGCCTAAGACAGTCCTATGGGGAGACAGGAAGGACAGCTATTGTCCTCGCAGTGGCAGACCACATGTAACAACAACGTCGCCTATGGCACAAACCCAGTTTCACTGGACCAGACAGGACTGAAAAAAAGAGCTCTTCACTGATGAGTCGCTGGTTTTGTCTCACCAGGGTTGATGGTCGGACTCACATTTATCGTCGAAGGAATGAGTGTTACACGAGGCCTGTACTCTGGAGTAGGATTGATTTGGAGGAGGAGGGTGCATCATGTCCTGGGGCGGTGTGTCACAGCATCATCGGACTGAGCTTGTTGTCATTGCAGGCAATCTCAATGCTGTGCGTTACACAATGCCCCCCCCCCCCCCCCCCCCTCCTTTATTCAAGGACACATTATTCAATTTCTGTTAGTCACATGTCTGTGAAACTTGTTCAGTCTTAGTTTAGCAGATATTTGCACATGTTAAGTTTGCTGAAAATAAAAGCAGTTGAAAGTGAGAGGATGTTTCTTTTTTTTTTTTTTTTGCCGAGTTAATATACAGTATATATTACCATACTGAGAATATATACTCAGTGTAAAGTATTTATACAATATGGTAGAATTTGTTGTTTTGATAAACACTGAGGATAAAAATTTGAGGATTTTTTATACTGAAATTACTGTATTTAAAAAAATAAATACTGTATTAGGGGCTGTTCACATAGGATGCATTCTTGCCTTCTAAAACAGCTGGACAGAGTGCAAGTGAATTGAAAGGAATGTTCTGGAGATGCATTTTTCCAAGTATAACTATGACTATTTTTTATGTTGTTTCTTTATGTGGGTGTAAAATGTGCTTCATTTTCTTGAAGCAAAATGCATGTGAAATGTGATCTGAACATGTTTTCATTAGATTCACTCCTTGTGGTTTGACCACCAAATCCTTTGAGTCAATGTTTGTAGATGTGTAATGTCCTGATTTTACTACAGCTTTAAGAAACTACCAAATTAATTACAGTTTCTAGCGCACAGAGCTCTGTTGTCTGTATTGGAAAGATAGAGCAGCACATGGTGTCTGTTTGAGCATGATTACAGGAACCTGGACACTCTTTTGCATCTCACACAATACCTTCATCTACAAGGCCAAGCTTCCATCATCTCCTGTGGCTATTAATATAATGCATTGTGTCATGTGTGGAGATTGTTTCATAACACGCAGCCTTTTGCTGTTTTGAAATCAAGCATGCCACATTGCGATTTTATTCTTAATTCAATCAATCGCGCAGCTTTAATGGATTCCATATGGATGTCTCATAGGTCAAAGTCTGTAGGATTAGAACATATTGGATACTTTTCTCTTCATCGTGTACAGTAAGTGAAACTCTTACAACTGTCACATCAGCAAGACACTTTTTCCTCATTAATGTGAAAATGACAACAAATAGGAATTAAAGATTACATTTTCTCAGGAGTTCCAATCCTTCTACATTATGTGGCTATTATTATTATTTCAGGATTGAGTATTTAAATTCACAGTTTTTGTTTGGTCTCCAAAAAAAAAGTCAAAATTTGCATTGTAACTAATCAATGCTGGCAAGTGACCATGGTACAAGCTATAATCCACGGCTAGGTATGCGTTAAATACTTTGAATACACATCGCGGAGACAAACTTGGCTTCATGTCAGGTGGTTCTTTGCCTTCATGTTGTGTATTAAAATCGTTTAGCGCACACCTAGCCATGGATTATCCTTTACTTCTAAAATCTAAAAATGGTCATTGATATTAAAGTAAGCTTGGTGTTTCCCATGCAGGAGATGTTCTGTTGATAATACATTCAGTGTAGACATTTCATTTCTTATCTAACTAAAAGCAGTATTAGATCTGATCTTGCATTACTTGATCCACCATGTCCCTCTCTGAAGATATATGTCGGTAAAACTATTCGCCTAAGCATATGAAGATATGCATAATATCTTTATGCATATCTGCTAAACATAAGTGAACATTAATCTGCTAAAACATCCTCAGGGGAAAATAAATTAAATGATATAATCAGACAGTTACAATGTATATGTCTTGAGGTCATAAAATGACCACAAGTTGTGGAGACATTAATAATGAAATATTACAAAGAGAAGCTTTCTGGATCAATAAGCTTCAGGTTCTTGTCCCAGCAAATTAAAATGAAAAATTTAATCTTATCTGATTTGGTCTGCATTTCTATAGGTTTTCCAGCCTATATTTGTTTAAAAGGGAACTTCAAAAGTATAGTTCCCAGTCTGTCGCTCACTTCGGCGTTGTGTCGAAGAAGTGACACTAGGGGTCTCTCTTGAGTGCCGAATATGCCTCTGATCTATGAAAAAAGGCCAATGAGAAGTTGGCAGACAGTATTTGCATGCCCCGCCCCCGGACAAACAGGTATAAAAGCGGGAAAATATGTCGAGTTCATTCATCCGATGGTTGTGCATGCAGTCAGCTGCGAGTCACACACCTGTCCCTGTTCCTCTGACGCTTCTCTGCTGTTAGATCTACGGCGCACTACAGTGGTTTCCTCCTTCTCTGCACGGCAGTGCAGTTTGCTCCTGGGCGCTTCAACAGCGCAGAGTTTTATTAAAGAATGATTTTTTCTTGTAAAAGAGTAATTTCCTCTAAAGAGCAATACACAGTGGTGTTGAACGTCCTTTTCAGGACGCGTCTTTTTAAATATGCCTTTCCACCACTGTGTAGTTCCCGGATGCGGTAGAGTGCTCTCCGCTTCCGACGGCCACAGGCATTATCTCATGTGTCTGGGCACCGATCAGACCGAGGCAGCATTTGTGGATGGTTCATGCTCTCACTGTGAGACCATGGCTACGTTGCGGTCGCGGCTCGTTTTCAACAGAAAGCATGCCACTCCAGCCACCCCCCCCCCATTGCTCCTTCTTCCCACTGGATTGAGGACGATGCGGCTGGCGATCGAGGCGATCTGGGTACGCCCCCTCGGACCACCCGCCCCCCCAGCATGCTCGGGCCATGCCCGGTCTGCTTGCCGAGGGTGTCCTCCTGCGGCTAAGAAACACCCTGCTCCGCCTCAACCCGGGCCCAGCTCTCAGCCCCCCGTGTTGAGCACCCCACAGGAAGCAGACGCCCCCCATCTCACAGACCCCCTCGAGGACCCGGAAGGCTCCCAGGCGCTCCTGAGACTTCAAACCCAGAGACCGAGACGTTAGCTCTGGAGCTGGTAAGAAGACCACTCCCCCCGGTGGAGGGCCGGGAGGAGAATCTTTTGTTGAAATTATTTCATTTGCCCCACATTCTCAATAACAGAGCTATTTCCTTTGTCTCTGGGTCACCTGGCCCGAAAATGCCATTCTCACGGCACTCTGCCGCCAGATCTCAACAGTCCCGACATGCTGGACACGGACCCCCCACCTTCAGCCCCACGACTGTTCCCCGGCCGGCCGGTTCTGATGAGTCTAGAGGACGCCTACACCGAACCTCCTCCTCAGTCACTAACCTGCCCCCTGCCAGGTGTGTGGAGCAAGGTAAGTGCTTTGAGTCTTTTCTCAGCACTAGAGCCTCGGGACGCACCCTCGCCTCCCGATGCCATACTACCTGCTCCGCCCCGCTGCAAAGCCCCGCCGGGTACATAAAAAAATACTCGTCCCCTTGTTGCCCTTAGCACGGAGCATCCAACTTGGTTACGCAATTCAGTTTGCCAGGCCCCCGCCCCCCTTCACGGGCGTCAGCTTTACCGCCGAACACGGCGAACATGCCAAATCTCTGCATGCGGAAATCGCTACTCTTTTACTCAAAGACGCGATAGAGCCTGTCCCTCCAACTGAAATGAAGAAGGGTTTCTACAGCCCTTACTTCATTGAACCCAAGAAAGGTGGCAGCTTACGACCGATCTTGGACTTGCGGGTTTTCAACTGGGCTCTGCTCAAACTCCCGTTCAAAATGCTCACGCAAAAACACATCTTAACTTGTGTCCGGCATCTAGATTGGTTTGCAGAATTAGACCTGAAGGACGCATACTTTCAAGGACTCAAGGACTAAAGTCGCTGCTAGCCACTCACATCCCCGGCAACCTCAATGTGGTAGCGGACGTGTTGTCACGACAACGCTTGCCCAATGGAGAGTGGAGGTTTCATCCCCAGTCGATCCAGCTGATTTGGGAACGGTTCGGCAATGCCCAGGTAGACCTGTTTGCCACCCGAGAGACCCCCCACTGCCCATTCTGGTATGCCCGAACAGAGACTCCCCTCGGGGCAGACGCACTGGCACACAGCTGGCCTGAGGGGCTGCGCAAAGTCGCATTTCCCCCAGTGAGCCTTTTTGCATAGGTGCTGTGCAAGGTCAGGGAGGACGAGGAACAAGTCACCCTAGTGGATCCCTATTGGCCCACCCGGACCTCGTACTCCTTGTGACAGCCCCTCCCTAGCGAATTCCCCTGAGGAAAGACCTTCTTTCTCAGGGACAGGGCATGCTCTGGCATCTGCACCCAGACCTTTGGAACCTCCATGTCTGGCCCCTGGACAGGACATGGAAGATCTAGCTGGTCTACCACCTGCCTTTGTAGAAATGGTCAACCAAGCGAGAGCCCCCTCTACCAGGCAACTTTACACCCTGAAGTGGCACTTGTTAGCAAATTGGTGTTCTTCCCAGGCTGAAGACCCACAGAGGTGCGCAGTTAGGTTAGTGCTCTTATTTCTGCAGGAGAGGCTGGAGGGGAGGATGTCCCCTTCTACTCTATCGCGGCCCACCACGACGCAGTAGACGGCAAGTCTTTGGGTAAGCACAGTTAATCATCAGGTTCCTAAGAGGCGCCCGGAGGTTGAATCCCTCCCGGGCAAGCCTGTTCCCCTCCTGGGATCTCTCAGTGGTCCTCGTGGGCCTCCAGAGACCTCCCTTCGAGCCACTAGAATCAGTTGGACTCAAGGCCCTCTCTCTTAAGAATGCCCAGCTGATCGCGCTCGCCTCCATCAAGAGGGTCGGGGACCTAAAAGCGTTCTCTGTTAGCGACACTTGCCTGGAGTTCGGTCCGGCAGACACATGTGTGATCCTAAGACCGTGACTGGGCTACGTGTCCAAGGTACCTACCATGCCCTTAAGAGACCAGGTAGTGAACATGCAAGCAATGCCCCGGGGAGGAGGCAGACCCAGCCCCTTCGTTGCTGTGTCCAGTGCGTGCTTTGTGTACCTACTTGGACCGCACACCGCTTAGATGTTCTGAGCAGCTCTATGTCTGATTTGGCAGACAGCGGAAAGGGAATACTCTCTCCAAACAGACGCTTTCCCAGTGGTTCGTGGACGCCATTTCATTTGCCTATCACACCAAGGCCGTGCCCCTCCCCCCCCCCTTGCAGGTCCGAGCACACTCAGCAAGGAGTGTTGTGTCCTCATGGGCACTGGCCAGGGGCACCTCCCTGGCAGACATATGTAGAGTAGTGGGTTGGTTAACACCTAATACCTTTGCGAGATTCTACAATCTCCAGGTTGAGTCAGTATCGTCCCGTGTTTTCTCAGGTCCGAGCCGGTAGAACTCGGTAACACGCTGACGGACTGACCGGGTGGATCGCTTGCGCCTAGCACCCTTTCCCTCAGCCGAGGTAAAATGGTGCGCTTTTTTTCTCTCAGGAGATCCCACTAACTCGGCTCCCTGGATGACTCCTCTCTAGCCCTGTGGGTCCGCAATTCAGCGGAGGAATGCGCAGACCCAATCCACTGCGGGTACTCAAATCTACCCTGTACTGGAATAGGTGCTCCACAGGTCAGGACTCCTGCGTGGACTTCCTCCTGTGTGTATTTTCCATGGTACGGTCCCCTTACAAGTGGACCTGCGTCTCCCTTAGGCAGTTCCAGCTGCCCTCCGGTCGCCGTGTTGTAGCAACTCCCCCTGCTTGAGGCTGGATCTACCACTGCGCCATTTTCCCACATGTGACCTAAGAGGACCATGTGATGTATTTCGCCACTTTTTACCTCCCCCTTCCTGGGCAGGTGTGGTCTCTGTAGGGTCTTTTCCCCCTGAAAGAATATGAAACTGGGTAAGACCCCCTTCCCACGATGCGTGTAAGGGCCCCAGCCATTTGGCTCTATGCGCGAAACATAGAGAGAAAAGAGGCCCAGCTAAGCTCGGCCCATTTCCAGGTTGGCAAGTGTCGCCTTGTTCCCCTGTTTAGGGTAACCAGAAGGATTCCGACGACTTTTATGGGGCATTGGGGAAGGGTACGTGCAGTCTGACACAGCTGGTCGCCTTTGCCCTTAAAATACCTGCCCGCTCCTGTGTCAGCAGAACATGTACATGGCTCAGCGCATGGCATTATTTAAATTGGACCCCTAGTGTCGCTTCTTCGACACAATGTCGAAGTGAACGACAGACGAGGAATGTCTAGGTTACGTATGTAACCTCCGTTACCTGATGGAGGGAACGAGACGATGTGTCCTCCCGGCCACATCGCTGAGCCGAGTTACTGTTGTGGCCGGACCATACCCGGCTCCTCAGAAAAATCCTGAATGAACTTGACGTATTTCCCCGCTTTTATACCCGTATGTCCGGGGGTGGGGTATGCAAATACTGTCTTCCAACCTCTCATTGGCCTTTTTTCATAAATCAGAGGCATATTTGGCACTCAAGAGAGACCCCCTAGTGTCACTTCTTCGACACAACGTCTCGTTCCTTCCATCAGGGAACAGAGGTTATATACGTAACCTAGACGATATATTGACATGTGACAGATTTTCCTACATTTTATATTCTGATATAATTAATCTGGATTTTCTTATATTAATAGCTTTTGTGGAATGTTTTGACTACCACTCAAATTCTTATTTTGTGGATTTTATTTATTTATCAAATTTTTGTTCATATAGCATAATATCAACATTATCATGTTATGACTCCGGCTCCAGTCATGAGCACACTGGCGGTGTCCAGGTAAACTGAAATTGGGAGATTCAACTGCCAGAGGAGCAGTGCCAGAACACATGCATTCTTCCGCAAAATACTTTAATTTTAAGTTTCAACCACAGATGTCGCTAGAGAGCACAAAGTTACATGGTGTAGCATTAAGGTAGAGGTCTGCACGGGACTGTTTTTTCCATCCTGTTCTGGCAAGTTTCTATCCTGCACAGAAACGCTCCCGATGAATTTAACTCCATGTCCACCCGCTCTCTGCCCGCAGTCATTTTGTTCCCGATCGCTCCCGTTCCCGCAACTGCACATATGTTTCCCACATATAGCAAAAGCCATACAAATAGACAACAATTACAACAGTATACAAAGAACATTTAATTTTTTCTGTTATTGCTATATCAGATGACGCCAATGATACCAATTTGACTTGCCTGAAGTTGGTTTCTTAACACTAAATTCACCATTTTATAGTTCGAGTTTCATATGCTTTGATGACACAGTGTGAGCTTTGCTCTGCCATTCTATTAAAGCCCCATTGACTACCTGGCTGCCTACTCTAAATATTATGTGTGCACAACTATTGTCAGTTTTTATTTTTATTTTTTACATTCATTGCTTAATAAAATAAAAAAAGTGATCCACATCGGATGTTTCAGGCTATTTTCTGACCACCCGCTCCCATCCACATCTCATGTAAGTACCGTCCACTCCCGCCTTCAACTCGGAAATGTAATCCCGTGCCACAAGAAATCTAATCGGGTCCCACTGCGGGAATGCAGACCTCTACTTTAAGGTTCTGTATACATGAGTTGATCAATAATTTAATTTGATTTTGAGACTGAATAATAAAAAAAAATTCTGAAAAATTTCGGACTATTGTCATACAATGTGATCGATCAATTTCATTCAGAGGACTTGGAATATGTCACACAAGTCACATTTTATGACAATTTTTGGTGCTTTTTAAAGCTTTGACGTGAGTCACTACTAGGGGTGGCCTATATACCGGTAGCCATGATAAACCGGTAGAAATTTGGCAACCTGTATACATTTTGGATTATCATCTCTATCGAGGACACACAAAATTGCCATAGGAGAAATGTGTAAAGCACTTAATATGTACGCATTACACATTCTGTCAGATAAATGGAGGAAGGCGGAGCAACTGCTCATTCCTCAAATTAATTTGAATGAGAAGACGAGAGGAGATTATGAAGGATACCAAGCAGAAAACAGCGATTTGCAAGGTTTGTGCATTGTGTATGTCGATATATCCATGCACGTGTATATCTCAGTGGTCAGGGCTTCATGTGAGACTGAAATAATGGAACACAGTTTTTCACTGATAGCTTACTGCTCTCTCTCTCCTGCAGACAGACAGATGATCACGCCCCCATCACCACATATCACGTACATCAACGGTCGCTCCTCCCCCTCCACGTCCTGCGAGAGCACTACTCCCAGCCCTCTGTCGGATGCATCTGTCTGTAAAATAAAGGGTAGGGGGAAATTAGGAGCATATAAAAGCGGCCCCACACAAAACGTGGATTTTATTTTTAGGAAAGCCTGATGGCACGACTGGAATAATTTCTAGAAAGATAAGTCAGCGGGCTGGTGACATCAGAGTAAATAGGCACAAACCTTAGTAGTAGTAGACTAGCAGTCAGCCAGCCCCAGAATCTGTCTCTCCTCCTTTTTGGTCTTTGGTTTTGGACAGGCCGTGATTGCTTTTGTTTTGTCAACCTGGGCTCGACCCTCTCATGGACTACCATCTCTGAGGCCACAGGGACTGCCTCCCTCCATGATTTTAGGAGGTTGAGATGGTAAACCTGACATGCCCCACCCCTATCTGTTTGCTTAACCTCATAATCGAGATCTCAGAATCGCCAACAACCCAATCTCATGATAATTCATACAAACTTTATGAGTTGGCTATTTCGTATAAGTTCGTTTGTATTCATTTTTTAAATGTTTTTGCGTACAAATACCCGGATGTAAGCGTGAGTTTCACGAACATGACATTAAGGACATGTTTATCAATTGTAACGGGTAAAGGATGGGCAAGGAGGAGGCAGGAACCAGAGATGTATACTTTAATGACAAACTCAAATTAAAACAACATAAAACATAAGACACACACAGCATCTCTCTCTCTCTCTCTCTCTCTCTCGAACTGGCGCCTCCGGCACCCTTTATCTCCACCCCGCCTCCTGGGAACTTGGGAGGGAGGGAGAGGGCAATGGTGAACGGGAGACACAGAGAGAGAGAAAAACTTGCTTGCCAGTCCACGGACACACCGTTGCCTGGTCCTCAACCACTCCATTCCCCTCTGGTGGACAAAAGCTGCTCCTCCCCGTGCAGACAGCATGCAAATATGAGGACTCCCTTCCGGGTTTCAGCACCAATGTAACAGAATGCGGGAACCGACTGAAGAGTCAACATAAAGATTAATGACAAAATCAACTAACAACAACATAATACATAAGACACTGTTGTGTTACAAATTTATTAAATGTTTAATTTCCAATTTGTTTAGGTTCCAATACCATAGTATCTGTTAAACATGAGATTCCTGCCAGTCTTGTTTCACATTACTGAGACTCTCACCCTTTGTATGAGAGCATGGGTGGGGAAAGTTTAGTATGGAGCGAACGGCTACTTCATTTGCATGCTTTGTTCATCACAATGTAAATCCCTCCCCCTAAATG
Organism: Moxostoma hubbsi; assembly: GCA_032164185.1. Taxonomy (NCBI): domain Eukaryota; kingdom Metazoa; phylum Chordata; class Actinopteri; order Cypriniformes; family Catostomidae; genus Moxostoma; species Moxostoma hubbsi. Next base: position 4,915,270 of record JAVLUX010000026.1, read on the forward strand.
TATATAAATTGCAATGTAAAGTTCCCTTAGTTCAGACTAGATTGGGATGACTACAGCGACGCACAGCGAGTTCTCAATAAAGAAACCTGCTTGAAAGATATCCCAACGTCTCCTGATCTTCGCTTCTGAGTTTCCTACACTTTAGAAGGAATAAGTTCACAACAGTTGGTGCCTGTGACCCGGATAGAGCTACTCACCTGAATCCAGATTGAAACTTCAAGCTCAACAAAGATCTCAACAAAGAATTAACTTTTCTGACTGAGTTCCAGACGGAATCTTTCCGTACAACCAACGATTTAGTGAGTTTCACTCTATTCAAAGAACCGCTGCAGACCAGTAAAAAAAAAAAATAATAATAATTTTCCTCTGCGCCGCCAGAGAAAAGGTTAACAGACAGCTGTAGAGTTTGGTTAAACTAAGTTATCCTCTGTTCAGGCAGGGAAGATTAGCATTACGTGTTAATATTGGTTATCCTCTGTTCAGGCAGGGAAGATTAGCATTACGTGTTAATATTGGTTAAAGTTATCCTCTGTTCAGGCAGGGAAGATTAGCATTACGTGTTAATATAGGTTATCCTCTGTTCACAGAGAAGGATTAGCATTACGTGCTAGTTATTTTGTTTATCCTCTGTTCACAGAGAAGGTTAGCATTACATGCTAATATTTTTGGTTTATCCTCTGTTCTTGTAGGCAGGGAAGTTAAGTATGAAGTGTTGGTAATTTGGAAGGTTAACAATAGTTAAATCTGAGTTAACAAGTGTACCCTCTGTTGATCAGAGAAGTTTTAGTTTTTGTTTGTGTGGTAACAAAGAAATCCACAAAATGTTTAGGAAAAGTGCTAGACTAATCCCCACAACTGAAAAAGGTGGACTTGCTACTCCTTTGTGGTCAGAAAATGAATTCAAAACACTGTTAGGAGAACAAATGAACCTAATAGTCACTGAAAAAGTTAGACAGGAACTAACTCAGAAATATGAAATTCACCCAGACAAAACTAGGTCAGTAGATGAGTGTAAAAAGGTGCTTGGAGCAAGTATCCGCAAGAAAAACATAAAAGGCATTATATGCTGCCACAGAGAGTTTCTTTTAGCAAAAGCTACAGAACAGTCTCAGCATAACTCAGAGCTAGAGAAAGAGAACAAAGAGCTACATGCTAGAGTTTCCTCTTTGACCAAGAAATTGAACTGCAACAAAGCTATAGGAAAAACAGATGTAGAAACTCCTATAGAGAATTCAGAATTTGTGTTGTTTGTTGACGGTTCAGCTCAAGTCATTAAAGGTAACAGACGAGCAGGTTATGCAGTAACGTCCACCACTGAAGTGGTTGCTTCAGGTCGTCTTCCAGATCATTTTTCATCTCAAGCTGCAGAACTAGTAGCCTTAACAAGAGCATGCACGCTAGCTTCTGGATCAGTTGCAAATATCTACACAGATTCCAGATACGCTTTTGGGGTAATTCATGATTTTGGTGTCATTTGGCAAACCAGACAGTTTTTAACTTCTTCTGGATCCCCCATTAAGCATGCTGGATTAGCGAAAGATCTAATGTTTTCCATGAAACTTCCAAATAAATTACCAGTGATCAAAGTGAAAGCACATCTCACAACTAATACTACAGAAGCTAAAGGTAATTCTCTTGCTGATGTAGCGGCTAAACAGGCTTATTTCTATGCAACTGTACAAATGTGTTCAGGTAGTACAGCACAGAAGACAATTCTGCCTCCTGAATCAATAATTGATCTGTACAAAGACATTCCTCTGTATGAAGCATGGACATGGTTAGACAAAGGAGCCACAGTGGAAACAGCCAAGAGGTGTGTTACATGTCAGAAAAATAATGATGTACCAGCAGCCACTACACCAGCAGCACATACCCCAGCTCCACCAGGACCATTTCGTCACCTGCAAGTTGATTACATATCATTGCCTCGTTGTAAGGGAAAAACTGTTGTTTTGGTAGTAATAGACAAGTTCTCAAGATGGGTAGAAGCTTATCCAACAGGGCGTGCTACAGCTGCACATACTGCTAAATGCCTTGTCACTGATTTTATTCCCAGATGGGGATTACCAGATTGCATTGACTCAGATCAAGGTACACACTTCACAGGACAGGTAGTCAAGGAAGTGTCTAGAATGTTGAAGATTAAGTGGAATCTTCACTGCCCATATAGGCCACAAGCATCAGGGCAAGTTGAACAATCGAACAGAACAATCAAAACCAGGCTAAGCAAAATGTATCAGGAAGGAGTACCATCAGTCGAAGCGCTGCCAGCAGTACTGTGTAGTATGAGAGCGTCACCTAACAGATCAGTATGACTGAGCCCTCATGAGATTATTACTGGATGCCCAATGCAGATGCCAGGTGCGAATGATCTTAGAAATGTTGATGTACACATTGCCTCAGATGCCCTGATCGCTTACTGTAAAAACCTCACAAAGGCAGTACAGAGTGCCAAAGAGAGAGTTGAGTCATGTTGGCAAACTCCACCAGAAGGTGGACACACAATCATCCCAGGTCAATGGGTCATGATAAAGTCATTCAGAAACAAGCCATTAGAGCCTAAGTGGCACGGACCACATCAAGTGATGTTGATTACAGCAGCTGCAGTATTGTGTCAGGGAAAGAAAACCTGGACTCATGTGTCACACTGTAAAGTTGTTCCCCCACCCACAGGGATAGGATAGGACACGGACCAGTGAGGAGCCCAGGGAAGAACCGAATGCAACAGGCATCGGGGGCCCACCCTGCGGTGAAGACTCCCTCATAGGCCTTCCCCATCCACTAGTCCATCCTTACCTCACTGTTCTTTAGGTGTCAAAGGAATTAAGAAATAGGGACAGAAGGAACAACAATAGCAGACTCGGAAAAAGTTATAACCCTAGTGTTAGAACAAATACTGCTCTACTGTCTTTTGTTTTCTTTCTTCCTCTGTGCAGATACCACTTGATGGCTGTCCCGAGACCCATACACACCGACCTCCTCACCTGCTTATGAAGCCACAACCTTCCAGAAAACAACTAGACCCACTGCCGAGCCAACTATCACAAAAGAAAAAGAAAAGAAAAAAATACACAACACAGAGACCCACATACGGAACCTTCAGTCATTCATCAACATGATCAAGATTGTCGTACTACTAACCCACATGGACATCGCACAAAGTGTGGACTCCAGAAACAACATATTCTTAGAGCTGATGAATATGACAAGAAATGCCTTGTTTGCGGGAAAGAACGTTTGCATGCCACGGACACTCTCGCTTCGCACAAGATAATGATCTTACAGAACAGAGTGGCCTTGGATTACATTCTAGCAACGCAAGAGGGAGCTTGCACCATTATTGGCCCTGAGTGCTGCACCGGGTTAATGGATCCAACAGAGAACTTGAACAAAATCCAACAAGACATTCTTGATCTTTCAGCAAAATTACACCAGATGACTGAAGATAATTCTTCATGGTTCGGAAACCTGTTAGGTAAACCCTGGATGTGGATCAAGGAAATAGCAATTATGTTGATCTTTCTATTACTGGCGTACTATCTATGCGTCCACAGTATCAAGTGTTTCATTCAACAAATGAATCATGCCTCTCACGAGAAAATGACAGTTCCAACCAGAAAAGACTATTACCGTAAGAACTTCACGGACCCTAATTGCATGTTTGGTTCTGTGTCAGCATGCAATTGGAGAAAAGCAACACAGAGCATGTGCTATGTGCCTGTAATGATCACAAGTTACACGAATGAACTTTTAAGTGTCTAAATTTGTATTGTGTGAGAGTTATTAGAACTCTCAAAGGGGGAAATGTTGTGTTACAAATTTATTAAATGTTTAATTTCCAATTTGTTTAGGTTCCAATACCATAGTATCTGTTAAACATGAGATTCCTGCCAGTCTTGTTTCACATTACTGAGACTCTCACCCTTTGTATGAGAGCATGGGTGGGGAAAGTTTAGTATGGAGCGAACGGCTACTTCATTTGCATGCTTTGTTCATCACAATGTAAATCCCTCCCCCTAAATGTATATAAATTGCAATGTAAAGTTCCCTTAGTTCAGACTAGATTGGGATGACTACAGCGACGCACAGCGAGTTCTCAATAAAGAAACCTGCTTGAAAGATATCCCAACGTCTCCTGGTCTTCGCTTCTGAGTTTCCTACACTTTAGAAGGAATAAGTTCACAACAACAACACACACACACAACGACCATGTGCGTCTCTCTCTCTCTCTCTCTCTCTCTCAAACTGGCACCTCCGGCTCTCCTTTATCTCGCTCTCCCGCTGATCAGTTGACTCAGCACCGACTATGTCAAATCCATCCCAACAGCTCAAAATACAAATAATTTGTATTGCTTTTTTAAATGTTTGCTAATTATTAGCTTCAAATCAAATGTTTTAATGTTGTTAATTATTAATTGGATCAAGGCTGATAAATATTTATTAAATATATTTTTGGAAATGTCTATGGAATAAATGAATGGGGAATATCACTTGATTTTCCGTGGGTGCTCGAGCACCCAAGTGATTGGCGCCTGTAGACTGAAGTCTAGTAAAATGTGACATAAAACTGCTTATATTTAAATTAATCTAGCCAAGAGCAGTGAGTGGTTTAATTCATATTAACATACTTAGCGAGAGATCCGATTGGTTGTGTTTACACAAGTTCAATATTTTGAAACATATCTGCTTTCTACATACTGGTTACCTGTGCAAAAGATTGATGTTGTGTATGAATAATTTTTTTTTCTTTTGGACTAAATATTCGCTAAAAACAAATTTACTCCATATTAGAGCTTTCCTTTCTTCATGCTTGAATTGTGTACAAATTTTGCACTTGCTTAACATATAAAATTCAAGAAAGTACTAAGTTTCCCCTTGAGTTATTATTATTTTTTAAATACTTACTTTAACAAAAAAAAAAAAAAAGTAAGTATTTAGGGTATAGACCTTAATGTCCCTACCTTTCCTGCTGGACTGCATCACATTTCTGATTAGATATTGGCCATTTTCCTTTGCTCCCGATGACTTATTTCTCATAAGCGTTGACATGAAGCTGTGATTCTACAGCTCAGTCATGGATGATTTGTAGAGGACAGTTTGACAAGCTGGGGAAGTGCCTGCCATAGCATCTATAGGAGTAATATCTGAGAGTATATGGAAATAGAGAGGGGCATGTTAACTTAAATGATCAAACAGCAACTTATATGCACTACTCTTTCATATTTATAAACACCATGACTTAATAAATTAATATTTATTAAGAAGAGATAGAATAATAATAAAAAAAACATGTTTATTTGAAAGCTAACATCTTTTACATTTCCCCAAACAAGTATGTGCTCTGTTGGAAATACAGAATTTTTAAAGTGTCATGAAACCAGTTTATTCAGTCAGTTCTCACCACATTTGTTTGTTTTTTTTTGTTTTTTTTTTTAGTGGAAGGACAGAACTAATTATGGAGTTAAAACAGTATGAAAACCTCTCAAAAGTGGTAATTCACAATTGCTTAAAACAAATTGCTAGGTTACTGTTGTAACCTCCGTTCCCTGATGGAGGGAACGAGACAATGTGTCGAAGAAGCGACACTAGGGGTCTCTTTTGAGTGCCTTTCGCATCTCTGATCTATGAGAAAAGGCTAATGAGAAATTGGCAGACAGAATTTGCATGTTCCCCCCGGACGTACGGGTATAAAGTGAGGGAAATGCGTCTGTTTCATTAAGGATTTTTCTGAAGAGCCGACAATGAGTTTCGGCCGCAACAGTGGCTCGGTTCAGCACCGTGGCCAGGAGGACACAATGTCTCGCTCCCTCCTTCAGGGAAAGGAGGTTACAACAGTAACCTAGATGTTCACCGTCTGTTCCTTGCAGGTTTACTACCTGGTCCCTGAAGGGAGTCGTAGGAACCTTGGGCACATTGCCCGGTCGCGGTCCAGGCAGGTGTCGCTGACAGAGAACGCTTGTAGTTCCCCGACCCTCTTGATGGAGGCGAGCGCGATCAGGAGGGCCGAATTCAGGGAGAGGGCCTTGAGTTCGACTGATTCTAGGGGCTCAAAGGGGGGTCTCTGAAGGCCTGAGAGGACCCCTGAGAGATCCCAGGAGGGGAACAGGCTTGACCGGGAGGGATTTAACCTCTGGGCGCCACTTAGGAACCTGATAATTAAGTTGTGCTCACCCAAAGACTTGCCGTCTACTGTGTCATGGTGAGCCACGATAGCAGCTACATACACCTTCAAGGTGGAGGGGGACAGCCTCCCCTCCAACTCCTCCTGCAGAAATGAAAACACTGACCTAACCTTGCACAGCATCGGTGCAAGAAGGCTCACTGGGAGAAATGCGTACTTGAGCATCCCCGTGGGCCAGCTGTGTGCCAGCGTGTCTGCCCCGAGGGGAGCCTCTGTTCGGGCATACCAGAGCAGGGAGTGGGAGGTCTCTCAGGATGTGAACAGGTCTACTTGTGCCTTGCCGAACCATAACTGAATCAGCTGGACCGACTGGGGGTGGAGCCTCCACTCTCCACTGGGCAAGCTTTGCCGTGATAGTGCATCTGCTACCATTTTAAGGTTGCCGGGGATGTGAGTGGCATGCAGCGACCTGAGTTACTGCTGGCTCCAAAGGAGGAGACAATGGGCGAGTTGTGTCATGTGGTGAGAGCATACGCCGCCTTGGCAATTTATGTACACTACCGTGGTGGTGCTGTCTGATTGGATCAAGATGTGCTTGCCCTGAATTAGTGGAAGAAACCTCTGCAGGGCAAGAAATACAGCCAACAACTCTAGGCAATTGATGTGCCAGCGCAGCGGGGCCCCTTTCCAGCGGCCTGTGGCTGCGTGCCCGTTGCACACAGCGCCCCAACCCAATTTGGAGGTGTTGGTAGTGACCAGGACACGCTGGGACACCTGCTGCAAAGGGACTCCTGTCTGTAGAATGCAGAGGTCTGTCAAGGGTTTGAACATTTGGCAGCAGGCAGGGGTGATGGCCACGGCGCCATGCTCGTCTCGGGACTCGAGTCTGGAGCCAGTGCTGAAGCATTCTCATGCATCAACCCGAGTGGCGCGACCGCCGCAGGGGACGCCATATGCCCCAGGAGCCTCTGGAAATATTTTAAGGGGACCGCTGTGCTCGGCCTGAACGTGGTGAGGCATTTTAGCACTGACAGTGCGCTCATTGGTAAGGCGTGCTGATATTGAGACTGAGTCTAACTCAGAGAAAAGAGATGCTCTGAACTGGTGTGAGCTTGCTCTTTTCCCAGTTGACCCTAAATGGCTGAGGTGCCTGAGCACCTGGTCCCTGTGGGCACATAGTAACACTTGGGAGTGGGCCAGGATGAAACCTTAGGTTTGATGCAAAAAAAGAGTTGGGGGCATTGGGGAGGGCTACGTGCAGTCGGTATAGGCACCTCTAGCACGCAATAGCCTGCTGTGCACCTGTTTCGACAGTCACGTAACATGGTCAGTGCGTGGCGCTTTTTATGGACCCCTTGTGTCACTTCATTCGACACAACGTCGAGTGAGTGACAGAAGGGGAACTTCATGCTTACTGTCGTAACCTCCGTTCCCCGAGGGAGGGAACGAGACGTTGTGTCCCTCCTGCCACAGCACTAGACCTTGCACTGTTAATGGCCGTGCTTCATTTTCGGCTGCTCAGTGCAAAATCCTGACTGGCTTTTGCTTACCTTTATACCCGTATGTCCGGAGATGGGCATGCAAATTCTGTCTGCCAACTTGACATTGGCCTTTTCTCAGGTTCAAAGGTACGATTCGGCAGCCAAGGAAGACCCCTTGTGTCACTTCATTCAACACAACGTCTTGTTCCCTTCCTTGGGGAACGGAGGTTACAACAGTAACCATGACGTTCTCAATAAATTTATAAGGTGTGTGCACTCCCACTATGCAGTTGTCCAACATTGTTGTATGTTGGATTAGGTGCAACTCATGACTCAAGGATTTTCCAAAACTCCTCTTTGTATGCTCAGTTGGAAGGAGGCCAATATAATGGAATCATACTTGGTGAGAGTGGGTATGCACAGACCAACTTTTTGTTCACCCCCTATCTTCATACAGTCACACCTGAGCGACAGCGGTACAACCAAGCTCACATCTGCACTAGAGGTCTAATGGTGCACATGTATGGTGTATGGAAGAGTCATTTCCAATGTCTCAGAAACACTGACCTGCATCCTGTCTCAGGCCATCCATGCTCTTGTGATCAACTGGAAACCAATGCATTGATGCATTAAAGAACAATAAGTTGTGTTTATTACATATTTTTTGTTATGGGAGTATAAGAGATAATAGAGAGCATTACATATTCCCTGAAGTGTGAGGATGGCACATGTTGAATGAATGTTGCCTACCAAATGAGGACTGGACCGTCGCCCAATCTAAACGGTCCAGATGGCCATCATCAAGGATACCTTCTAGGGGTTGCTGGCTATCATTGAGTGCAGTCAACAAGTCTCCTAGGCACCAGTCTTGAAACGCTCCCTACGAGCAACAGCATTTACTAATATTTTAATATCACTGCTACTACATTGCACATATCTGTACATGTTGTTCATTAACACTATTCATATTACATAGCCATGTTTTTTCTGCTCTTATAACACTGCAATATATTTCTTGTCCTGCCTTTGCACCACCTGTCTACACTTGAATATCACATGCACTTTTCTGCTTTTTTTGCACTTCTGGTTGGATGCAAACTGCATTTTGTTGTCTTTGTACTTGTACTCTGCACAATGACAATAAAGTTGAATCTAATCGAATCTAATTTGTCTTCTTTAACTGTAATTGTATGTTTTTCCAGAGGATCTTATAAAGATGACAATTTTGAAATTCTGTTATTTCTGTTATTATACTGTTTTTAACATTTCTGGATCACAAATATATTTAGGTCCCACTGTGTTGTGTTACACAAAACAAACTTTTCAAGGTGTTTCAAGGCCAATTTAGTAAATACAGTATCTTACCTGAAATTGTTGGACAGTCCTATTGCTTACTTTTTCATTTGAGTTAAATTAATTGCAAATTTTATTCCAGCCATACTTTTTCTAGTTTTCAGTTGATGAGTCATGCTGTTTCTTCTCTCAGTAATTGGGTGGTTTGACACAATTTGCACCAATTTGAAACAACTAGGCACAATAGGTTGCGTATTTATTGCAATGCACATAAAATCTCTTAAACCCTCATCCCCCACAAAAATAATTTGATGCCATGCTGTGGCTATCTGCTTTGCTACAGTCAAGGCATTAAGCATAGTTTAGAAGTTTAAACTCCACATGAAAGGTGCTGCAGACATGAGCTGGAATGACATATTAACCTTAATTGAAAGAGTAGTGTGGTTGTATGCCAATCGATTAATTGTAACATAATTTTAAAATCACAAACAAATGGAAAAGTCATAGAAAAGTAATTGGTCAAAAAGGATGGGAATGCTGAAGTAGTAAACTAATATTCCATTCCATTTACAGCTACTGTCACTTTCATTCATTCTCAACCTCTTCTGAACTTTCTGTTTTCCGTTGTCTGTAATAGTCTATCCCACTCACATCCTGTTGTCATTTAGTCTGCTGTAGCAACTGATCTAAGTTAATTCCCATCAGATCTAATGAATCACTCTGTGTGATTACAGACTGACTCACCATAGTGCTAAGATCCAGATCTCTACTGTGGACAGATGTTACTACAAGCTACATCAGCGTATATATATATATATATATATATATATATATATATATATATATATATATATATATATATATATATATTCACAGTCCTTTTATACAAGTATTTCATGTAACACATCATTATCATTATAATGGCAGTCTAGAAAGTAAAGCAGCTGATTTCAGCAAAAAGGTGATACAATTTTTAACATTGTAATCAGTTCATATTTGTGTATGTTCAAGATATGTACATAAACATAATTAGAACACAGATAGTTGCAGTCCTGGATGCTGATTGGTCAAAACAGCATTGCAATCAAGCTATAAAAAAAAACTATAATAATATATTTTTTTTAATAATATATAAATATATATTTATATATTATATAATATATAAATAGTTGGGGCATCAACATGTAAGCTGCCTTCCCTAGAACTGATGAGATCACCAATGATGAGAACACTCTTGTTGATGGGAGCGCCAATATTGGAGTCACTGCACAAGTCTGCGTTACAGGAGAGGACCACGCAAGTCACCAATACCAGTCCTCACTTGGAAAAAACAATCAATACGTACATTCCTAAATTCATGGAAATTCTAAAAATAAAAAAAAAGTTTTCTGTTAGGGTAAGACTGTACTACATAGTCAATGAAATGGCTTTACTAGTGTAAAGCTACATGGTTTATAAACTTTAGCACTGATACCACCTCACTACTGAGAAATGTAGTTAACCCTCCAATGGTATTCAGTCAGCTTTGACCGAAATACATTTACCTCATTTAATAAAAATGGATTCCTTTATCTGAGCAGTACAAAACTAGGTGACTTTTCGTCCATTTGCCATCTGAACATGCCAAAACAAAGTGGGCTTGATTCGATAAGTTTAAGTGGTCATAAAAAAAAACACCTTTGATATTCGCTGACCGACTATTGAAAATGAATGGGGAAAGACCAAAAACAGAGCAATTATTTTTATCTGTCAAATACAATCAGTAAGTCAGCCACAATGCAGAACAACCAGACAGAAATAACAAGGTGAGACTCTAAAATATCCTAAGTGCTAAAAATACATACTCAAAAATGAAGGGGTTACACACTCACAATGCAGAACACACACAGACAGAGAAGAAATTGCATCATTATCATCATAAAAAAAAGGTTACACATCTGACCCTCAAAGGGAGTTGACATTTTTCAAAACCATAGGAGTGTTAAATAGCTTCACATTTAGTGGCACTACAGCCCATCACTGGATCTTCCTTTATATCTTTTCCTATTTTTCTTTCTCTCTTTCTCTCTTCCTCCCTTCAACTGTTAGATTTCCCAGGCAAATATGAGGGCTTATTTTTCTGACTTTGCTTTTTTATTTAAGTTTGGCATTCAAATAAGGGCAAAAAGCCCTCCCAAGGATTGAGTAGCCTCTCTCAGGCAAAATACCAATGGAAGCTCATCTTTTCTCTGTTCATTGCTCCATCTGCAAGCTGTGAAGCTACACATTTTAATCAAGGAAAGTGAAAATGGCAGAGTGATAAGATGATAAGAGTACCCAAACCACGCTTGTGACCCCATCTCTGTGGGGTTCTGAAGGAATAATTAAGAATTTGACCTCTACCCACCAGAAAAACCCTCAAGCCTGAGGAGTCTTCTTTTTGGGTGCTTTTTACCGTTATGCCTTTTTGAATGAAACATGCTCCTTTACCAAGCACTTCTCTTACCTTTCCAGATGTTAGAAATTTAATCTTGAAGTCAACTTCGACCCATAAAAGGCCCATTATATGTAAATGATTTAGAGGTCTTTTTTAAATCAGCCCTTGGCTTTCCATTGGTCTCAGAAACTAATGACACGAGAAGCAATTTTCTCCACTCTCCTTTCCTGTTTTGGTGTGGGCAGGTCAGAACTTAACCTATATAATGCACTGACATTTAATCAATAACCAATCATCTGCACAGCAATGCTGGATTGTATTTAGTTAACCTGAGGGTGAGATATTTCCACATTTTGATAATGGAGATGGAGATTTTCTCCCATTTGAGGTGTTTTTGTAATGGCTATCTGTCTGTTACAAACAAAATAGTTTTTTAGGCAGCTCTCTTGAGAGTGGTTGTTAAGTGTGTTCTTGAGTCCTCTTCAAAAAGAACCAAATTTAGACCCCATTAAGTGGACACAAATATGAAAACTAAAGTTTCCTTTGCATTTTCACTATCCCTAGCTATTAGTGGCCTCTCTAATAGATCTCATTTTGGTCCATTTTTGACCAGTTCTCAGTCCACTTTCCATTTGCACTACTGCATTTGCACATTCGCAAAAAAAAAAAAAAAAAAAAAAAAAAAAACATTTTTAGAACCTGGACCACTACAATATCATAATAATTAAAATATTCTTCTTCTTATTATTATTTATTTATTTAGACGTTTAGTTTAAAATAGGTAATTTCTTCTTTAATTTTTTTATTCTGTCCTTTCTATAAATTACTGTTTAGTAAGTCCCCCTTTACAGACATTCATATTAATTCATAAAAATGTAATTGTCAAACTTTTTTAATGGTCAAACATTCATAATAAATAACTAACAATAGCAACATCTGGGGGGATATTGCCATCAATTTACAGTAGTCATAAATTTCAAAGCACACTCAAATTTGACTGAACTACTGCATTGTTAGGGGGCAGCAGAGCACAGTGATAGTCTAGGCAACAGATTGTTTTACCTTCTCCATTAGTTAGGTCCCATGGAAACCAAAAAGTAATCACGTTCACATAAACAATGGTGACTGCGATTCGGAGGTTGCATTTTCACTCTAAAATTACATTTTAACACCTCTTACGTTTAGGTTTAGGGCTGGGGTTTCGGTCAGGACATATTACTGATACAATATGGATTCCTGTTGACTGTATTACAACAAAAACTACAACTTGCCCCTGTTCTAACTGACAGTAATAGTACCAGGAGGGGTCTTCTGCTGCTGTAGCCCGTCCACCTCAATGTTTGACGTGTTTTATGTTCAGAAATGCTTTTCTGCATAGAACTGTTGTACCGTGTGGTTATTTGGGTTACTGTCACCTTCCTGTCAGCTTGGACCAGTCTTGCCATTCTCCTCTGACCTCTGTCATTAACAAGCCATTTTCACCCACAGAACTGCCACTCGCTGGATGTTTTTTACCATTCTCTTTACACGCTAGAGACTGTTGTGCATGTAAATTCCAGGAGAACAGCAGTTACAGAAATACTCAAATCAGCCCTAACGGCCTAAATCACTGAGATCACATATATTCCCCATTTTGATGGTTGATGCGAACATTAACTAAAGCTCCTGACTCCTACACCTCTGTTTTACCATGCAGCCTATTTTTATGCCAACAAATGTCAACATTACATCAGTAGGATGCAGGATACACAACAGAGTAAATCATTACAAGAATCAGACAAACACAAAGAGAACATTCAATTTACATTTTCATCCTGCCAAATTCCAGCTCCAACTCTCCCAGGCTACATTTCTCTCTCAACAACTTTCCCAATTATTGTTCCAAAACACCTCACATTCAACCACTTCAGCCCAAAAAGGCCAACCTGAGCATCAAATACGATTACTGGGTCATTGGTCATCTGACGTTTATGTTAGCTACATCCGTACCAACTGTCTTCCAATCCAAAAAGCACAACAAGCCCTCATTAGCTAATCACGATACATTCTGGATCAGGGTGAGGGGGGGGTGCATGTCTTATCCTTTGCAAAACAACAGGTCAGGGTTGCCCCCTTGCCCCCCCCCCCCCACCCCATATTGCTGGACAGGCCCACCTAAAACACTCAAGTGCTATCCCTTCAAAAGCGCAGCAGGCGTTCTCCTGTTCAAATGCTTGTGATCTAACTCATGTTTATTATGTGTCATGGGCTCCCCCTTCAAAGCGCAGCAAGGACTCCCCAGTTTCGGATGCAGTCACAACACTTTATTTAAAGCGTGACAAGTAGTATAAAATACACAGAATGACTTGTGACGAAATCCAAAAGTAAAAGTGTTCTCATTGTGATTATGACTTCTGAAAACTTTAACTAAAGCCATTGAATGCAATACTTTTATGACAATTGTATATGTAAAATGTATCTCTGAAGGGAGAATCTTCAGAAAAGGTTTGATGGCATTTTCTTTTCATCTTTCCTCCATATAATGCCTAATAAAGTATTGTTTATAAGCACAGGGCTGCTTGGTGTACAGGCGTTACCAGTTTAACAGCTGTATTTCTGCTGCGTCAGAGAGCGAATTTGCATTTTCATTCAGCCTGTCTGCCGTTTTTATTAGATCAGTGTGAAAATCTGACCGCATTTTAAAACAGCATACACACAGTGTTATAAATTGTGTTCTAAAAATCAAAACAATTCGGATAATAAGGTATCTAGAAGTATTCACAGTATTTTTAAGTTCCCATGATATATATATATATATATATCACCTTACTGTTCATGTGTTATACAATATCGTATAAAAAAATTATGTAAAGATGCACTTTTCAGAGCAAAAAAAAAGTATTTATTAAAAAAATTAACCTTTGTTTATTTTAGTACTGTGGCTTGACTCCACTTGACTTGCTTGAGGTGAGTCACTGACATGACTTGACTTGCTTGATTCGTCTGCACTGCACTTGAGTCTTGACTCGAGGCTTGATGGTTAAGACCTGAGACTCGCTTAAGTCTTGAACGTGTGTGACTTGCTCCCACCTCTGGATAATCGCATGAATAGGTGATATACAGGTGTACCTAATAAAGTGGCTGGTGAGTGTATATTAGAATGTGATCGAACTAGATGCAAAATGACATTGCATGATAGCTTGTAATGCAGATTATACCCTTATACTGTGTGGCATAGAAATGCATAAAAGTAATGCAAATCACAACAGCGGTAAGACAAACAAGTCCACCCACACAAGTTTGAACATTTCCGAGTTAATAACACGCATCGGTGGTTTCTTTTTGTGAGTCCATTGGAACACAACATGGGAACATTTGTCCAGCAAACAGTCGTCATTATATGGACGATTTTGGTCATTATTGCCACAAGCCTGTTATTTCCAGGTTTTAGGGAGGCCATTATGCAGCTGTGTGCAACTATATGATTAATAAATTTGTGGTGTTAGAGGGTGTTGTTTTGCTCATAGTCCACTTAGAGTACATAATGTCCCATTCTGATGCACATGGTATAATGGGTTTGATGACCATCTTACCAGACAGAGAACGAGAAAAACAAAAAGAGACATGGATAATATACAAATGTTTTAAATATTTCATTTTGACAAACAATTTCAAGCAATGCTGCAATTTTTAGCCTTTAAATCTTGATGACCCATTGGACTTTATTTCCTCTGGGGAGCACAAAAGAAGATATTCTGAAGAATCTTCTGGAGATTTTCTTTTCCATTCAATTAAAGTTCCAAAGTTAAAAAAATGGGCTGTAGAGGGCACAAATGAATAGATTTGTACTAAATGTAATAAAATCCCTAAAAGTAATCATTATTGGTCTTAAATGTATCAAACTCAATGTAATTTCTTTTGGTCCTAAATGTAATAATGATTGGTTCTAAATATAATTAAGGCTCTAAATGAAATAACATTTGGTCCTAAATGTAATAATTATTGGTCCTCAAAATATTAATGGCCCAAAAAGTTCTAAAAGTCCTAAATGTAATAACGTTCTGAGAACATTTGACTTACCAATCCTGGCAAATGTTCTTGGCATTCCCAAGCAGTCTGTGATCAGAGAAATGTTATGGAAACAGTGGAGCCACTGTGTATGCTCCTGAAGAGGCTGATACACCCTTGTCGGTACAGTGATATGTTGCAGAGGTTTGATGACTACTATATGCTGCACATCACCAGAATATAACTCAGTGGAACCACAGAACCCTGCTGCAGAATGCTTCAATAGACAGTTCACATGGTTACACTTGCACTGATTGCACGGTATACTACCCAGACTCAAGCTTCATAACAACAGCGAAATACCACATTCTTTTTATTCATTATATTTAAATGTAGGTACTAATATTCCCAGACATCAGTGAAGTGGCTCAGAACAGCTCTGATGTCTCAGTTGGTGTGCCCCATGCTCCACTCAGAACTGAGCTTTAGTCCGCTACTAACCTGGTTGTAGAGTTTCAGAAACATGGACTTAACTTAAACTACTAAAGACAATAATTTCAGAGTAACTCAGAATAAGCTCAATTGTAACAATTTATTTTTCAGGTAAAATAATACATTCATCAATTTCAATTATACAATAATAATTCAAATTCAAACATTTATCAAAACATAAGAAATAAGAATTACATATCTGGTAGAGAAAACGTCTCGGTTTCAGTCGTAACCTCCATTCCCTGATGGAGGGAACAAGGCTTTGTGTCGATGTAGTCTCTTTTGAGAGCCTCGGTAACCTCTTATCTTTGAGAAAAGGCCAATGAGAATTGGCGAACAGAATTTGCATGCCCCTCCCCCAGACATATGGTTATAAAAGGATGGAAGCGTACGTCTGTTCAGACAGGTTTTGAGCTGAGGAGCTGAGAGTAAGCTCCCGCCCATTTCATCGGCTTAGTACAGCATTGTGTCAAGATGGACACAACATTGTGTCGATGTAGTGACACTAGGGGTCCCTATTTAAAAACGCCACAACACTGAAAGTGTTACGTGGACTGCTGATGCAGATGCAAGCAAGCTGTTGCATGTGAAAATAGCAGGTACATCAGACTGCATGTAACCTTCCCCAATGCCCCAAGAGACATCATATAGGGCCATGAAGCCTGGTAGAGGGAGCTCTGGCTTGAGTGATCGTATCTACAACGGCTGGTGGTAGATCGTTTTAGACCTTCCACATCCCATCAAAGGGCCAGACATGGCGGTTCCAGAAGTTCCTTCCATGGAATTTGCCAGGGAGGTTTATTCGCGAGCAGTGTGAGATCCGAGAACCAAGTCCGAGTGGGCCAGTAGGGGGCCATGAGAATATCTTGTTCCTCGTCCTCTCTGACCTTGCACAGGACTTGTGCAATTAGGCTCACTGGGGGAAATGCATCTGTGCTGAGGGGGTCTTCCGTCAGAGAGTACCAGAGAGGGCAGTGGACACGTGCTTGCCATGGATCAATGGCAGAAATCTGCACAGGGCAAGTAATACAGCCAGCAACTCTAGTTGATGTTTCAACCCAGACGAGGCCCCATCCAGGAGCCAGCAGCTGTGTTCCCGTTGCACACGGCACCCCAGCCCAACTGGGAGGCGTCCGTAGTAACTATGACGCATCTGGACACCTGCTGTAGGGGGACTCCTGCCTGTAGAAAACAGAGGTCTGTCCAAGGGCTGAATAAGTGACTGCAGGAAGGGGCAAGGGTCACACGGTATGTATCAGCAGGGTAATATTAAGACGTGAAAGTACGCATCCTTCAGGTCTACTGCCGCGAAAAAATCTTGATGCCGGACGCATGTCAGAATATGTTTCTGTGTCAGCATCTTGAACGGGAGTCTGTGTAAGGACTGGTTCAGAACTCATAGGTCCAAGATTGGTCGCAACCCACCTCCTTTCTTGGATACGACTAAGTAAGGGCTTAAACCCTTCTCCATCTCGGCTGAAGGGACAGGCTCTATCGCATTCTTGCGTATAAATGTTGCGATCTCCGCACGCAGAGTGGAGGCGTTTTCGCCCTGCACCGAGGAAAAGCAGTGAAATGGGCCAGGCCCCTGGCTAACTGAATCACATAGCCAAGTTGGATGGTCCTGGCTAGACACCACAATGGGTTGGAAAGTGTAAGCCACGTGTGGGGGCACTAAGGGGACAATCACTTGTGACGTACCTGGAGGGTCCATGTTCATGTGGGCCTGGCTGCAAGTGCTCGGTGTCTGATCGGTGTGAGAACAGCAGTTGTGGGCACCGGCTAAGGAAACTGCTCTTTTTTGACAATGTGGGTAACGTAGCCCATTGGGGGTGCGGCAAATATAGAACAGGAACAAAAGATTCTCCACCCAGCCCTTCACCAGGATGAAGTGGTCTGAGCACCAGCTCCGTGGCAGACGTCCCTCTCCCTGGGTTGCTCGTCTCAGGAGCATTTGGGAGCCTTCCGGGTGCGGGAGGAGGTCCGTGAGATGGGGGGCGTCCGACTCCTGTAGGGAACTCTATGCTGGGGCTGAGAGCTGGGCGGAGCTGCCTGGGGTTTTACCACTGCAGGGGGATGCCCTCGGCGAGCAGACAGGGTGAAGGATCTTGAGACGTGGCAGGGCAAGATATGTCGTATGGCCTCCTGCTTCTTCACCACCGAGAACTGCTGGGCAAAGTCCTCTATGGTGATATATGGGAGATGCAGGAATTGAGAAAGTGAGCCTTGTCAGGGTCCCGCATCTCATCCAGATTCGGCCACAGATGACGTTCCTGGACCACGAGGGTGTCCATCGCCTGTCCAAGTGCAAGCGCCGTGAACCTGGTGGCCTAGAAGTCGGTCGTGAGCACAGTTCCTGCAGCACATTAGGATCAGGAATACCCAAGTACAGATCTCTTAGCACCTTGGCCTGGTGGACTTGCAGGAGGGCTAAGCGTGCTGGGTGGAGGCAGGCTGTCCAGCGGCGCTGTAGTCCTTGGTCACCAGAGATGACGTCAACCTACAGGCCTTGGAGGGGTGTGACAGTCGATCCCGCCAGGTGGCCCTATCCATCTGAGGGAGTTCCGTGTATCTATTGCTGTCAGCAGCACCCTGTGCCCAAGAACCAATCGTCTAGCTGCGAGGGCTGAGAGGAGGACAGAGGGTTCCAGTACAGCCCAACACTTGCGGCAGCACGGGCATGCATAGCGGACAGCTCGGTGTCAGACTCAGACTGGGTGGTTGCGCCCGAAGGCACCAGCCTGGTTGAGTCCTCAGCGATAGAAATTGCCATGACGCTCTCCGATGCAGCGGCAAAACCCTCATCCAGCTTGGGGGTCTGAAAGAGACATCAAAATAGCAAACCAGGCTCATCTCGGACCCGGACGGAGGCAGACGAGCATGTTGGGGAATAGGTAGTCCGTGGAGTTTACACGGCAAAACCACGCCTGTTGAAATCCTGAAATCGCCCCCAGTGCCAGCTGCGCTGGCCCTATACCTGTGGGTAGGTGGCATGATGTGGGGGGCGGCAGGAGTGGCTTTCCCCTGGAAGAAGGAAAGCTGCGACCGCAACGTTTCCATGGTAATGTTCTCACAATGAGAACATGAACCATCCACAAAACCTGCCTCAGTGCGTTCTCTGCCCAGATACACGAGCCAGCGCCCGTGGCCATCTGAAGCAGAGAGGTAACGACCGCATTCAGGAATAACACAAGGATGGAAAGGCATCTTGAAAAAGATGCGCCTTTAAAAAGACGTTCAACGTCCAAGTGTTTGCTCTTTTAGAGAAATATACTCTTTTAGAGAATAAAACTCTTTTGTTGGCTGTCAAAGTGCCCAGGGGCATATTCTGCACTGGAGTGCAGAGAAGAGAAAAGCCACTAATTCGCTTTTGTAGAGGTGAGTGGAACAGCAGTGGATTTATTCAAGTCAAGTGGTTTTTATTGTCGTTTAACCATATACAGTTAGTACAGTACACAGTGAAATAAGACAACATTCCTCCAGGACCATGGTGCTACATAAAACAACATAGGACAAACACAGAACCACACGAGACTACACAGACTAAATAACAAACCTATATAAAGTGCACGTGCAAACGTGTGCAAAAAGTACGGGACAGTACAATAAATTACTAAAAATTAACAGGACAATAGGCACAGTGAGAGACAGTGCAGCGTCGACCAGTACACAGTAGTGCAAAAAGATGACAGTTTCTAAAAATGCCAAATGTAAACATAACATACTATGAGATAGTGTTCTATGCACATATCAGTTATTGAGGTAGCAGCCAGGTAGAAAGTGACAAATTGTGTCAGTCCAGTCTCTGAGTATTGAGGAGTCTGATGGCTTGTGGGAGGAAGCTGTTACACAGTCTGGCTGTGAAGGCCCGAATGCTTGGGTACCTCTTGCCAGACGGCAGGAGGGTGAAGAGTTTGTGTGAGGGGTGTGTGGGGTCATCCACAATGCTGGTTGCTTTGCAGATGCAGTGATTTTTGTAAATGTCTTTGATGGAGGGAAGAGAGATCCCGATGAACTTTTCAGCTGTCCCCACTAACCTCTGCAGGGCTTTGCGGTCCGAAACGGTGCAAGTCCCAAACCTGGCTGTGATGCAGCTGTTCAGGATGCTCTCAATAGTCCCTCTATAGAATGTAGTGAGGATTGGAGGTGGGAGATGTGCTTTCCTCAGCCTTCAAAGAAAGTAGAGACGCTGCTGGGCTTTCATGGTAATAGAGCTGGTGTTGAGGGAACAGGTGAGGTTCTCCGCCAGGTGAACACCAAGGAATTTGGTGCTCTTGACGATCTCCACAGAGATCGATGGAGTTATCGATGTTCAGCAGAGAGTGGTCACTCTTTGCTCTCCTATCTATAACAACCATCTCTTTTGTCCACATTCAGAGACAGGTTGGCTCTACACCAATCCGTTAGCCGCTGCACCTCCTCTCTGTATGCTGACTCATCATTCTTGCTGATGAGACCTACCACGGTCGTGTCATTGGCAAACTTAATAATGTGGTTTGAGATGTGCAATGCTGCACAGTCGTGAGTCAGCAAAGTGAACAGCAGTGGACTGAGCACACAGCCCTGGGGGGCCCCAGTGCTCAGTGTGGTGGTGGTGGAGATGCTGTTCCCGATCCAGACTGACTGAGGTCTCCCAGTCAGGAAGTTCATGATCCAGTTGCAGAGGGAGGTGTCCAGGCCCAGCAGGTTCAGCTTTCCAATCAGGTGCTGGGGAATTATTGTGTTGAATGCTGAGCTGAAGTCTATGAACAGCATTCAAACATATGAGTCCTTTTTATCTAGGAGGGTGAGGGCCAGATGGAGGGTGGTGCACTTTGGTGCACTCTCGAAGCACTTCATGATGATGGGTGTGAGTACGACAGGATGTTAGTCATTGAGGCAGGACACTGAAGACTTCTTTGGCATGGGGATGATGGTGGTGGCCTTGAAGCACGTTGGAACGATGGCGCTGCTCAGAGAGATGTTGGAGATGTCGGTAAGAACATCTGCCAGCTGGTCTGCACATCCTCTGAGCACTCTGCCAGGAATGTTGTCTGGTCCAGCAGCCTTCCGTGGGTTGACTCTACGTTGAGTTTTCCTCACATCAGCCGTGGTAAGACAGAGCACCTGGTCGTTGGGAGGAGGTGTGGTCTTCCTCGCCACTATGACGGTGTGTGCTTCAAACCTAGCGTAGAAGTCGTTCAGCGCATCTGGAAGGGAGACATCTTTGTCACAGGCAACTGATGTTATCCTGTAGTTGGTGATGGCCTGGATGCCCTGCCACATGTGGCGCGTGTCGCCGCTGTCCTGGAAGTGACTGTGGATTCTCTGGACGCATGCACGCTTTGCCTCTCTGATGGCCCGGGACAGTTTGGCCCTCGCTGTTCTTAGGGCAGCCTTGTCGCCTGCTCTGAAGGAGGAATCTCGGGTCTCACTTCTCCTTTTACATTTGCTGGTTCTACAATCCTCTTCCTCATCAATAAGCCTCCTGGAGATCTGTCTCAAACTATATTCCTGCCATTCTCATCACTACCAGTTTTTCTCTGCTGCCCTTTCTTTCTCTGTTATTTCTTCAATGAGATCATCAATTTCAGTTGTTTCTACTAATGAGCCACTACTCCTCTCATCTTTGTAGTTTTTGTTTTTTATTTACATGTTCCTCTGTTTTTATGTTTCCACAATGGCAGACCAGGCTTTGCCCTTTTTAACACTCCCTTTCTTGTTCCTGTATGGTTCTGTGAGTAGGATTTCTCAACAGAGAAGCACATCATGTGTCTCTATCCACATCATATGGGCTTTGAACAACATGGATTTGCTAGCTCATTTATAAATAATAATAAGCTTATAATTAGCTTTTTAGTCTAGTTTTTTTAGTCTTGCTAGCTAACTTGTTCTGACCTGAAATCTATTCTAACAGACATTGGGTACAGTTTTGAGGAGGATGTTTTGGCTACAAACGTAATCGCTTCGCATCATCTCTTGTAAGAGAAACGTCAATGTAACTGAGGTGTTGTTTGCAACAGCAGACATATCTTTGAACAAACTATAAATACAATATAATTAGCCAGAGTTTAACAAATCTCTACACAGAATCCATTAAAAGACTCATGGTAGAAACATATAACCGACAGTTACAATACCACACACACACACTCATTAATAATATTTATTTACAAAATCTGTCATGTAGTCAAATAAATTCTCAGTGGTGACTCCTCCATAGTAGACAATCACAGTACAACGGCTGGAAGTATCAAGTTAAAGTTGCGCATGTTCAATAAAACAGAGATTGCCATAGTCGTTGCATCTGCAGCTGTTGCGTAAAGTCCCTAACGATGATAAAGAGGTGGAAAATTGCCATGCCACTGATCCCAGGTGATATAGCACATCTGGTACTGGGTCTGATGGAACATACGTTACATTTTCTAACAGATAGTGGAAATTTACAGAGAATGTTGATTCAGTGGCAAAAAGCTTTATTTTAGCAATAGCTCCATTCCCCAGAGACCATCAACATAAAAATAAAAAATTTTCTGAAGGGTTTTACACAAGCCCATCCAAGGCTGGAATTAAATTGCCATGCAATTGAATGTGTTATTCCCCAAATATATTATTTCCACAATGATGCATGAATAAAGGTATTAGAGATTGGAAACACCTGACTGAGAAAATATATAAACATTTTCTATGAATTGAAACGAGTGATGCTCCATTTGTTTCTGTAATCATGTACACCACTCAAGACATCTCCAAATGACACCAACTCAAGCCCAAAGTATACTTTGGTCAGACGTGAATACCTAGTGTCCTCGTAAGGGACATGTGATGTAAATCTTGTCATTAACACATTGCTCGAGCAATGAATGTGCAAAGCCTGATTTTTGCACTTGACATGGGCCTGGACTTATTTGCACTAATTAGTGGGTTCACAAGGTGGCAACACTCACATTTGAGCCATTGCTGTTGCAAAGAAGTGCAAGAAGAAGATATAAATCACCGCTAAATATCAGGGATGCTTCACATTTCTTAAATTGTGCATTCTCATTTCCTTTCCTTGCTTCCATTCCTCATTTCCCAGCTCCTGCCTCTTAAGAAATGAGGAAAGGATGTAAGGAAAGGAAACGAGGACTGAGGTATCAAAGCAAGATATATTTGTAAAATGGAATGTCAACCTGGAAATTAAGGTAAAAACAGAAAATGTGGATGTGCAAGTCAAGAGTGTGTGTGTGTGAGGAAGTCAGCAACAAATGTTTAAAAAAGTTTTTAAACAGTTTTAGGATTTGAGGAAGTAGCAAATACATCAAACGTTGAATTTAAGAAGATAATCCTGGCTAGCACTGAGATCAGTGGCCTTGATTTAAGAAAGAATTGTGGTGAGTAGTATTAGGTGAGACACATGATGCCATGCGAGGATCGGGTGTGTGAATGGCGAGCTCTGCGCACTTTGCTAGTTTTAATACCTTTTATGGCATAAACCGCTGAGTCAATACGCTCTCTTCAAGAACTCTTCTAGGAGGACAATATGTCAACAAATTTAAAATCATTGGGCTCTGGATACATTAAAAACACTTATGTGCTCAAGCTGGCACCCCTGAGCAGGCCATGGACCAGGGAGTCGATTTAGTCGGAGAGATGTGACAAAAGCAGCAAGAGATGTTGAACATGTTGGCAATAGTGAAGAAGGTCATTGCTGACTTTAGAGGATCTTGCTGTGATACGTCAATCGATCACTGCCATGCGGGCAACATTTACTGATGTGGTCACAAGAGTGGGAGAGACTTTGCAAAATCAACAAGAGAGGAACGTGATCGATCGAAGGAATGTAAGAAACTTTAACATCAATGGAAGGTCGCTTTTGCACTGATATTCCCGGCCAAATTGAGAACAGATGTTAAGGATTGCTATAAAACATTGACATGGCCACAGCAAGCGATGTCCTTCATAAAGTCAATGGAGTAAGTCATATTGTCGTACTCTGCAGCCGAGTTGACCAGCTCAATGAACATTCGCTTGGCTGTTAGAAAATTCTGTGCACTCCATTTGTGCTGGGTCCACCTAGCGCTGGAGATTATGTTTTGGAGTATTTCTCGCAAAGTCATTGGAGTGAATAAGTCATTTGCTTATACTTATGTTGCAGCTAAGTGGGCCAGCTTACTGAATATCCACTTAACAGTTTATTGGAAGGTGCGTGTTTTTTTTTGGGCTGGTGCCGCCTATCGGCTGGAGTTTAATTTGTGGAGAATTTCTTGCAAAGACATTGGAGTAAGTAATTTCCTTGTACTCATGTTGCAGCTGACTGTTTGAAGAAGCTGTGAGTTCTTTTTGTGCTGGTTCCACCTAGCGGCTGGAGTCTTTTTTTGTAAAATAACACAGTTTTATGGTTGAATCTACATGCTATTTGTGTTTATTATGTGTGGAATAATGAAGGCCACTTTTAAATTTCTTTTGTTGGTGTTGCTGCAGCTGTTCCCTGTTTGAAGGATGTTCTATAGGAATGTGTCTCTTGTCTCTACTCTCACGTTTCACACGTAGCTCAAATGTATGTCACACCCATATAAGGTAATGAACTATTTCATTGGTGGGGGTCCAGTGGAATGTGGTTTTTCCTGGACCATATAACAAAGTGCTGAACAATAAACGTGGAAGAAGGATTTGGGTGTCTGTGTCATTTCTTTCTTCCCTCAGCTGAGCCGTATCGAGACAGGGATTGCAGATCAATAAAATAAATTAAATACATTGGATGACAAAATTATCTAACATTATGCCTATTGGCTGGAGTTTGTTTTATAGATGATCTTTTGCTGTGTAATTCTATCTTGCAAAATTGAGCCCACACCGCCTTTGAGCAAGGTTGTCGCAGGGGCTTTTGTAGGCGTACATGGATTGTTTAACTTTGGAGGGACGGACGCCAATTGGCGCTGTTGTGAGTGGCGTTAACCCCCTGGGGTCAACGGACATGCCGGACATGCTCGATTTTTTTTGGCATTACAGCCTATTTGTAAAATAAAGAAAATAAAAAGGTTGAGCTGTAAGCAGTCTCTGGGTTCACGAGCATATATCTGAAACACGTCACAATAATGAACTGAAACTCTGCGAATACTTATCACACAAACATGAAACATATATCTATATAAAGCTTAAAATGTCTAATTTTAAATAAAACAATTCAAATTTAAAACAAATATTCTCCTGCAATGTAATCTGTATGAAACAAAGTGATGTACAGTTTCACATGCATCAGCTAATTATCTCTAATGTGATCACACCCACCAGCAGAGCGCGCTATTCATACGCTAATGTGCTGAGGCGATCAAATCAAAAACAAAGTGAGAAAACTCCTGGATAGTGATGAAGAATCACAATTTTCCTCAGAAGAAGAGAAGAAATACATTTGTATTTTGAAGAGACACCTGATCCAGACGAGGATACAATTTTGGAGGAGTAAGTCATTTAATTTTAATTAGTTGACATGCTATTTCATATAAACATGTACATATTTTACTAGTGGGACTGTTTCCAGACTTGCCAGCCAGGATTCAGTGTATTGAAATTTGAAATATGTCCTAATAAGCAAGTTTTAGTTACATTTAAATGCTGTTTCGGCTAAAGCAGGTATTTATGCTGTATTATATAAATAAAGTCTTTATGTAAAGAAAATGTATAGTCAGATTACTTCTTTTAACTTAAAACTTGATTTTGATCATTAAGTCTCCTCACATTCATTCTCTTTCTGTCACATTCCTCATTGATAGGCCAAGGGGAGGGATCTTTTGTCTCCTCAGGTGTGAATTACAATCAATATTCATTATAGTTCATGCCTCCTCGCATATGACTATATCTAACACTAAAAGTGTCTTACAAAAGTTCAATTACTATATTGTTTTGTATGAATGAGTGATCAGGATGATTTTCACATAATTTTGTTGCAAAAACTCTAGGCTATAAGATCCAGTTCTCAAAAGGCTTGTGGACAAATATTTAGTATGTGTTATATGGCCTTATTTCAAAAACAGGAATAAACGTGATTTTCTCAAAAATACAAACATGTACACACATGTTGCTCACATATTATTCTAGCCAAGTTTGTGCTGAATACAGTGTTATCAGACTTTAGCTATTAATGTGTTTTTAAGCAACTGAAAAAAGCACAAATGTAAAGGCATGTCAAAACTTCTCCAGGGCCCAAAAACACCCTCAGACCCCAGAGGGTTAATGCGGAATTTTTTTTTTTTTTTTTTTTTCTTTCTTTTTCTAAGGGTTGTTCGGGGTTTGCTTATTACTAATTTTGGAATGTGGTCTTTATAATCTTGTATTTGACACACAATCAATTTTTTCTTGTATGCTAAAATGACAAATGTTTATATGAGTGAATTGTCTTTCTACACATGGAATATGAATGGGTTGGGGCACCCCATAAAAAGAAGGAGGGTTATTTCTATATTTTTCTCAGAAATATGATATAGTGTTTCTTCAAGAAATGAACCTTTTTCCGCAGGAAGCTGAAAAATGTGGAAAGGTATGTGGTGGGCATTATGTATTATAGTGCTGGCTCGAATAAGATCAGGGGAGTCATTACTCTCATAAGTAAACATCTGCAATTCAAATGTCTCAAACGGAGTAAAGAAAAATTAGGAAGAGTCATTATTGTTTTAGCTGAAATTCAGGGACTGAATTTTGGTAAATATTTATGCACCTAACATTGATGATTAGGGCTTTTTTATATATCTTGAAGGTATGTTGCAAGCTGTTGGCAACCATCATGATATAATATTGGGTAGAGACTTTAATCTTTTGATTGACTCAGTCCTTGATCATAATGAAGCAAAAGTGTGCAAGCCCGCTAGAGCAAAATTGACGCTTCACAGGATGTGTAAAATCAAAGGATGTGTACTTTTTCATCAGTCCATAAGATTTATTCTGGAATATATACTTTTATATCAAAGTCCCTCATTTCATCTGTTGTTGATTGCTCAACTGGAAACATTTTAGTCTCAAATCATGCCCTAGTGTGTTCAGAGGTGTTGCCACATTTGAAGAAAAGGAAATCTGATAGTTGGTGCTTTAATGTATCCCTCTTGCAAATCCTGAATTCCAAGAAATGCTGAAGGCTGAAATCAGTGTCTATATGGATACCAACTAGTCCTCAGTATCCTCTATGGGCAGAGCTTGGGAGGCAATTAAGGTTGTTCTTAGGGGCCGGATTATACATTATGCTGCTTTCACCAAAAAATCCATAGCACAAGAATTCATGGAATTGGAAGGGAGTATTAAAAGTGCTGAGACAGAGCTGAAGCGCAGAATGTCGTCTAATGGCCTCAAAGAATTGAACTGTTTGAAAAACAGATATAATACTATTTTGTCTTAGAAGGTGGAGTTTTGGCTATTCAGGGCAATACCGTCATACTTTGAGTTGGGGGACAAAGCAGGAAAACTTTTGGCAAAATATTTAAAACAGAGAGAGTATTTTTCTACCATTCCCTCAGTAAAATCTGCTAGTGGTGAAATATTTATCTCGGCCACTGATATTAATAATGCTTTTAATAAATTCTATCTTGATCTTTAAAGTTCTACATCTTTCGTCTCCTGAAGAGGATAATATGATATTACTTTGTGGAGACAAACTGTTGGCTGAGCAAAAAAATTATCTTGATTCTGAGATAACCTTGGAGGAGCTTGTTGAGGTAATTAAGGCCTTGCCCACAGGCAAGGCTCTGGGGCCAGACAGCTTTGCTGGTGAATTTTTTAGATCTTATGCTACAGAACTGGCACCAATCTTACTAGAAGTTTATGCAGAATCATTAAATACAAAGTTAATTGGTATAAATCCAAAGCTTTGACTCTGAAAGTATACTACCAAGTAATGTCTTTTCAGGCAGGCATGTGGGCAGGTGGGCTTCATTACATTTATCTTTAATTGGGAAGGTTAATGTTGTTAAAATGAATTGTATTTACTACCTGCAACAATCTCTCTTATTTCAAGCAATTTGATAGCATAGCTAAGTCCTTCATTTGGAATGGTAAACGTCCCAGATTACATTTCAGTAACTTGCATAGGCCAATTGACACAGCTGGGCTAGGCCTACCCAAGATTTTGTTTTATTATTATGCATTCGGTCTCAGACATTTGGCTCATTGGTCGCTTCCACCACTTTATTAAACAGGAAGTTCTTGCCCCTATTTTGCCATTGCAAAGCCTTTCTATCAAACTAACCAGAGAAGTTAAGTTATGCCCCGTTATCCCTATTTTCACTCTGTATGGACAAAAGTGTCCAGAGTGTTTAATTAGACAATTATTTAAATGTAGACTTGAGCGTATGGCTGAACCCACAATTATGTATTAATAAGTCCTCTTTCTGCTGGACAGAGTGTATTGAGTGGGAGGTAAATACGCTCAGTCACCTATAAGAGAGTGAAGTGTTGTGATCCTTTGAAAATATGGTTCAACATTGTGGCATTCCCAGTTCTCATTTCTTTAGGTATTTACAGATGCGCTACCTGCTCTGTACTATTTTTGGGAGTAGCATACACCCCCCTAAAGCGGCAGATACTCTGGGAGTGGTGATTACTGCTTTTGGAAAATGACACGAGGCATCATTGTATTTTTCCCTGCTAATTCAGTGTCTGGGGGATGGAGCTTCGTCTTCCCTCAAGAGATTATAGGAGAATTATCTAAACTTGGTATTGGAGGAGGGAGTGTGGGCTAGGATTAAAATGTCAAGTCTACATCTATAGATGCAAGGGTGCGATTAATACAATTTAAGATTTTACATTCTGTAAGATTCTATTGGAACCCCTCTAGATTGTATAGGCTTGATCTGAAAGACACACCCTCCTGCTGGCGATGCCAATCAGAAGATGGAGATACAACCTATGTTTTTTGGTGGTGTGTTAAGATCCAAGAATTTTGGTTGAGGGTTCAGTTTTATGTGTGATGTATTGGGCACTCAAATTTCTTTTTGTCCCAGACTCTGTATGTTAGACGATGAGGTGGGCATTAATAAAGAGGATAAATATATACAAAATTACAAAAAATATACAAAAGTCCTAGGCAGTGTTATGATTGGCAGTCAGATTGTTTGTAGGGGATGCACAACTTAATTTCATTGAGTGCATTAATTTCAAGAGTGGTGCACAGAGATTGCGAGTGTGGCGGCATTCGAGGAAATGTCATGTAGAAGGCTAGGCAATTTAGATTCATTTAATAAAAAATGTGGCAGCTACTTGGCCTTTGTGGCGGGCTCTCAGGGATGGGCAGTTGAGAGAGATATATATATATATATATATAGATGGATGGATGGATAGATATTTCGTTTTTTATTTTTATTTATTCAAGTGTTATCACAGGGATATTTGTTGTGGGTCAGGGTGGGGTTGGGGATTGGGAGGGGGAAAGGGAATAATTGTGGTTAAATGTTGATTCTGTGAATATATGTTCCTTTTACAAAAAGCTTCACTATGATGCTGCGCTTGCTAAAAGCGCTATGGGAACGATCTTGCATTGTGAGCAGCTGTGAATATGTGTGTAACACGTCAATGAACATTGACCGGAAATTTATAGCCTCAGTTGGTGAGATCATTGGATGCACCTGTGGCTGGGCTATAAATACAGGCATCACCAGCGTGTTTCGTCAGATCTCTTTTCTTCAGAGCATACTGTGCTGTGTGTCT
The DNA here is from genome assembly GCA_032164185.1 of Moxostoma hubbsi. Lineage (NCBI taxonomy): Eukaryota > Metazoa > Chordata > Actinopteri > Cypriniformes > Catostomidae > Moxostoma > Moxostoma hubbsi. The sequence goes on from JAVLUX010000026.1 coordinate 4,944,707, forward strand.
CACAAGCCTGTCAAACTTTCTTTCCTCTGTTAGGAGGTTAGATTCTGTTAGGCAGTGCGCAGTGAACCTTTTCTCCTTTCTAGTTCCTCTGGAAAAGTAGAAAAAAAAGATTGATAAACAAAACAAGCAGTGTGTATTCCCATGTTTACGCTCTATGGCTGAAACGAACACACACCAGTTTTTGTTTTGTGTGTTTGGGGAAGAGCATGCTGCTCTTGCGTTGGATCGGGGCAGGTGTGAGCCTTGCGCTTCGGCGCCTCTTCAGTTCACGAGGGGGGCGGGGCACTGAACCTCTGTACATTTCACGCACAATAATAAAGCGGCTGAGAAATTACTCGAGGTGATTACGCGGGCTGTGGCCAGACTACAGCTAGACTGGTCACGCGAACAAGAGACCCTCCCCCAAATGCTCCAAACTAGGACACATTTCTGTCTGGTGGCCAAAATAATTAAATAAACGAAAGAGGGAAGGGAACTCTATATCAGTCTCTTCCTTTCTTCTATGACCTCCATAACAAGTATTTTCTTTATGGAGGGAATTTATACTTCCCGTGTCTTCGTGCCCTCGACGTTGGTGTATTCAACTATATTGGGGTATTCAGTGATGCCACCGGTAGAAGAGACACCTGCGGGTTTTCTCTCGCCTGGCTCGGAATAATCGTTAAAGAGACCTACTCTCCCCACAAAGCTGTTCAGGACCACCTCCACGCTTGTGTAGAAAGCTTATCAGGCAGCATGTCAGGCTAGTGTTGCCCTGCACACTATGGCAGTGTTACAGGCACACTAGGCTAAATCTGTTGAAGGACCTGAGTGCGGCCACCCAGCCCTGCCCCGGTCCTTCTAGAGGGGAGGCTCTAAAACAAAAAACGTGGTGAATCGTGCTCCCCCTCGTAAAGACTGGGGTCCAGTTCGTCACCCTCAGCAGCCCCAATGCAAGACCTCAGGGGTGTGATTTCTAAGAGAAAGAAACCCTGACGGTCTTTTACCCAGCCTTGTGGGGGTAGTTCCCCTCGGGACGGGGTGCATGTATCATCCACTTCGGCCCTCCCGATACCCTCACGAAACCTCTTCACTCCTGCCGCCTTTGGTGTTTCGGGTGATAGAGGTTTCCAACAAAGAGTTTGGTGCACCGTTGCTTCCTGTTTCAATCCAGGACACAGAACACTCAACACCCCCTCAACAGGAAGTGTTGAAATTAGCACCCATCTCAGAGAACCTGGCAGCGTGGAAACTTCTGCCAGGTATTTCTATGTGGGTCCTAGACACAGTAGAAAGAGGCTACAGAATTAAATTTGCTCGCCGTCCTCCGCGTTTCAACGGCGTGGTTCCCACTACTGTGAAACCGGGACAGGCATGTCTACTGTGGAAAGAACTGAACCATAGAACATGTTCCCCTTCCAGAGAAAGAGTCAGGCTATTACAGCAGATACTTCCTGGTTCCCAAGAAGGGTGGGGGGTTGCGTCCGATTCTAGATCTTCAAGGCTTGGTCAGGGTGTTCAAGTTCAAGATGTTAACTGTCAAGGCGATCGTGTCTCAGATCCAACATTACGATTGGCTGGTCACGATCGAACTTATGGATGCATATTTCCATGTCGGAATTCTGCCACAGCACAGGAAGTTCCTGAGGTTCGCTTTCAGGGACGAAGCCTTCCAATATCGGGTTCTTCCATTCGGCCTAGCCCTATCACCCCGCAGATTCATAAAATGCATGGATGCAGCAATGGCTCCGTTGCAACTTCAGGGCATCCGCATTCTAAATTATTTAGACGACTGGCTGATACTACCACAGTCTCAAGAACTAGCAGTTCAGCACAGAGATATCGTCTTAGCTCATCTGGGTTCTCTGGGTCTGAGACTCAATGTCGAAAAGAGCGTTCTCTCTCCGACCCAGGAAATGACATATCTAGGGGTTATATGGAACTCGATCATGATGCGGGCACTAATGTCTCCCATTCTTATCGTCTCCATACAAAACTCCCTGAGCAATCTCAGGCTAGGTCAAGGTTGCATTGTTTTCCAGTATCAACAAATACTAGGTCCCATGGCGTCTGCGTCCACGGTGATTCCTTTGGGAATTCTCCATATGAGACCGTATCAGCTGTGGCTAAAAGCCAAGAGGTTTCATCCATGGGCCATTCCCCTAAGGCAAATAAGGGTTATGCGCCGAGCGCTTCGTTCCCTTTCTATGTGGTTCAGACCCCGGTTTCTTACCTTGGGTCCCACTCTGGGTGCGTCATGCCATCGCAAGATCCTAACGACAGACGCCTCTCTGACGGGTTGGGGTGTGGTCTTAAGTGGTCGTCCAGCCCAAGGAGAATGGGAGGGTCATCAGCTCGATTGGTACATCAACTGCCTCGAGCTGATGGCGGTATTTCTGGCCCTGAAATACTTCCTCCGACATTTGGGAGACTGCCATGTCCTTGTGCGGTTGGACAACACAGCAGCAGTCTCTTACATAAATCATCAAGGAGGTCTACGCTCTCGCCACCTGAATTTTCTGGCACGTCGGATCCTCCTTTGGGCCCAGGGCAAGCTCCTGTCACTCAGGGCGATTTATATGCCTGGACGCCTAAATGTGGGAGCAGATTTTCTGTCCAGACAAAACATACTGACGGGCGAGTGGAAACTCCACCCCGACGTAGTACAACAAATTTGGGAAAGATTTTAAAGAGCAGAAGTGGACCAATTGAGTCGACATCTCAAGCTCATGTCTGAGACCTCTCGCATTCTTGTGAGCACACTTCACAACCATAGGGGTCCAGACAGACCCAGTGCGGCGGCATGGGTGTTTCGTTCCCATAGCGCTTTTAGCAAGCGCAGCATCAGAGTGAAGCTTTTTGTAAGGGAACGTCTCGGGTTACATGTGTAACCCTTGTTCCCTGAAAAAAGCAGAACGAGATGCTGCGCTTGCTAAAAGTGCTATGGGAACGAAATACCCACGCCGCCGCACTGGGTCTGTCTGGACCCCTACGGTTGTAGCAAGAACTGCACTGGGATGTCCCAGGACTACTCCTCAGAAAAAAGTATCTGACGAACACGCTGGTGACGCCTCTATTTATAGCCCAGCCACAGGTGCATCCAATGATCTCACCAACTGAGGCCAAAAAATTCATATTCACAGCTGCTCACAATGCAAGATCGTTTCCATAGCGCTTTTAGCAAGCGCAGCATCTCGTTCCGCTTTTTTCAGGGAACAAGGGTTACACATGTAACCTGAGACGTTTTGCCTTTCTTTGTCAAGAAAAACTGTTAATCAGAAAAAGTATTGTGGACAATGTTATGAAGGTGCAGTCAATATAAACTAAATGTATTCAGGTGTGCAGGCTATAATCACTGAGAAGGAACCACTAGCAACATACATTACTGTACTGCACATAAGCGTATCTTAATTATCAATGACTCTGTCAAGAACTAAACATAAATGTAGGCAATGCTGTTTCAAATTTGCCAATGCAGTTTCAAAATTTTTCCAAGCAAGAAATGCAGACAGGGAAAGATCACCTAGTAGGCTTAAGAATGCATCCAATGTCTTGACTAAATTAAGACAAGAGGTTTTAACAGCGTTAAAGACACTGATTGTGCCATTTCAGTGAGATGGGGAGTCAAAAGCACTTTTGAGGTGACCCCAACAAGAAAAAAGAAGCCCCATTTTGATGACCTTTGTAAGGACGAGAGGTTTTTTGATGGTGAGTTATTTCTGTGTCAATGTATTTAATGCCTGCCTTGACATTGTCATCAATCAACTTAATCAAAGATTTAGGGGCATGCATAAAACTTCACAACTGTTTTTAGTGTATAGATCAAGGGGGTCCTAGAAAATGCAGATGATGAGCTTCACTACTATGCAATCTGCTTAGCAGAGCGTAGAGGGACATATGCTGTAATTTTCTAGGCCAGAAACTTTCATTCAAAACGTGTTTCAAGGCAGAGACAGCGAAGCATTCAACTGTACAGCATCTCACCAAAATGTTGCTAATTTACAACAGCTTTGTGACGGCATCGTTCAGTGAAGTGTGCACTGCAGATCTGCTTTTCTGAAATTTGCCTGTTATAGTTGTGACAACAGATCTGATAAAAACTCATCAAGTCCAAAGTTAGGAGCAACAAGAGGCAGGAGAGACTTAATGGTTTGGCCATTCGGTCTATTGAGAATGCAAGAGCTAGGACTTTGGACTTAGAGTCCATAGTGAACTTTACTTAAGTGAGTAGCTCACTTTTAGCAGTAAATTCTTTGAGCATTACCTGCAACTTACGGTTTGTCAGTTTATCGAGGTTGGGGACATCAATTGTTTTTGCACTGGTTCCATTAAGGTCCTTGTTATGCCACAGACCAAACGTTATTACATTTAGGACCAAAAGTTATTACTGTACATTTAGGGCCTTTATTACATTTAGGACCTGTTATTACATTTGTGCCCTCTAAAAATACTATTGATTCTCACTTGTCTTGTGACCAAACATCAAGTTTGAACATACTCATGCGTGAATGAGATTTAAGAGAAATGGCAGAAGTCATGATTTCAATTTTAGTCTGTTCTTCACAGTGCTCAAATTGTATGCTCGAAGTTGTGTGGTGGTTTGCCCGATAATATTAATGTTCAGTTTGGGTGCCAGACAGTATAAAATAAATTTCAAACAAATACAGAAAAGTACAACCCTGCTAAGCATTTTAAATGAAAGAATTCACACTCTAAGAAATACCAAAAATAAGAATGATTATTCAGTTTGTTTCAACATAAACCAAAGAAAAACTCCTTTGGGGTGCTCATTGCATGCAAAATAAAACAAATTATCCAACAGTTTAAACAACAAGCACGGTTGTGCACCTGCTGAAACAGTTCAACAAACTTAAAATATTGCAATAAAGGAAATAATCAAACAAAACAAAAAGTAGAAATCTCCAGAAGGGTAAGTAGTTTGTGGTCAAAATAGTCTTTTAAGGTGTACAGTCTTTTTTTGTGTACATGCATGAATCCGATAAAGTGGCCTGTTGTATATAGGTGCCTCAGTTTGTTCCTGGGGGGCAGCAGATGCCCTAACCCCACCATAATCCGAACCATATGGAGCCCCTATGAGTACCCTGCAAGGAACAACCAGAGGCACCTTTCTCCTGTTGCAGATAAAGTGTCTGAATGAGTGGGAGATCGGGGACAGGGAAGCTTTAAAAGCAGGGGAACTTGCAGGTTTCTGCTAGAACCCTATTAATGTTTGCGATTACAAGTTCAGTACTTCACATGTTAATTTAATCCTGTTTAGAGAATAGTGTAAACGCATGTGGCTTGCTGTCCTGGGCTTGGCCTGAGCTCGAACAACCCCAACCCCACCCCCGGACATAGATTGGTTATTAAGAAATGGATAGGAGGAGAAAGGGGAGGTGGAGAGATGCCGGAAGACTCAACAACATGTAGAGGTAAGTGGCTACTTATATACGCTTACTCTGGCAATGTGATTGGTCGGATGAAATTACTTTGCTGTGCTGCCTTCTAATGAGGACTCTTATTCTGAAATAATTACTCGATTAGTCATACTTCCATCTTGTGGTTTTCTGACATTTTGTTCAGATCAAGCAGAAAGTAGTCCAGAGCACATGGCTGCATGTATAGTGCATCAAATATTTTCTTTACGCTTTTCCTGAGGCACTATTGCTTATATTACTTACACATCTGTAAGTAATTTAAAGTTGATAGTTTTACATTTGCATGGGAATTAACAATCTAAAGGTGTTATTTTGTGAAGAGAAATGTATACCTGCAAATTGTTTTCATTTGTGTTAGCTTCTATGCATGTACTGTACACTACCGGTTAAAACTTTTGAAACAATTGACTGAAATGTTTCTCATGATCTTAAAAATCTATTTGTCTGAAGGTATATGCTTATATGTTTGAAATTGGATTTGTAGACAAAAATATGATTGTGTCACCATATTAATTTATTTCATAATGAAACTAAAATGTAATTAAAAAATATTTTTTAAAATTGATGACTTAGATCAAATAATAAACAAAAGCAGCCAATAATTGCCCAACATAGATGGGAACTCCTTTAATACTGTTTAAAAATCATCCCAGGGTGATATCTTAAGAAGTTGGTTGAGAAAATGTCAAGAGTACATAGCTGCAAATTCCAGGAAAATGGTGACTACTTGCTAAAATATAACATAGTTTTGATTTTGTTTAATCACAACATAATTCCCATAGTTCCATTTCTGTTATTCCATAGTTGTGATGACTTTATTATATATATATATATATATATATATATATATAATTTTTTGGATTATAATTGGAAAATAGTTTGAAATTAATTTCAATTAAAATCAAGAAAAGTTATGAATCTTTGGAAGAAATGACAGATCAGTTAAAAAGAGTTATGTCTCCAAGAAGTGCCGATAGCAAGTCTATCCAGTCAAAATCATCAAAAAGCAGCAGAGAGTCATCCATAGGTTCTGCGGCCATCAAAGCACCAGCTAAGGCTGAAGAAGCCCGTGCGCAGCTGTCCTTTGCCGATAAGAAGCAAATGTAATAAAGTAAAAAAGCTGATTTAGAGGCAAGCTTACATCTTCTCAAAAGAAAAAAGAAGTCGCTTTTGCATTAGCTGAGGCAGCAGCTTATGAAGAAGCAATAGAAAGCTGAGAGTTAGTAGAAGAACCCCAAGTCCCTGAACAAACTCTCAGCCCAGCTGAATGGACTAGTTAGTGACTATGAGCAAAAACTCTCAAAAGTATGCCTTACAGACATCCCAGCCAACGTGGAACCATCAGAACACTTCAGTAAAGTATTTGGAAATACCTAAAGTGAAAATACAGCTGACAGCTACTTAACAACAAAAATATGTGATTTTACAGGAACCACACCAACAGATCAGACATGCTTCCAAAAATGCTCACAATACCCTTAAGCAGAAAAAGAAATTCCGTTAAACCTGTCAATGGGGTCTGACCAAACAAAGCATCTGATCCATAAAGAAATGTTGAGCTCTAGTTTGCTGAAGTTTGCTGACCACCCTGAAAATTACTGGTCATGGAAAGCGTCTTTAGAGAGCGCTAACAATGATCTTAAATTGACAGCCTGAGAGGAAATGGATTTGATGACGAAATGGCTAGGACCTGAGAACAAGCAAAAATAATTTGTCCTGTACATTTTCTTCATCCTAAAGTAGGGCTTGACATGTTGTGGCAAAGACTTGAAGAAAGCTATGAAGCACCAAAGATGGTTGAGCATGCATTTTTGAAAAAGATTTTACAAGGCTAAGCAATAAAAAAACTCAGGGAGCTGGAATATATCTTATTGGAACTGGAGAGTTCATAGATAGAAGGGTACCTTCCTGGTCTTGCATATTTGGATACAGCTCGAGGACTGAAACCCATAGTGGAAAAACTCCCATACAGCCTGTAGGAAAGATGGGTAATTGACGGATTTGGATACAAGTAAGAGTACAATGTACCTTTCCCTTCATTCATTAATTTTTTCCAGATTTGTCAGACAACAGGCAAAAATCAGAAATGATCCTAGCTCTTTCCTTTCCGTACCCACAAGTCAGTTCTCTACGACAGAAAAAGTTGTTAGACACAAAGTCCCTGTGCATGTGCATAAAACATCTAGGTTACTGTTCTAACCTTCGTTCCCTGATGGAGGGAACGAGACATTGTGTCGAAGAAGCGACACTAGGGTTCTCTCTTGAGAGCCTTATGCATCTCTGATCTTTGAGAAAAGGCCAATGAGAAATTGGCAGGCAGAATTTGCATGTCCCGCCCCCGGACATACGAGTATATAGGGAGGGAAATTAGTCTGTATATTCAAGATTTGTCTGAGGAGCCGACAAGGAGGTTCAGTTCCCTTTCCACTGTCTACCAAAGCAGACAAAGAGCTGATCAGAACGTCTAAAGCTCTGCGTGTGGTCCAAATAGATACGCAAAGCAAGTACTGGACACAGCAACAAAGGGGCTGGGTTTGCCTCCTCCCGGGGCAGCGCTTTCACCTGGTCTCTGAAGGGAGTTGTAAGAACCTTGGGCACATAGCCCGGTCGTGGTCTTAGGATCACATGAGTGTCTGCCGGACCGAACTCCAGGCAGGTGATGCTGACAGAGAACACTTGCAGGTCCCCGACCCTCTTTATGGAGGCGAGTGCGATCAGGAGGGCCGTCTTCAGAGAGAGTTTGACTGATTCTAGTGGCTCGAAGGGGGGTCTCTGAAGGCCCGAGAGGACCACTGAGAGATCCCAGGAGGGGAACAGGCTTGGCAGGGAGGGATTCAATCTCCGGGCGCTTCTTAGGAACCTAAGTCGTGCTAACCTAAAGACGTCTACTGCGTCTTGGTGGGCCGCGATAGCGGCTACATACACCTTCAAGGTGGAGGGGGACAGCTTCTCCTCCAACCTCTCCTGCAGGAATGAGTGCACTGACCCGACTGCGCACCTCTGTGGTGGTGCTGTCTTATTGGATCAAGACGTGCTTGCCCTGAACTAGCGGGAGAAACCTCCGCAGGGCAAGAAGTACAGCCAACAACTCTAGGCAGGGTTTGAAAGTTTGGCGGCAGGCGGGGATGACAAACACACGGTGCATGCCGCGGTGCCATGCTCTTCTCGGGACTCGAGTATGCATCAACCCCAGCAGTGCGATGCCATATGCCCCAGGAGCTTTTGGAAATGTTTTTAAGGGGACCCACGTGACCATTTCAGCACTGACTGTGCACACTTGTTGGTGAGGCATGCTGACATTGAGACCGAGTCTAACTCCATGCCGAGAATAGAGATGCTCTGAACCGGGGCGAGCTTGCTATTTTCCCAGTTGACCTGAAGCCCTAAACGGCTGAGGTGCCTGAGCACCTGGTTCCTGTGGGCGCATAGTAACTCTCTGGAGTGGACCAGGATGAGCCAGTCGTCGAGGTAGTTGAGTATGTGAATGCCTGCTTCCCCCGAAGCAGGGCAAGGGCTGCATCTGCAACCTTCGTAAAGAAGCGAGGGGACAGGGACATGCCGAAGGGGAGGACTTTGTACTGATAAGCCTGGCCGTTGAAAGCAAACCGTAGAAAGGGTCGATGTCGAGGCAAGATTGAGACGTGGAAGTACACGTCCTTCAGGTCTACCGCTGCGAATCAATCTAGATGCCGGACGCAAGTTAGCATGTATCTTTGCGTGAGCATTTTGAACGGGAGTTTGTGTAAGGTCCAGTTGAAAACTCGCAAGTCCAAGATCGGCCGTAAGCCGCCACCTTTTTTGGGTATGATGAAGTAAGGGCTGTAGAAACCCTTCTTCATCTCGGCTGGAAAGACAGGCTCTATCACGTCTTTGAGTAAGAGAGTCGCGATTTGCGTGCGCAGGGATATGGCATCTTCGCCGTGCACTGCAGTAAAGCGGATGCCCCTGAAGGGCGGAGGAGGCCTTGCAAACTGAATTGTGTAACTGAGTCGGACAGTCCTGGCCAGCCAGCATGAAGGATTGGGAAGGAAAAAGCTTGTCCCTTGGCTCTGGTGCTGAAAGAAGACTCGAAGCACTTACCTTGCTCCGCACATCCGGCAGGGGGCGGGTTAGTGACTGAGGAGGAGGTCCCACGGAGGCGTCCTCTAGACTCGTCAGAACCGGCCTGCCGGGGGACAACAGTTGTGGGGCTGGAGGCGAAGGGTCTGCGTCCAATGTGCCGGGACTGTTGAGGTGTGGCACCTGCGTGCCGTGAGAACAGCATTTGTGGGACAGGTGACCCACAGACAGAGGAAATTGAGAATGTGGGTACCGGCAAAGTAAATGAACTTAAGTGAGTATTCTCCTCCCGGCCCTCTACCGGGGGACGGAGTGGTCTGCTTACCAGCTCCGGAGCAAACGTCTCGGTCTCTGGGTCATCCGTCTCAGAAATGCTTGGGAGCCTTCCGGGTCCTAGAGGTGGTTCGTGAGAGCTGGGCCTAGGCTGAGGCGGAGCTGCATGTTTCTTAGAAGCTACGGTTTGCTTTCAACGGCCAGTGGGCAGACGGGGCATGGCCCGTGCCGGAAGTGCGACGGGGCATGATGTGAGAGCTGGTCTCCATCTGCATCTTTACAGCTGAGAACTGCTGGGCGAAGTCCTCGACAGTGTCGCCGAAAAGGCCAAACTGGGAGATGGACGTGTTGAGAAAGCTTGCTTTGTCTACTTCGCGCATCTCGACCAGGTTCAGCCACAGATGTCGTTCCTGAACCATGAGGGTGGCCATCGCCTGCCCAAGTGACCGCACTGTGACTTTCGTGGCCCTGAGGGTGAAGTCAGTCGCTGAGCGCAGTTCCTGCAACACATCGGGGTCAGGACTACCCAAGTGCAGATGTTTAATTGCCTTGGCCTGGCGGACTTGCAGGAGGGCCATGGCATGCAAGGTGGAAGCGGCCTGTGTGGTGGCACTGTAGGCTTTGGAGGTCAGTGAGGATGTCTCCTACAGTCCCTGGAGAGGAGCACCGGGCGATCCCACCAGGTGGAGGCGTTTTCAGGACACAGGTGGATCGCAACTGCCCTGTCTACCTGGGGAACCGCCGTGTACCCGTGGACTGCTCCGCCGCCGAGGGTAGTGAGAGCGGATGAGTGAGAGGATCGATTATGGGCAGTGAAGGGTGCCCTCCACAACCTCGTCAGCTCATCATGCACTACCGGGAAGAAAGGAAACAGGGGGCGTGGCTGTTAACGGCGCGCAGACCCGAGGAACCAATCATCCAGCCGCGAAGGCTGTGGGGAGGACAGAGGATTCCAGTCCAACCCCACGCTGGCGGCGGCCCGGGCAAGCATGTCGGCCATCTGGGTGTGACTAGGCATGCTGACCCGAAGGTGGCTGCCCAATCGAGTCTTCCGCTTCAGACGCCCGAACACTCTCCGATGCAGCAGCGAGCTCATCATCCAGGAGCGGAGAGAACTTGACCAGAAACTACACAGGGACGGAAAGGCATCTTTATAAAGACGCGTCCTGAAAATGACGTTCAACATCGCTGTGTATTGCTCTTTTAGAGAAAATACTCTTTTAGGGAAAAATTTCTCTTTTAATAGCGCTGTCGAAGCACCCAGGGGCAAATCTGCACTTGCAGAGCAGCAGAAAGCCGCTGATATGTGCGGTAGATCCAACAGCATACGCCAGAGATGGGAGGAAACAGACTGTGACTCGCAGCTTGCTGCTCACACAACCGGTCGTTTCCGAAGAAATTTTCTGAATGAGCAGACGCATTTCCCTCCCTATATACCCTTATGTCCGGGGGGGGGGGCGGGACATGCAAATTATGTCTGCCAATTTCTCATTGGCCTTTTCACAAAGTTCAGAGATGCATAAGGCTCTCAAGAGAGACTCCTAGTGTCGCTTCTTCGACACAATGTCTAAATGAGCGACAGATTGGGAACAGATGTTCCAACACAACTCCAGCAGATCTTAACGTCCTGAGAGGCAGTGTCCAATAAAGAAAAAGCCCCGATCCTCTGGAAATGTGCAGAAATTTTAGAAACAAGACTTTAGATGACTGAAAATCATTTCTCAGAGAGAAAAGAATATGCTTCAGGTGTTGTGGATCAACTCAGCATTTAGCTAAAGATTGCAAGGTGAAATTAAATGTGAGTGATTAAATGTAAAATGTAACATAAAGTGAAAAGCACATTTCAGCCATGCATCCAGGTCCTCCCCCTACAGCAGTTACAGTTGATGCAGTGAAGAAAACGGGATGAAGAATAAAACAAATGAGGACACTTCTCAGTCACATAAAAATGTACAGAAATCTGTGGCAAGGCTGACACATACAGTCCACGCTCATGTTCCAAAATCTGTCATCTGTCAATTTATCCAGCTGGTAGGAGAGAGAAAGCAGTACAAATGTATGCAGAGCTTGATGAACAATGTAATCATTCTCTTGGTCTTTGCCAAATAACATCCAAGTGAAAGAAAATGTCAGTTCCACACCACTGCATCAAGGTTCACAAACTTCATCCTGCATGGAAGATACAAGTCTTTCTCTTACTATAGACAGTTTAGGTTGTTCAGTGTTTCACAGATCCAGGGATGATGATAAACCAACATTGTCTGTGGATGACAAACAGTTCTTAAATATCATGAAGCAATCAGTATACAGAGATGATGGGAACAGCTTGGTGGCACCTATGCCATTTCAACAAGCAAGGAAACGTTTCTGCTCTCTTCAGAAGACATTAGAAATGAAACCAACATGAAACAACACTTTACAGAGTTCATGCAAAAGATGCTGGACAATGATCATGCAGAAATTGTTCCACCCTTGGAGAAAGGCAAAGAGCACTGGTACCTCCCAGCATTTAGAGTATATCACACTCGAAAGCCAGATCAGATACAAGTCGTGTTTGACTTGAGTGCCGAATGTGAAGAGCAAACAAGTAATGAAAGCTTTCCCTGTAGAAGATTGTGCAAAGAGTATAAAAGATCTTGACTTCAGTCCAGATTCCCTTCCTGTCCAACAAAGCTTGGGACTGTAATGGAATTTGGAAACCGACAGCTTCACATTCCAGGTTTCTCATAGCAAAAGGCCCAACACAAGAAGGGGCATTCTTTCTACAGTGAACAGCATCTATGATCCTTTGGAAATTGTGGCACCCAAAACAATGCATGGCAAAGCCATCATCAGTTAATTCACTCTTGAACAGCATGAGTGAGACATGCCACTTACATCTGAAAAATAGTAAGAATGGAACAAGTGGAAAGAATCATTAGATGCCATTGAACATCAAGATTCAAAGGTGTTACATTCCAGCTTCACTAATCTCAACAAAGAGAAAAATAACTTTGTATCTTTTCAAATGCCTCAACAACAGCGATTGGAGCTGTGGCCTACCCGAGAGTCGTAGACAATGTCACGTATCATGGGAAAATCCAAGATGGCATCGAGACCTGTACATAAAATTCCATGGTTAGAACTGTGTACAGCTGTGTTAGCTGTCGAACCATATGATCTGCTCAGAGACGAAATGGACATTGTGTGGGGTACTCAATTTGTATGTGTCCAATTGGGTGTCTCGTATCAGAAAATCTACACACCCTAATCAATGGTTCTTCATCTCTACAGAGAAAAATCCTGCAGATCATGCCACACGACCTGCATCTGCAAGTCGGCTGCAAAACACAAACTGGTTTTCATGTCCACCTTTTCTATCACAAGTTCAAAAAGAAGAGTTTCCACAGGAAAAATGCTTTCACTCTCGTAAATCCAGAAACGGATAATGAGATTCATCCTGACGTTGTGACCTTGGTAACCAAAATATTAGTGAGACAGTTGGGTTGTCATTGCTTCATGTGCTTTTCTAGTTAGTAGAATCTCATTTACACTGTAACCAAACTCATTCATGTCACAACATCTTTCCAAGGACCAAACCATACAATTCACAAAAGATGGCAACAGAACAGAAAGCCATACAGTGTCAGAGGCTTTTGGCTTTGATAAGCTCTGAGCATTGGCTCTGTTCAGCATGAAATGTTAAAACAGGAATATAAGTATATAGAGAAGTGAATCCAATTTCCGAACAAAGCCCACTCAAAAGGCTCAACCCAGTTGTGGATTTAAAATGGGTTTTGGAGGTTGTATAACCTCTGCAGATGTATCCAGAAGAAAAACACCCTCTCATTCTTCCACGAACACGTCACATTTCTACATTTCACCATGAACAAGAAGTACACCAAGGGCGTCATATTTCAGAAGGAGCCATCCAAGCTGCAGGGTTATGAATTATAGGAAGCAAACGTGTACTATCTACTGTAATTCATAAATGTGTAGTGTGTTGTAAGCTCATTGGATGCTTAGAGTGTCAAAAAATTGAAGATTTACCTGCAGACAGACTTGCTCAAGAACCACCATTCAACGTTGGACTTGACATCTTTGGTCCATGGACAGTCGTCACATGATGCACAAGTGAACGTAGTGCTGAAAGAAAACATTGGGCAGTAATCTTTACATGTATGTCTACCAGAGCTGTGCAGATAGATTTTATTGAATCCATGACTACCTCCAGCTTCATCAATGCATTAAGGAGGTTCTTCTCTGTCCGAGGTCCAGCCAAACTTCTCCGTTCTGATTGAGGTACGAATTTTGTGGGTGCGTGCAATGAACAAAACATGAACACCAATGGTCTATCACTACAGAATTACCTAAAGGAGAAAGGATGTACATGGCTGTTTAATCCCCCAAATTCATCACATCACATTCATGGGAAAGACTAATTGAGGCAAGCGTATTCTGGATGCCATGATGTTAAAGACCGGGCCCAGTCATCTCACTCATGAAGTCTTGAGCACTTTAATGGCTGAGGTAATGGCTATTATGAATGCAAGACCTCTATTACCAGTGACTACTGACCCTGAAAATCCAACAATTCACAACCCAGCAATGCATTTGAGCCAAAAGATGAGTGCCTTGTCAGCCCCTTCTGGAAACTTTGATACTTACAGTCTATATGAAAAATAGTGGAAACAAGTCCAATGTTTTGCAGATACGTTTTGAATACGATGGCGGGGAGAGTGTTTGTCCTCATTACAAAGTCGCCGGAACTGGACAGAAGACAGACCTAGCATTAAAGTTGGGGATGTTGTATTACTCAAAGACAGTCAAGTACACAGTAATGAATGGCCTGTGGGACTCATTGTCAACACATTTCCAGGCCAAGATTTGCAAAACAAAGAACTGTTAAAACCTTCTTGAGGCCAGTTACAGAAATCATAGTTCTTCTATCTGAGAAAAAAAAAATGACTTAAAATGTTTTACCTAAAAGAATGTGTTACTTGCAGTTGGATCAATAGTGGCACAAAGTAATTGTGCCATGCGGGGAGTGTGCTGCCTTCTAATGAGGACTCCTATTTTGAAATAATTACTTGATTAGTCATGCTGCCATCTTGTGACTGTTCTGACATTTTATTCAGTTCAGAACACATGGCTGCATGTATAGTGCATCAAATCTTTTCTTTACGCTTTTCCTGAGACACTATTCGTCTGTAAGTAATATAAAGTTAATCATTTTACGTTAGCATGGGAATTAGCAATCTAAAGGTGTTATTTTCTGAAGAGAAATGTCTATCTAATTGTTTTCATTTATGTTGAGCATTGAAAATAGATTGTATGCATGTATATTGATATATGTGTATTTGTTTTTTTCTGTATTTTGCAGTTTGGAATATAGTTTGATATTAATTTAAATTTAAATCAAGAAAATTTACACCTTGTGACATTTATTGGAGTTTCATTCCATATGTTAGCTTACTGTCTAGCTTTGCAAGGCAATGCATTATGAGGACAGTAAACTTGCGATTACTATGATGATGAGTTAGTTTTGAAAGTTGATTATTTTTTTTATTATTATTTTTCACTGTGACGCCATCTGACCAGCTTATGGGATAAATCGCATCCCGTATTAATTTGATACGGGATGCATCATTTCATATTTAAATACGGTTTGATCCGTATTGTACTGGATGGGTGGCAAATCTACCTGGAGGTCTAATATATTCTCATGAACAAAGAGTCGATGCGGAAAATCGAGTGTTTATCGGGAGAAATTGTAAATTGGGTGTACAGTGGGAGGAGTAGTGGAAAAGTGGGAGAAAACTGGTAAAATCGAGAGTGTTGGCAGGTATGGTTGGAACAACAATGAAGGTGAGTTGATTATGTCAAAATACTCTCATTTAAGCAATATAATGTTTATTTATAAGTGCTTTTCAAATGCCTTTGTTTCATTTTACTGCAGCTCAGTTTAATAAAAAGTTCTAAGAGAACAATCAGAGCAGATAAGCTCATTTTGTCTAATCTGCAGTAATATGTGTTTCAGAATGACGACTATCTGCACAATATAGCTCTTATCTAGTGGCAGTTTTCAGGTACACTGACAAACATGTTTATCAAAGCAATGATGCTAAATTGCATGAAATGGTCAAATAAAAAGCAATGATCTGGAGAAAGTGATGACACACAGAACCACAATAAAGACAAAAATAAAAAGGGAGATGGTGTCGCAGTTGCTGTAATGAGCACTTTGGCATTTTGAGATGAGTCAATAGCCTAAGAGACTTTTCTTGTCTGTCATGTTTAACAGGGCCTTTATTTTTCTTTGTCTTTGTTATATGCTGACATTTAGTCTGTGCAATTACATTGGCTAGTATTAGTTGTACTAGCTAAGGCAAGCATCACTATTAGCCTACTAATAGGATCTTCCTTAGGGTTACAGATTTGAACACACCCCTAACCTAAAGCTTCTCCTGTCCTGAATTTGGGCTACTTTTTGTCATCTTTTAATACATAACATGAGAATGATATTCTCAATATAAGATAATGATCTCAATTGGCTAGCAGATGCAAAATGCAAATGAGAATGTGTGTAATAGTCTCATTGTTTGTGGTCAGGAGTGGGAACACAATGTTCGAATAGCATACTACTCTTACTATTATATGTATACTGTAGTGTGCATGTGAACTTTTCAAAATACACTGCTTGGAACACTGTATTCTGCAATACTGGTCTCTAAGAGTCATATTAATGTACCTTCATCTTTGTCAAATTTGCATGCTCATTTTACGTATCACTGCAGTTTTATGGTGAAATGAACACTATAGGTACTACAACAATTAATTTTTTTTTTTTTCACTTTCACACAAATCACAAGTAAAATGGAAGATTTCCTAAACACTTTTCACTCTATTCCTCACACAATGCTATTATGACATTTAAACACTTAATATAGTGGGGGCAATACATTTTAATATCAGCAAAAGATTAAATTGTGCAGTAGGCCATCAGAGAGACTGTTGTAGTTGTGATGTGAAAGACGTGAGATGAAAGTGTCATAGAATTACCACTAAATTACATGTTTTTTTTTTATTATTATTACTAAATTTACAAGTTTTTCAACAAAAAAAGTAATTTTGCAAAAATGTCTCCGTAATTTTCAAGAGATCATGCTGTTATTTCAAAATGCAATGTGCTCATTTATTGCTCAGTATGCAGAAAGCAGAATGTCAGTCTGAACATCATTTTACAAGTCTTCCACAGCTCAACATTAAATGCTGAAAAGAACAGCTGTGCTAGTCCAGGCTGTTTTATGCTTTTTTTGATGCTGCTTTAGAGACCCGAATTTCATAAAGCTCATACAGAAATCTGATATATGGCCAAATATGAATATATACTAAATTATTATTCATATATTTGAGCATGTACTGTTACTGTATTATTGTATTCAAAGTCCATAAGTATTCTATTTTAAATGAGAAAATTTAAAATGTATTTTTTAGTATTTTGAAATGTAAAAAACGATATATGAACAAATATTTCATATGCATTTTTATATATATATATATATATATATTGCCATATGCCAGATTTCTGTATGAGAGACCTGGGCATGGGCTCTTTTGACTTAGGCCAGTATGTAAGGCTGGGTGATATGACAAAAAATAAAAAAATAAAAATATTGTACAATATCGATATTTATCACAATATACATTTCATGCCATTAATTGGTGCGGAACTGCATTCCACGTGATTTTAGACCTCAAGAATGAATTAAACAACTTTATATTATTTAAGTTTATTTAAAAGTAAACTCAAGAGGGTAAGGTACCTTTTAAAGTATACTCAAATTAGGATTTGATCCTAAAACTTTTGCCAATTTGATCATCTTCCACTGACGTTTGACGCCACTGAAAAACTTTCTTGTGACGCCCCACACTCCAACTCAGTAGGTGCCGTAAATGAACCAAAAGCTTGATTGCCAACTGGCAATACACATCTCAAGAAGAAACACTTTCTTGCCTGTGACAGTGTCCAAAATCGTTCAATCATTCAATATTTCCTATATAGTGAATGGCAGTGAGTGCTCTATATTATCAAGGAGTGAACAATAAGTATTCATTAATCATCAGAGTGTGATGGAGCCATCACAGTAATGACTTCATCATATAAGTACTTTTATATTACAAGTGCATTACTTACATGAAATAAAGCATTGCAGTAATGAAGCAAGCTGTAAACTGCCATCTCTCTCTCCTAGCTCGTCAGTTCTCCCCACGGGCATTGTGGGTAAGAATGAATGAACAAATCAGGGAGCAAGTAGTTCATTCAGAATTCAGATGCTACTACGAAATGTTCGACACCCGAAATGGTGCACTATATAGTGGATAGGGGCACAAGTGCTATGGATCATGAAATATTTTTTTTACTAAATAGTATGTAAATAAACAGCTATGGTGTTGATGTCGGAGTTGCTGTTATGTTCTTTCGATAGCTGTATAGCACTGTCAGTGCTGTCTTGTTCGTTATACAATTATATCATATTAGCCAGATAGCTAGCTGCTACTGAGCCTCATTGCCGGTTTCCATGACTGCATGGCTGTCTGCAAATACTGTCTAACAGGCTGATTTAATTCAGTTAGCTGGTTTTGTGTATAACTTTACCGAACTGCTTGCGATTTTAAGGACATTCACCTGATCTGATCATCTAGATGTAGAATATAGGCAAAATTTCAAAAATTACTCAAATTCTATATCAATGATAAGTTTTTTGTTTTTCAAATCAAAATCAAATCAAATCACTTTATTGTCACACTACTGTGTACACGAGTGCAACAGTAGGTGAAAGTCTTGTGTGCAGTTCCGAGCAACATTGCAGTAATGACAGTGACGAGACATAAATCTTTTTTATGTCTAAATCTTTTTTTATGACCTAAATCTTTTTTATGTCTTTTTTATGTTTTTATTTTAACAGAAATAAATTTTCAAATAACTATTGAGATCATTTTATATCCTGCGTAACTATACCCTGGCAAACACACACAACACTCTAGAATCGTGGAGCAGAGTTTTTCACTGGCAAACACCACTCACATTTTCTTCAGAAAATGTAAATCTACTTACAACAAAAAACATGCAATACACCCAACACTGGTTGCGACATACTGGGAAATTCAATGTGACGACTCAGTTTGCATATATGAATACTAGCTCTATGCTAGCTCTCTTTTTGTCACATACAGTATATTAGGATGTATTGTGTGAAAACGAAACCAGTTGTCACATGATGCACATTACTGTCATGTTAGCATTCTGATATATGCAGTTTTGGGCAGACTAGCGCAGTGTGCAAGCACGTCAAGAGACTGTGTAAAATGGAAGTGAACACTCAAGTGACCAATATGAATGCGCCTGCGGTGAAGTCTTCCACAACACCCACAGATCGCACCCACTCAACTGTCCTATGCTGTTTATCTTCTGCTGCCGATGTGCAACATTTTATCCTGTTCCTCCCCTCACACATTGTTTTGATCGGGCAACCAACAGCCCAGGGGGGCTTCTGCCATGCTGTTCACAAAGCCTGCATCTTTCAGCCCCTCCACAGCATCTCACAGACAAACAAAGAGAGACAGAGAAAGTGATGAGGTAAAAGAGAGAGAGCTCTCAGTATGGGCTTTATAAAAAAACTCACTTCACCTCAGTAAACATGAGGGAGGCATGTAATGTTGCACAGCTGTGCAGGTAACCTTATGTATCATCTGCCTCTGTTGGAGTTTCTTACAATGGGCGAGTGGTGTGTGTAGTCATTCTATCGCTTTATTTGTGTGTTTTTGAATTTGAGGCTGTGAAGAGAAACGTTAAACATGCTCCAATTTGATGGACGGCAAGGTTTATTGTTAATATAGATGTGTGTTCCAGCAGGATATACAGCGGTATGGGAAACAGCCCATCATAAACTAAACTGATTATGTAACTTTATTCACTGCAAGGAAATATATTAAAATGGTTTGCAATTTAGGGCATAACAATGCCTGACTACAGGATTGGTAGGACCAGTTTGTTCCTCCAAAAAGAAAACAGTGAGCACCAGAAGAAAACTAACTGTGAAGGGTAGAGCATGTGAACTGAGCAGTCTGAATGGAGCAGGGAATCACTGCCTCATGTGTGCATGTTTGCAACACTATAGATAAAGACGTTTGTCTCTCATTGCCAATTTTTTTTTCTTATCAAAATGTTAGCTTGATAATGTTGCAGCAATATCCATGTTTATAAAGAATAGGGTGGCAAGACATCCAGTTTTTTCCGGGACAGTCCTGTATTTAAGCACTTTTTCTAGTGTCCTGACTAATTCTGAAAGAAAATCATGATTTGTCCAATATTTCCCCTCTCCTAAAATGTCTCTATTGCCTATGCGGCTTTCTCAGTCACTTGAGTATTCTAATCAAAGGTAGCCAAGGATACGGCTTGTAAAACCAATAAAATCACACCGTGTTATTTGAAGTACATGATTGGATTAAACTATCCAATCACAATCCCCTATCAATAGATGTCCAGTTAGCGAACTGATTGAAGAGTCAGTTTGAAAGAGCACATAGTTGGAAAAATGTCAAGGAAGCATGCATGTACATTTAAAGAGGATATTTAAAAAGAGTTTACATTTCTAAAAAAAAAAAAAAGAGTCACAGACAGAGCCTAGTGAAGTAAAGTGTGAGATTTGTGGAGCTCTCTTTTCCATCGTGCAGCATGTTCGTGTAAAAAAGCAAGTGTGCCACACCAAGTGTTAGTGATCATTCTTTATCATTCTGTTGTGCATAGCTTTGCACATTCATGACCAGAGAAAATTCTTGCAGGCCAGGTTGGAGAAATCATTCATACCCTCTGATATTAAAAAGCAGTTGAATGCCCTGGATGAAGCTTGATAAAGCTGGTGGCATGTGAGCGGATATTTCTTTTGTGCAGTGAGAAACTTTTATTCAGTATCGGTGGATTACCTCCAAAATTGGAGCCGCTCATTGGAGAACACAGAAAAACTTGAGTGGGCCCTACTGAGAGACATCCCAGAGTGGAAAGATGTTCCGAAAAGCCTCGAACACTTCTACTCCAGAATCCCCGCTCTCAGTTTGATTGACGGAACCATGCTCTTTGATGAGTGGGCATGCTCAAAAAAACATTGTAACTCATTGCATCACTGGAACATGAACAAGACGGAGAGATGGACAGATGTTTTTCTTGAGCTGGAGGGCAAGACCATCAACTTCGGAGTCTTAGCCAGGTCGAGGAGTTTGTTTTATGCCTGCCTGGGACATCTGCATCTGTGGAGTGTGTGTTCTCATTAATGAACGCAGCATGGATAAATCTCGACTCAATGTAACAGTTATGAAGTCGATGCTTTTTGTACGATCCACACTCAACAAGAAGTGTTGCGTCCTCGTGGGCACTGGCCAGGGGTACCTCCCTAGCAGACATATGCAGAGCAGCGAGTTGGGCAACACCCAATACCTTTGCAAGATTTTACAATCTCAGGGTTGGGTTCGATTTGTCCCGTTTTTTTCTCAGGTCCAAGCCGGTAGAACTCGTTAACGCGCTGACAAACTGACCGGGTGGATCGCTTGCACCCAGTGCCCTTTCCCTCCACTGAGGTAAAATCATAAGCTCTTATCCCAGGTGATCCCACTAACTTGGCTCTCTGGATGACTCCTACCTAGCCCTCTGGGTCTGCGAATTCAGCGGAGGAATTCACCAACCAAATCCAATGCAGGTACTCAATCTACCCTGTTCTGGAATAGGTGCTTCCCCCCTGTGTGTATTTTCCGCGGTGCAGTCCCCTTGCAAGTGGTCCCGCGTCTCCCGTGGGCAGTCCTCCTGGACCCCCGTTCGCCGTGTTTGTAGCAACTCCTCCCTCCCAATGAGGCAGGATCTACCACCGTGCCACTTTCCACATGTGACCTAAAAGCCCATGTGATGTATTTCACCACTCTTACCTCCCCCAGCTTGGGAGGTGTGGTCTCCGCAGGGTCTTTTCCCCCTGAATGAATAGGAAATGGAAAGATCGCCTTCCCCGATGCGTATGAAAGACCCCAGCCGCTTTTAGCTCTATGCGAGAAACGTAGAGAGAGAAAAGACACGGATTGCACGGCCTGCTCCTATGCCTGGTAGCGTCGCCTTGTTCCCCCTATTGGGGGTAAAGAACCAGAAGGCTCTGACGATATTAGGCTAATTAAGCCGTCAAGAGGGATAAAGGCCACTCGCAGACGGCGATCGAGAGAGAGAGCTCAATTACGGACGTCCGTTATCTTATGTGTCTGTCTTTTGAGTTTTCCATTAAACCTTTAGTTTATATGTCAAGCCGGTTTCTCGCCTCTTCCTTGCCCATGAATTTGATCTGTGTTACACATGGTTAAACTATAGTTAATGTAGTGAAATGGTTAATTTTTTTAAGGGTAAACAAAACAGAAGTGTAATCATTTTATGTTTAAGCTAAAAAAAATAATGACTTGAATAATGACTACAAATATTATTTTCATTTCACATTTTATCCCAAGTAATCACAAAAAAAATAATTTAACAGAAGTATCAGTATCGGATCGAAAAGAAAATAAGTGGTATCGCCCATCCCTACACCACGCAATCGTTCAGGTGGAACTATTCTTTTGAGCAATCAAGAAAATTAGCTACACTAATAATTTTCCAGTATTGCCTCCCATACTCAGTAAGACAAAAAGTCTAAAATAACTTGATGTAATAACAGAAAAAATAAATAAAATCTTCTCCAGCACTTTTTAATAATGCAAACTCATAGAAAATAACCACAACAATCCTAATTGTTTATCCAGTACTGTGGCTTAATTGGTTAGGAATAAAGCATCAACTGAACAAAATATTCCGTCGCAGCACAATAGTAATGACTTGATGAATTTTTTTACTGATGAAATTGAAATAATCAGAAATAAAATTGGAACTATGCAATCAACTGTCACAGCACCTCTGAAAACAGTGTTTCACAACTTCAATCCTTCTCTGTCATAGGTCATGAAAAGCTAACAAAACTTATAAAAAAAATCTAAAGCCACAGCATATATGTTAGATCCAATACAAACTAAGGTCTTAAAAAAGCTCTTCTCGCTATACTTGGGATATGTCCCAAGAAACTTAAAAATGGCAGTTATCAATCTGCTTATTAAGAAGTATCCACTTGATCCTGGCAAATTGGCTAATTACAGACTGATTTCAAATCTACCATTTATGTTGAAAATACTAGAAAAGATAGTATCCTCCAAACTATGTTCATTTCTACAGAGAAATTTTAAACAGTTTCAGTCAGGATTTAGGCCTCATCATAGTACAGAGACTACACTTATCAGAGTTACAAATGAGTAGCTCTTTTCTTCTGATCATGGCTGCACTTCACTTCTAGTGATTTTAGATCTTAGTGCTGCATTTGACATGATAGATCACAACATACTCTTGAATAGGCTGGAGAATTATGTTGGCATTAGTGGACTTGCGTTAGCATGTTTAGGACCTATTTATCAGACCACTACCACATTGTATGTGTAAATTAGGAATTGCCACAGGGAGTGCCACAGGAATCAGTTTTTCTCCTTATACGTACACGCTTCCCCTGGGAGATATCAGGAATTAAGGAATACATTTCCAATGTTATGCAGACAATAAACAACTTTATATTTCTTCTAAAATATTTATCCAAATTAGCAGTGTATCAATGAAATCAAAGCTTGGATGGCCAGAAATGTCCTTCTACTCAATTTCGACAAAACAGAGGTACTAATTATTGGACCAAAATTGGACTAGCGAAGAATTTAGGTGTTATATTTGATCCCAATCTGTCCTTTGCAAATCAAATTTCCAATGTTTGTAGAACAGCATTCTTCAACCTCAGAAATATTGCTAAGTCACTACACATGCTCTCTGTTGCTGAAAAACGAATTAATGCATTCATGACCTCAAGACTAGATTATTGTAATGCATTACTGGGAGGATGTCCAGCAAGTTCAGTAAATACACTTAAATTGGTTCAAAGTGCAGCTGCCAGAGTGCTGACTACAACCACAAAATATGATCATATTGTTAAATTTAGTATTCATTTTAAAATTCTGTTAACTACATACAAAGCTTTGAATGGTCTAGCCCCACAGTACTTAAGTGACCTTCTGACAAGCTATATTCTGTCACGTTCATTACGATCACAAAAGTCTTGCTTGTTAATAATTCCAAGAATATCAAAATCCATAAAAGGAGGTAGATCCTTTTCAAATTTGCCTCCTTAACTATGGAATAGTCGCCCTAACACTGTTCAGGATGCAGACACACTCAGTTTAAGTCTAGACTAAAACTCTATTTAGCCAGTCATACACCTAATTTTTCCATCAATTAGACTGATTAAGTTAGGTCTGCCGGAACCAGAAACATCTATCATGTTCTATAAATCTGCATAAAATTTAATGGCATCTGCAATAATATTATTATATTTGTTTCCATGTCTCAACCTGGGGATTCATATACCAAGGTTACATCACTTCAGTCTTTTGACTTCAGAGGATGAACTGATGCCAACTCCAAATATAAGACATTGGATACTTCATATGCCACTGCCTGAACCTTGGATTTAGCATGGACCCCACAAAACCTCACCGAAATTAACTGCAGGTTGATCTGCGATGCACCTCATTGATCATTAATCTCTGCCTGCATCACCCTTGTCTATTGATGGACTACGCTCTTGAAATGGAATACATAAACTATTATCAAATTGCTAACAAAACCCTTCATCAGCCAACTAACAAAGGACATGACATCTATTTGAACTTCTGCAGTTAATCCACAATGGACTTCAAAGACATTAATCATTAATTTTACAGTTCATCCAAAAATCTTGTTTTATTTTTTTAACATTGGACCTTAATACTTTCTTAATTTACATAATGTAAACCATGACTTGCACGGCATACAAATAACTAATATTTACATTATATTCATGATGTTATTCAGAGGGGAACTGGCCCCTACAGTGAGTATGGTTTCTCCCAAGGTTATTTTCTCCATCAACCAAAATCTCAAGGAGTTTTGTGTTTCTTGCCACAGTCACCTTAAGCTTGCTCACTGGGGTTCTAAATACATTTATTATTTAATTATTAAATTTGTATACACAATTTACAATCATATTGAATCAAACTACACAATTATGACTCTAAGACTTTATTGATATTACAGTTAAATTTGTTTTTAATACATGATTTCCTGTAAAGCTGCTTTGAAACTATGTGTGTTGTGAAAAGCACTATACAAATAAAGATGACTTGACGTGTCCCTGTTTGACTTGTCACTACCGAATGCTGAAGTTGGAGAAATTGCTGGAACCCTGCAGCTATTCTACACTATCATGGGTCCCACTGGTTACAACTGTGACCGGGATCTAAAAGAAACTTTTGATGTATTTTGAGTTGTCAATTTAAATGACAGTGCAGACTTTTTTGCATGAGTGTTGCAAATATTCACATGGCCAGTGCTATTTAATTCCACTGTGCTCCTGGAAAGATTATGTCTGTCAAAACTCCGTAAAAAGAAGCTAATAAATCTTCATAATAGATCTTCATAATAGATATAAGTCATAATACACTTACAACTACCATATTGTGTACATCATTTGAATTGAGTGGTGTTCATTTTCTGTTGTTCAACTCTGTTGGTGGGATAGGTTTTGTGTGGATGACTGAAAAATACATCTGGATGAAGCATATTTTGTCCACTCGTGTTTATATAGATATTGCAATTAATTGCGATTTAAATATTTAATTTTTTTGAATTATTATACAAAAATTGTTATATAATTATTAGTATTATTAATAACAGTTATTAATGTATTAATAATCAATTCATAATAATTAGTATTAATTATCATATATTATTTTTTGATCTGTTAAAATATCTCTACCTCACCATGTGGAAGAGATTGGGAGTACTCTTATGTAAGAGACGCAAACATCAAACTTTTCAACAAAATAAAAAAACGTCTAGGTAACCTCCGTTCCCTGATGGAGGGAACGAGACGTTGTGTCGAAGAAGCGACACTAGGGGTCTCTCTTGAGCGCCGAATGTGCCTCTGATGCATGAAAAAAGGCCAATGAGAAGTTGGCAGACAGTATTTGCATACCCCGCATATTTTTCTGAGGAGCCGGGAGTGTCCGGCCACATCAGTGGCTTGGCTCAGCGATGTGGCAAGGAGAACACGACGTCTCATATTTCACGTGCCAGGATGACCAGCTGTGTCAGACTGCACGTACCCTTCCCCAATGCCCCATAAAATACGTCGGAATCCTTCTAGTTACCCAAGCAGGTGAACAAGGCGACGCTTGCCAACCTGGGACGGGCCGAACCTAGCCGGGCCTCTTTTCACTCTGTTTCACACATAGGTGAACGGTTGGGGCCCTTACCGCATCGTGGGAAGGGGGTCTTACCCATTTTCCTATTCTTTCAGGGGGAAAAGACCCTGCAGAGACCACACCTGCCCAGGAAGGGGGAGGTACTTTGGCAAAATACATCACATGGCCTCTTCGGTCACATGTGGGAAAGAATGGTGCGGTGGTAGATCCAGCCTTGAAGAGGGGGGAGTTGCTACAACACGGCAACCGGAGGGCAGCGGGAACTGTATAAAGGAGACGCTGGTCAGCTCGTAAGTTGACCGCACCACGGAAAATACACACAAGAGGCCTGATCTGTGGAGCACCTTTCCCAGTGCATGGTAGATTTGAGATACCCGCAGTGGATTGGGTCGGCGAATTCCTCCGCTGAATTGTGGACCCACAGGGTTAGGGAGGAGTCATCCAGGGAGCCGAGTGAGTGGGATCTTCTGGGAGGGAAAAGCGCGCTGTTTTACCTTGGCCAAGGGAAAGGGCGCTGGACGCAAGTGATTCACCTGGTCAGACCGTCAGCGTGTACCGAGTTCTACCGGCTCGAACCTGAAAATACACGGGACAGACTGACTCAACCCTGAGGTTGTAAAACATCACAAAGGTATTGGGTGTTGCCCAACCCGCAGCTCTGCATATGTCTGCCAGAGAGGCACCCCTAGCCAGTGCCCACGAGGACGCAGCACTCCTTGTTGAGTGTGCTCGGACCCGCAAGGGGGTGGGCACGGCTTGGGTGTGGTAGGCCAACAGGATGGTGTCCACCAGCCAGTGGGAGAGCCTTTGTTTGGAGACAGTGTTCCCTTTCCGCTGTCCGCCAAAGCAGACAAAGAGCTGCTCAAAACGCCTGAAGTCGTGTGCGGTCCATGTAGGTGCGTAAGGCACGTACTGGGCACAGCAACGAAGGGGCTAGGGCTGCCTCCTCCCAGGGCAGCGCTTGCAGGTTCACTACCTGGTCTTTAAAGGGTGTGGTAGGAAACTTGGGCACATAGCCCGGTCGCGGTCTAAGGATCACATGAGTGTCTGCCTGACCGAACTCCAGGCAAGTGTCGCTGAGAGAGAATGCTTGCAGGTCCCCGACCCTCTTTATGGAGGGGAGTGCAATAAGCAGGGCCGTCTTTAGGGAGAGGGCCCTGAGTCCGGCTGATTCTAGTGGCGCGAAGTGGGATCTCTGAAGATCAGCGAGGACCACTGAGAGATCCCAGGAGGGGAACAGGCTTGGCCGGGAGGGATTTAACCTCCGGGCGCCTCTTAGGAATCTGATGACTAAGTCTTGCTTACCCAGAGTCTACTGGGTCGTGGTGAGCTGCGATAGCGGCAACATACACCTTTAAGGTGGAAGGGGACAGCCTCCCTTCCAACTGCTCCTATAGGAATAAGAGCGATGACCTAACTGCACACCTCTATGGGTCTTCAGTCCGGGAAGAACACATATTTGCGAACAGGCGCCACTTTAGGGTGTAAAGTCAAAGGCAATTGATATACCAGCGCAGCGGTGGCCCCTTTCCAACGGCCCGCACCTGCATGCCTGTTGCACACGGTGTCCCAACCCATTTTGGAGGCGTTGGTCGTGACCAGGACGCATCAGGACACCTGCTGCCGGGGTACTCCTGCCTGAAGAAAGCCAAGCTCTGTCCAGGCTTTCAGTGTTCGGCGGCAGTCGGGGGTGACTATCACATGGTGCGTGCCGCAGCGCCATGCTCGTCTCGGGACACGAGTCTGAAGCCAGTGCTGAAGCGGTCTCATATGCATCAACCCCAGTGGCGCGACCACCGCTGAGGATGCCATATGCCCCAGGAGCCTCTGGAAAAGTTTTAATGGAGCCGCTGCGCCGGCCTGAAGGAGGTGAGGCATTTCAACACTGACTGAGCATGCTCATTGGTGAGTCATGACGACATTGAGAAAAGAGATGCTCTGAACCGGGGTGAGCTTGCTCTTTTCCCATTTGATCTGAAGCCCCAAACGGCTGAGGTGCCTGAGCACCTGGTCTCTCTAAGTGCATAATAACTCTCAGGATGAGCCAGTTGTCGAGGTAATTGAGTATGCGGATGCCGGCTTCTCGGAGCGGGGCAAGGGCTCTCTCTGCGACTTTGGTGAAGACGCGAGGGGACAGAGACATACCGAAGGGGAGGACTTTGTACTGATACACCTGGCCTTCGAACGTGAACCGAAGGAAGGGTCGGTTTCAATATTGAGATGTGGAAGTACGCATCCTTCAGGTCTACCGCTGCGAACCAATCTAGATGCTGAACGCAAGTTAAGATGTGATTTTTCATGAGCATTTTGAACGGGAGTTTGTGCAAAGCCCGGTTGAAAACTCAAGTCCAAGATCGGTCGTAAGCCGCCACCTTCCTTGGGTGCAATGAAGTAAGGGCTGTAGAGACCCTTCTTCATTTCGGTTGGAGGGACAGGCTCTATCGCGTCTTTGAGTAAAAGGGTAGTGGTCTCCGCACGCAGGGATTTGGCATGCTCGCCGTGTACTGCGGTAAAGCGGACGCCCGTGAAGGGGGCGGAGGCCTGGCAAACTGAATTGCGTAACCGAGTTGGATGGTCCGGGCCAGCCAGCCAGCGTGATGGATTGGGAAGTGAAAGCCACACATCCAAGCTCCGTGCTAGGGGCACCAAAGGGACGATTATTTTTGACGTACCCGGCAGGGCTTCGCAGCGGTGCGGAGCAGGTGTTACGGCTTCGGGAGGCGATGACGCATCCCAAGGCTCTGGTGCTAAGAAAAGACTCAAAGCACTTACCTTGCTCCGCGCACCCGGCAGGGGGCGGGTTCGTGACTGAGCAGGAGGGCTGGTAGAGGCGTCCTCTGGAGTTGTCCGAACCGGCCAGCCAGGGAACAGTCGTGGGGCTGAGGGTGGAGGGTCCGCGTCCAGCGTGCCGGGACTGTTGAGGTGTGGCGGCAGAGTGCCGTGAGAATGGCATTTGCGGGCCAGGTGACACAGAGACAAAGGACCTAGCTCTGTTATTGAGAATGTGGTTACCGCAGCCCTGACTAGGTGGTGCGGCAAATTAAATCAATTCAACAAAGGATTCTCCTCCTGGCCCTCCACCGTGGAATGGAGTGGTCTGCTTACCAGCTCCGGAGCTAACGTCTTGGTCCCTGGGTCATCCGTCTCAGGAATGCCTGGGAGCCTTCCAGGTCCCCGAGGGGATCCTTGCGACGGGGGGGGCGTCTGCGTCCTGCGGGGCGCTCGACGTGTGGGCTGAGAGCTGGGCCCAGTTTGAGCGGAGCAGCCTGGTGTTGCAGGGGGACGCCCTCAGCAAGCTGACGGGGCATGGCCCATGGCAGCAGGCTTGCGGCGAGACTGAGGATGTGAGAGATTGCCTCTGTTTCATCACCGCGGAGAACTGCTGGGTAAAGTCCTCGAAGGTGTCGCCGAAAAGACCAAACTTGGAGACAGGGGCGTTGAGAAAGCGAGTCTTGGCAGTTTCACGCATCTCAACCAAGTTCAGCCATTGATGACGTTCCTGGACCACGAGCGTGGCCATCGCCTGCCCAAGTGACTGCGCTGTGATCTTCGTGGCCCTGAGGGCGAGGTCGGTCGCTGTGCGCAGTTCCTGCAGCACATCGGGATCAGGGCTATCCACATGCAGATCTTTAAGCACCTTGGCCTGGTGGACTTGCAGGAGGGCCATGGCGTGCAGGGCGGAAGTGGCGAGTTCGACGGCGCTGTAGGTTTTAGCAGTCAGTGTAGACGTCGTCCTACAGGCCTTGGAGGGGAGCACAGGACGACCCCGCCAGATGGTTGGGTTTCCGGGGCACAGGTGGAGCGCAACAGCCCTATCCACCTGGGGAATCGCTGTGTACCCGTGGGCCCCTCCGCCGTCGAGGGTAGCGAGAGCAAATGAAAGAGTGACATGATGAGTGGAGAGCCACGTAGATGTCAGCTCATCATGCACTTCTGGGAAAATTGGGACCGGGGGTGTGCGCGTCTGTGAGCGGCGTGGTGTTCCCAGGAACCAATCATCCAGCCGCTATGGCTGTGGGGAGGACGGAGGGTTCCAGTCCAGCCCCACACTAGCGGCGGCCCGGGCAAGCTTATCGGACATCTGCGCATCCGCCTCAGCCTGGGTGTGCTGGCCCGAAGGCGGCAGCCCAGGGGAGTCGTCTGCGTCAGACACCACGCTCTCCGATGCAGCGGCGAGCTCATCCACTTTTAGCTCTAGATGGTAGGCAGGCAGGCCATGAGGCGAGCCGCTGTTGCCTCGAGAGTACGGACGGGAGTCAACGAGTGTGCCGGGGAGCGGGTGTTCCGAGGGAGCGTACCCGGTGGAGCTGCACCCACTGCCGTCCCCTGATCGCCTCCAGCACCAGCGTCCTCATTCCCGTGGGAAGGAGCGATGCGGGGGGCGGCTGGAGTGGTGTGCTTTCTGTTGAAAGCGAGCCGCGACCGCAACGTTGCCATGGTCATGCTCTCGCAGTGAGAGCATGAACCATCCACAAACGCTGCCTCGGTATGCTCGCAGCCCAGACACACGAGACAACGCCTGTGGCCGTCTGAAGCGGAGAGCACTCTTTTTTCATGCATCAGATGCATATTCGGAGCGAAGAGAGACCCCTAGTGTCGCTTCTTTGACACGGAAGTGAGCGACATATGGAGAACCAAATTCATTTAAAATACTGTAAATGTGTAATATATGATAAAAATCAACTTAACATGTTTTTCTCTTTGTATCTGGGTTTAGAGCTCTTTTTTTCACTTTATTTGTGATAGGGCATCAGTCCACTTTTATTTCACAGTTGTTTTTTTGGAACCTGGTCAACATAAATACTATTGTTATTTATTAATGTACAGTTAATCCAATCAGTGTAGGTCAACATTGGTACTGGATAGGTATAGCCCTAGTTTTGACATGACTGTCTGAGTGGTAGAGTTGTTTACTCAGAGATGTCCATTCAGACCAATCTGTGGACTGGTTGCCCCTCTCATGTGACTTCACCTATATATCATGGTTAGTCTCCTCAATTTCACGCCACTTTAGAAGCTCAAAGGGCAGTGGTGGCTCAGTGGTTAAGGCTCTGGATTACTGACCAGAAGGTTGTGGGTTCAAGCCCCAGCACCGCCAAGACACCACTGTGTGGCCCTTGAGCAAGGCCCTTGACCCTATCTGCTCCAGGGGCGCCGAATCATGGCTGACCCTGCACTCTGACCCCAGCATAGCTGGGATATGTGAAAAATAAATAATTTCACTGTATATATGCAGAAATGTATGTATAATGTGTGACAATTGGGCAATTAAATTAAATTAAATTAAAATTAAATCAAATACAAATACTGCATTTTGTTGTCTTTGTACTTGTACTCTGCACAATGACAATAAAGTTGAATCTAATCTAATCAAAGAGAGCACAATGAGCTCAAGGGGCATAGAAGAATGTGCAAGGCTGTTTACAGTATTTATTGCTGCTCAGGGATAACTCTGTACATACTTTAAATGCTAGTTTTCCCACCCCAAATCCAAACCTAAATTACTAGTTAGAAGGGAGATGCTGACTCTAGAACAGTGCAAATTCATATATTGAGTTTGCTGTAGTGCTTTGTAACAGCTTGCCAGTACAAACTTTCGGGAAAACTTTGTATCAGCAGTTAAACATATTCTTACTGTCATTGGTCTATGTCATTGGTGGGTGTGAACCCATGTTCCACCTGCTTTGATGCTAACATCTTTTTCCATTTGATTTCAGCACTTAGTTGAGATCAATAAGAATGAACACACAGGAGTGCAGGGCATCTTAGCACTAGTATCGGTGATGTTCTTTACAAAACAAGTATAAATATATCTTTTTTTATGATTTTATGTAGATTTTTTTTTTTCACAAATTTCATCATACAATACAGTAACAGGTGGTAGCATTTGAACCATGAATGCAGAATGTAAACATAACAAATTACTAGGGATGTCAATCGATTCAAATTTTTAATGGAATTAATTACATGGTGTCCCGATTAATTAATCACGATTAATCGCATATACAAATATTTGCTGAGAAAGCCCCTCATAACAATAATTCAATATATAATGATGAAATAATTAGACATAGTTATCTTTAAATATTTACATTTTATATATATATATATATATATATATATATATATATATATAATAAAAAATATTCAGATAATTAATATGCATTACATTCTTGTGGCAGAAGAGTTAATCATTGATAAGACCATTCAAAAAGCAGCTTTAGAATACAATGTATTGTTTCCTACCATATTATTGATCATAAGTCAATCATTGACATACAGTTCACAGCAATCCATTTCACAAGTGAATTTGTCAATCAGTTGGAGATTTATTATGAGGGCTTGTTTAAGGACCGGTCAATGTACACATGAGTCAGATATTTTTATTTTTTTTTAGAAACAATCCAGGGGTCAAGTCAAGTCAAGTCAATTTTATTTGTATAGCGCCTTTCACAACACACATCGTTTCAAAGCAGCTTTACAGAAGTTCAGCATTAACAGACGATAAAAATGTAATGTCTATAAAGTCGATAAATCATCATCCTTGTGCAGGGCTCCAAACTGCGACTAAAAATGGTCGCATTTGTGACCAAATAAATTTAGGGGTATACATAGTACACAATATTACAGATATGTTTTACAATATTGCCAATACACTATATTCATTACATTGTGCAATGGTTTTCAATGCTTTGGAGTTGTTGGAGGTACAAAGAGTATTTCAATAATATTTTAAGTCTTTACAAAAAAGTGCAAATAGGGGCTTTATAGACATAAAATTACACATATGTATAAAAAACTTGGAAAGAAAAATAAACAGATTAATCAGAAAATATTAACTTAAGTTATCAAAACTGTGAAAACCAAATAAAACTTCTTTATAAAGCAAAGAAAAACTAGTTAAAATAGAGGTACGTACAAACAAACTAAATTTTCTCCAAAATACTACAGCGTGGACACATTCCCAAAAAAAGGTTTTAAATGTGTTATTTTTTGTAAAATTAATCGCACGTTATTAGCGCGTTAAATCTACAGACCTACAAATTACACATTATCTACTGTAAATCTATTACTGTAAATCATAATTTTCATCATCAGAGTTGTTCAAAAATTTATTTACTGATTTCATGGATTCTATTCATAAGAAGTAATTTAGTCATTGAAAACATACACTCACCTAAAGGATTATTAGAAACACCATACTAATACTGTGTTTGACCCCCTTTCGCCTTCAGAACTGCCTTAATTCTACGTGGCATTGATTCAACAAGGTGCTGAAAGCATTCTTTAGAAATGTTGGCCCATATTGATAGGATAGCATCTTGCAGTTGATGGAGATTTGTGGGATGCACATCCAGGGCACGAAGCTCCCGTTCCACCACATTCCAAAGATGCTATATTGGGTTGAGATCTGGTGACTGTGGGGGCCATTTTAGTACAGTGAACTCATTGTCATGTTCAAGAAACCAATTTGAAATGATTCGAGCTTTGTGACATTGTGCATTATCCTGCTGGAAGTAGCCATCAGAAGATGGGTACATGGTGGCCATAAAGGGATGGACATGGTCAGAAACAATGCTCAGGTAGGCCGTGGCATTTAAACGATGCCCAATTGGCACTAAGGGGCCTAAAGTGTGCCAAGAAAACATCCCCCACACCATTACACCACCACCACCACCAGCCTGCACAGTGGTAACAAGGCATGATGGATCCATGTTCTCATTCTGTTTACGCCAAATTCTGACTCTACCATCTGAATGTCTCAACAGAAATCGAGACTCATCAGACCTGGCAACATTTTTCCAGTCTTCAACTGTCCAATTTTGGTGAGCTCTTGCAAATTGTAGCCTCTTTTTCCAATTTGTAGTGGAGATGAGTGGTACCCGGTGGGGTCTTCTGCTGTTGTAGCCCATCCGCCTCAAGGTTGTGCGTGTTGTGGCTTCACAAATGCTTTGCTGCATACCTCGGTTGTAACGAGTGGTTATTTCAGTTAAAGTTGCTCTTCTATCAGCTTGAATCAGTCGGCCCATTCTCCTCTGACCTCTAGCATCAACAAGGCATTTTCGCCCACAGGACTGCCGCATACTGGATGTTTTTCCCTTTTCACACCATTCTTTGTAAACCCTAGAAATGGTTGTGCGTGAAAATCCCAGTAACTGAGCAGGTTGTGAAATACTCAGACCGGCCCGTCTGGCACCAACAAACATGCCACGCTCAAAATTGCTTAAATCACCTTTCTTTACCATTCTGACATTCAGTTTGGAGTTCAGGAGATTGTCTTGACCAGGACCACATCCCTAAATGCATTGAAGCAACTGCTATGTGATGGTTGAGTAGATAATTGCATTAATGAGAAATTGAACAGGTGTTCCTAATAATCCTTTAGGTGAGTGTATTTTAACGTCACAGTAATGTTTTAAGTCTTTTGGCAGGTCAGTGCATTGGCTCCACTAATGCTGCCTTCACATGCTATCTGGATTATCCTACTTCCCAGTTCTGAAGTCCTAATTACAGGTTTGTCACATTCAAATACATTGTTGTCAGAAATAATACGAATCATGGAGGATGCCAGGTTCATTCTTGAATATTTCTTGGGGAACTCTTATTTTGGCACCAGTGTTGGAAAGGTTACTTTTAAAAAGTATTCCACTACAGATTACAGAATAAATGCTGTGTAAAATGTAAATTACAATGTATTCTGTTAGATTACTCGAGGTCAGTAACGTAATCTAAATACTTTGGCAGATTATTTCACTCATTTTGACTATAAAAAAGTAACTAAAGTAAGAAAATACACTTCAAGGTAAAAAATTCTCTGACAAAAAAAAAAGAAAATATCTTATGCAGTTTTGCTGCTCAAGTAAATGTATCTTTTGATTTTAGGATTTGTTTTATATAATTTTTATAGAAAAATAAATTTCAATTCTCATTAAAAATAAAATTCATTAGGGCACTGTAGGCGCGTAGCCCCTATTGTATCCGTTAGTACTATTAGTACTATTACTAATAATAACTAATATTGTTATTATTGTTATTATTATTATTATTATTATTATTATTATTATTATTCTGCTTCTTCTTCTTCCTCCTAATGGGGGTCTATGGCAGCTCATAGAACAGTTCTTTGGAAATTTGGCACACTAATAGGTGTGGTCATGAATAGTACCCACAGTAAGTGGGACTTCTAGGATAAACTCCATAGTGCCACCACCAGTCCAAACATATCTTCTGAACCCTATGTACCAAAATCATAGGTGTCTGTGGATTCCTTAGGTAATGCGGATTTCAATTATACCAATTTTTCCAATGTCAGCTATACTGTCCCTCCACCAAATTGAATTTTATTAATCGCTATATTTCTTTTAAAAGCATTGTCAGATTTAAAAGAAAATATTAATGCATCATAAACATCATGTCCTGAGCAATTTTGAGTCAGCAGCTTATATAGTTCAAAAGATAATCCACACTTGTGTGCTGATTCTAACCTTGGTTTGTCTCTTTGCCATGGCTGAAATGTGTTAACTGAGTGGCACAGTGGTTAGGGCATCTGACTACAGTTCAAAAGTTTGTGAGATCAAGTCCAGCGAAGAATGATTAAAAAAAATACTGTTGACCTCTTGAGTCTTTATGTTGATCTTGATACTACATTGAATAATTCCTGCTCAACTTCAAAACCAACTAGCATTAAAATCAAGATATTCTCAGCTATTGTTTTTACTCTTAGCTTGGAATGTGTTTTTGGCATTGTTGGGATGTGTCAACTGTGTAGTCCAGTAGTTAAAGCAGTGGGTTATTGGTCAAATGTTATTGCAAAGTACGGTTTTAAAAATTGTGCTTCTGTTGACCTCTGAGTTTTCCTGTTGTGCTTAATACTACAGAGGCTGGACTATATTGCGTAATTCCTGCTTGAATTAAAATCCACTTGGTTGTATCAACATTTTCTCAGCAAATATGTTGTACTTAACTGTTGTGCAGAAAGTCATCAGTTCAATCACATTGTGGGGCGAATTTTGAAGTAGAGTGGGCTTGCATTGTATGTCATATACATACAATTTGTTGAGCATATTATGGTGCAATTCTTGCCGTTCCAGTGCTTGGACAATTGCTGCTTGCGGCTATTTTCATTAATATTATTATAATTATTAAAAAGTTTGTTGACAGTGCCACCTATGGGTCCAATGGTTATTTTTGCCTGTAACTTTTGAGCCATATGTCCTAAAATCATGGGGTTGGTGGCTTTTGATTCCTTAGGTTATGCAGATTTCAAAACAGTGAAAACAATTTCTCATGTCAGCCATACTGTCCCTCCACCAAATTGAAATTTATTAAAAAGTGAATATCTTTTAAAAACATTTTCAGATTTAATATATATATATATATATATGCATCATTAACATCTTGTCCTGAGGATATCTGAGCAGTTTTGAGACAGTGCCACCTACAGTTTAAAAGATTATCCACACCTGTGTGCTGACTCTAATCTTGCAGTGTCTCATTGTCATCAGCCTGACATGTCAACTGAGTGTCTCAGTGTGTTAAAGCAATGATTAGTAGTTTCAAGGGTTGTGGGTTCGAATCCCCACCATGTCAAATCATGCAGTTAAAATGTATGTTGTTACGGAGATCTTTGCATAATTGCTGCTTGCAGCAATATTTATATAATATAATTGTGCCAATTAACAGATGCATGTTAAGACTAGAAATAAAATTTTAGGATGGCATAAAGCTAAATGTTCACATGACAATTTACCATTTTTGCTGTCTAAACTCAAAACCCCATAGAGTGTACTCAATGGCAATCTTTTCTATCAGGAAGTCCCTCAGACTGAGTGAAATTAGATGACATTTATTTGATGAATATAAAACAGAAAAGTAATGTCTCTCTTTGGCGTAAGCCCCGTCTGGTGGTCCAAAGATGTTGTACTTGAAACTGTCATATCCTGCCGTAGATAGGAGGTAGGGGCGAGTAGCCTACCCCCGTGCAGGACGGGATTCAACTGGTGGTGGTGGTGGTGGAGGTTGCCATGTTAGCGCACTGAAATGGCAATGTGATAGTTTGTGAGCAGACTTATAAAGCAATGGCTTACATGTGATTGGCTAGGGGAAACCTAGCTAATGGTGTAATGATGTACACCTGCTAGTCTTTGTGCTTACATTTCTGATCAAATGTGGATTATTTTTGTAGAATGAAGCAGAAAATATATTATCTGTAGCTTTGTATATGATGTTAAATGCTACATTGGTTAGCATTTCTCTCTCCAAATGCTCCACAGATTGGATCATTTATAGGAATAAATGTTTTCCAACCGAATAGACTATTTATTAAATAAATAAAAAAACAATAAAAGGCAAAGTAATATCTTCAGTGATCAAAATACTTTTGAATGTAACTGTATTCTGATTTCCACTGATTTGAATTGTAATTGTAAAGGAATATAGTTACTAATATTTAGTAAACCCATTACATGTATTCCATTACTCCCCAACCCTCTTAAGCACCATAATGCAGTTAGTCAGTTAGTTTGCAGAAGATAATTAATTTTGGTCAAATACATGCTATTTTCTCTGTGTAAAACTGTATAATATACATCAAATGGTTACTGATATATATAAATGCATATGACCAAAACGGCAAGTGATAACAAGGTTTGCATTTAGAAACATTTTCACTCAAAACCAACTCTCCTCCACCATGTTGAAAATCTGAAACCCACTTATCAAAATTATCTCTTAGTATCCTAGACGTTTATGTGCAACTTCTGAGTAGGAAACTCATATGTAAGAAAATTCTGATAACATATGATGGCAATATAAATGGAAGCCCCAGCATAGTGAGCAATGTTTGAATGTTCACTAACAGTATACCGTTGCTCAACTGTTTAGACCTTCCTTTGAATTAAGGAATTCTCCAAGAGTGTATCGGAGCCAGATTTCCTGTGTTTTGAGACTAGCAGAATTTCAGTGCAAATTCACATGCATCCTTGAAAGAACATTTTTGATATATGGTCTCTTTGAAAATAAGGTGCTTAACAAATGAAGCACTGCATAGTCACAGTCCAAGATCAACTTCCCAGTCCCCTTAAATCTCCCTATTTGTATGCAAAAGGCAAAAGATTATCAGACAAAAGCCACCAAGACTTTTAACCACTAACATCAGCCACCTGAATGAGTCATTCTATGCTTCCTATATGATTTTAAATGAAGGGGATACATCCCAATATAGGGTGATCTTACAGGGCCCATCTAGTGCTACTTAACAAGCCATGCATACCGTTAATATGCAATAACCACTAAATTGGATTTTTAAGGTGCTATATAAAATATCCAATTTCAGTTTATAATGGAGCCTCGGATTCTGTTGTCAGACGTTAAACCTTTCCCTTATTTGTGTTTTGACATTCTTCTCTTAGCTATTATCATTGAACACCTCCTCGCGTCTCATCCACCCTCTTCATTTTTTACCATCTGTAAGGTAATACTTCCCTGTCTGGGATCTGTCTCCAGGGTGTGTTTAGCCCAAGATGCTATTAGAAGCATGAGGCAACAGTGCATATAGGTATCCTTTTTAATCTTCACTCATAATGGTTTCTTCAAACATTATCGCACCTCGGTAGTCTCAAATTACTCTGATTGATCGACCTCAAGTATCAGGAGTGCTTTAAAGTCTCTGCTTTGCAATCATTTGACCTTGTCACCTGCATTGAAACAACAAGCCGTTCAAAAGCCCTTGATTTGGATGCAGTGCAGCATAGTTGTTAACATCTATCAACACATGCTCTCATGTAGAATGCCACCTCCACTCCAGATTATTTACACATTTAAAAAACATTTTAATAAGAGACAAGTTTATAAAATGTTCAAAGCTAAGCAAACTA
Source organism: Moxostoma hubbsi (assembly GCA_032164185.1). Classification (NCBI taxonomy): domain Eukaryota; kingdom Metazoa; phylum Chordata; class Actinopteri; order Cypriniformes; family Catostomidae; genus Moxostoma; species Moxostoma hubbsi. Next base: position 4,983,705 of record JAVLUX010000026.1, read on the forward strand.
TATTTTTGTAAAATATTACAATGATGCCATCTAATTGGTTTCTTGTCCAACATTTTTTGTGTTTTTTTTTATATAGAGATCTAACAGGTTTGATGGTCAGTTGAGAAATGTGACTCCAGACAGTCACACAATAAGACAAATGTGAGAAGACAATTGCATGCATGTATAACTTAGCTGCTTTTAGGGGTATATATGGTCTAATCATATAAAAACAGTTAAGGTTTGTTCTGTATATTCTACACAGCCATTTTACATGCACATCAAATTTCAATTGAGAATCTAAAATAACATATAATATATATTTATTTTATTTATTTATTTTACCTGACATACAGGTTATGAAATTAACTTTTTTTGCCCAATGTTCCTGACGGATGCCCAATTTTTCAGACACGCGCACACACACACACACACACACACACACGTTGGTGCAGCTATTCTTACGAGGACTCTCTATGGACATAATGATTTTTATACTGTTCGAACTATAGATTCTATTCCCCCAACCCTAAACCTAACCTCACAAAAAAACTTTCCGCATTATTTTAAAAATAAACATAGTTTATTATGTTTTGTAAGTGATTTGAAATATGTGGACACTAGAAATTTCCTCATAAACCACATTTATAGCATAATACCCTTGTAATTACCAGTTTGTAACCTAAAAAAAAAATTCTTTGTAAACCACCCAAACCTGCCCCCACACACACACACACACACACACACACAAACATATATATATATATATATATATATATATATATATATATATATATATATATATATATATATATATATATATATATATATATATATATATATATATACTCCAGCAACCATAGTTGGCATATCCACATTAGCAATCGCATTTTCTCAAAAAAATCCAGAAACAAACCAATTGTGCATACAGTGCATAGTGAATAAGACATTTACTTATAGCGCACGTGATGCACTTTTATTTTGAAGTTGCACCAGAGACTATTTAGCAGAGATGGGCCACTTCTATTAAAATGAATGGGAAAAATGAGTGCCCAACTGCCAAGTCATTTTTATTTGTAAAGCGCCTTTCACAACACACATCGTTTCAAAGCAGCTTTACAGAAGATCATGCATTAACAGAAAATGAAACTGTAATATCAAAAATGTCTTAGAGTCATCATTGTGTTAAACTGTGTTTAAAAAAAAAGAAATTAAATAATAATTGTATTAATAATTGTATTTATAACCCCAGTGAGCAAGCCGAAGGCGACTGTGGCAAGGAACACAAAACTCCATAAAATGTTGGTTAATGGAGAAGAATAATCTTGGGAGAAACCAGACTCACTGTGGGGGCCAGTTCCCCCACTGACATCATGAATATAATGCCAATATTACTTATGTATAGTCCAATTCATGGTTTAAAATTATTAAACTAAGTAAGTGTTAAGAGTCACTGTTTAACCCTTTCCTGTCTGAGCCCAAAATTCTGAAAATTCCATTCTATGCCAGAATATGATATTCATATCAAAATTCATATTATATCCAATAGGCTGCGTGCCCATTGCACACGGTGCCCCAATCCAATCTAGAGGTGTCAGTCGCGACCAGGACGCATCGGGACACCTGCTGCAAGGGTACTCCTGCCCACAGAAAGCAGAGGTCTGTCCAGGGTTTGAATGTTTGGTGGCAGGTGGGTGTGACCATCACACGGCACGTGCCGCGGCGCCATGCTCGTCTCGGGACTCGAGTCTGAAGCCAGTGCTGAAGCGGTCTCATATGCATCAACCCCAGCGGCGCGACCGCCGCGGAGGACACCATATGCTCCAGGAGCCTCTGGAAAAGTTTTAAGGGGACCGCTGTGCATGACCTGAAGGTGGCGAGACATTTCAGCACTGACTGCGCACGCTCGTTGGTGAGACGTGCTGACATTGAGACTGAGTCTAACTCCATGCCGAGAAAAGAGATGCTCTGAACCGGGGGGAGCTTGCTCTTTTCCCAGTTGACCTGAATCCCCAAACGGCTGAGGTGCCTGAGCACCTTGTCTCTGTGAGCGCATAGTAACTCTCGGGAGTGGGCCAGAATGAGCCAGTCATTGAGGTAGTTGAGTATGCAAATGCTGGCTTCTCGAAGCGGGGCAAGGTCTGCCTCTGCGACTTTCGTGAAGATGCGAGGGGACAGAGACATGCCGAATGGGAGGACTTTGCACTGATATGCCTGGCCATCGAACGCGAACCGTAGGAAGGGTCGGTGCCGAGGCAGAATTGAGACGTGGAAGTATGCGTCCTTCAGTCTACAGCTGCAAATCAATCTAGATGCCGGTCGCAAGTTAAGATGTGTTTTTGCGTGAGCATTTTGAATGGGAGTTTGTGCAAAGCCCAGTTGAAAACTCTCAATTCCAAGATCGGTCGTAAGCCGCCACCTTTCTTGGGTACGATGAAGTAAGGGCTGTAGAAACCCTTCTTCATCTCGGTTGAAGGGACAGGCTCTATCGCGTCTTTGAGTAAGAGAGTAACGATTTCCACATGCAGGGATTTGGCATGCTTGACGTGTACTGTGGTAAAGCGGATGCCCGCGAAGGGGCGTAGCAGTGGGGTGGAGCAGATAGTACGGCGCCGGGAGGCGAGGACGCGTCCCGAGGCTCTGGTGCAGAGAAAAGGCTCGAAGCACTTACCTTGCTCCGCACACCCGGCATGGGGCGGGTTAGTGACTGAGGAGGAGGTCCGGTGGTCCGGGACTGTTGAGATCTAGCGGCAGAGTGCTGTGAGAACGACATTTGCGGGCCAGGTGACCCAGAGACAAAGGAAATGGCTCTTTTACTGAGAATGTGGGCAAATTAAATAAATACAACAAAAGATTCTCCAACCGGCCCTCCACCGGGGGACAGAGTGGTCTGCTTACTAGCTCCGGATCTAACGTCTTGGTCCCTGGGTAGATCGTCTCAGGAGCGCCTGGGAGCCTTCTGTGTCCTCGGGGGGGGGCGTCTGCTTCCTGCGGGGTGCGAGACACACAGGCTGAGGGCTGGGCCTGGGTTGAGGCGGAGCAGGGCATTTTTTCGCCGCAGGAGAATGCCCTCGGTGAGCAGACGGGGCATGGCCCATGGCGGCAGGTTTGAGGTGGGGCAGGGTGTGTGAGATGGCCTCCGTCTGCTTCTTCAATGCAGAGAACTGCTGGGAAAAGTCCTCACCGAAAAGGCCGAACTGGGAGACGGGGGCGTTGAGGAAGCGTACTTTTTCGGTGTCACGCATCTCGACCAAGTTCAGCCACAGATGACGTTCTTGGAATCGCCGTGTACCCTGGGTCTCGCCGCCATCCAGGGTAGCGAGAGCAGATGAGAGGGTGGCTTTGGCTGGAGTGACGTGATTTTGTTGAAAGCGACATTGCCATGGTCATGCTCTCGCAGTGAGAACATGAACATCCACAAACGTTGCCTCGGTGTGATTGCTGCCCAGACACACGAGACAACGCCTGTGGCTGTCTGAAGCGGAGAGAACTCTACCACATCCAGGAACTACACAGGGGCGGAATGGCCTCTTTTTAAAAAGACGTGTCCTGTAAAGGACTCTCAACGCGGCTGTGTACTGCTCTTTTAGAAGAAAATACTCTTACAAGAAAATCACTCTTTTAATAAACTCTTAAGTTTCTGCGCTGTTGAAGTGCCCAGGGGCAAACTGCACTGCTGTGCAGAGAAGGAGAAAAGCCACTGAAGTGTGCCGTAGATCCAACAGCAGGGAAGCTTCAGAGGAACATCGGCTCTGAAGAAAATTTCTGAATGAACTCAACGTATTTCCCCGCTTTTATACCTGTATGTCTGGGGGCGGGGTATGCAAATACTGTCTGCCAACTTCTCATTGGCCTTTTTTTCATAGATCAGAGGCATATTCGGCCCTCAAGAGAGACCCCTAGTGTCACTTCTTCGACACTTCACTTCGTCGAAGTGAGCGACAGATGGAGAACAACCACTGAAATCCATTGTAAAAAATGATGCGATGTTTGAGTGATGTTTGGCTGGCACCGGCTGCTATTAGTCATCATCACTCAAAGACAAGTAGCAGTGGAGTCCAACATGAAGCAGGAATGGAGATGGATCCAGCCGGTTCTGGTGACTAACGAGAATGTCCAACTGGATCAGGATAGGAGTCCCGAGGTTGAGACTGGGAAATAAATATAATAATATTAGCATGTATGCCATTCAATTTATTGCAGAGATATAGATCATAATCAATGTTTCTGGTTTCCGGTTCCGACAGACCTAACTAAAGCAGCATAATTGTGAGTTGAAGGATAAAGTAGGTGTATGCCTGGCTAAATAGATGAGTCTTTAGACTAGACTTAAACTGAGAGAGTGTCTCTGCATCTTGAACAGTGTGAGGGAGACTATTCCATAGTATAGTATGGTATACTAGTATATGGTATGGTATTATTAGTATTCATAATATGAAAAGGATCTACATCCTTTTGTGGATTTTGATATTCTAGGAAATAGTAACAGGCCATAATTTTGCGATTATAATGAACGTGATGGAACATAGCGTGGTAGAAGGTCACTTAAGTACTGTGGAGCTAGACCATTCAAAGCTTTGTACGTAGTTAACAGAATTTATGTATGTAAAATACGATAATATGATAAAATGGGGCTAATATGATCATATTTCTTAGTTCCTTAATTTAGCAATATTTCTTAGGTGGAAGAATGCTGTTCTACAAACTTTGGTAATTTGATTTTCAAAGGACAGATTGGTATCAAATATAAAACCTAAGTTGTTGCTGTTGAAGATGATGTAACAGTACATCCATCGAGAGTCAAATTATATTGTAGTGGCTTAATTGTAGAGTTTTTTGGTCCAATAATTAGTTCCTCTGTTTTGTCAGAATTGAGTAGAAGGAAATTTCTGGCCATCCAATCTTTAATTTCATTGATACACTCTGCTAATTTTGAGAATTGTGAAATCTCATCAGGTTTTGAAGAAATATAAAGTTGTGTATCATTGGCATTGCAGTGGAAACTTATTCCACGATTCCTGATAATATCTCCCAGGGGAAGCATATACAAGGAGAAAAGAAAAGGCCCTAAAACATTCCTGTGGCACTGCATATTTTACTTTTGTTTGGTTTGACAATTCCTCATTTACATAGACAAAGTGATAGCGGTCTGCTAAATATGACCTAAACAATGCTAATGCAACTCCACAAATGTAAACATAATTCTGTAAATGTAAACTCTAGCCTATTCAAGAGAATGTCGTGATCTATTGTGTCGAACGCAGCACTAAGACCTAAAAGCACTAGAAGAGAAATGCTGCTGCGATCAGATGATAAGAGCAAGTCATTTGTAACTCTGATAAGTGCAGTCTCTGTACTGTGATGAGGCCTAAATCCTGACTGAAATTCTTCATATATACTATTTCTCTCTAGAAATGAACATATTTGGAAGGATACTACATTTTCTAGTGTTTTTGACATAAACAGAAGATTTGAAATTGGTCTATAATTAGCCAGTTCTCCAGGATCAAGTTGTGGCTTCTTAATAAGCTGTTTGATAACTGCCATTTTAAAGTTTCTTGTGACATGTCCTAAGCATAGCGAAGAGAAGAGGTTCTGAAATTACAGGAGATACCTCTTTTAAAAGCTTAGTTGGTATAGGATCTAATAAACATGTTGTGGCTTTTGATGGTTTGATAAGTTTTGTTAGCTCTTCATGACCTATGACAGAGAAGGATTGAAGTTGCACGTGAGGAAAATTATTATACACTGTTTTCTGAGGTGCTATGACAGATGATTGCATAATTCCTTATTTCTGATTATTTTTGAATTTTATCTGTAAAGAAATTCATGAAGTCATTACTCTTGTGCTGTGATGTAATATCTGGTTCTGTTGAGGCTTTATTCCTAACAAATCTAGCCACAGTAATGAATAAACATCTAGGATTGATGTGGTTATTTTCTATGAGTTTACTAAAATATGCTGACCTGGAAGCTTTTAGTGCCTGTCTGTAGCTACAGACACTATCCTTCCATGCACCACAAAATAATTCTAATCTTGTATTTTTCCACATGTGCTCCATTTTCCGAGCTGCTCTCTTGAGAGCATGAGTGTGATCATTGTACCATGATGAAGGGCTTATTTATTTTACTACATTTAATCGAAGTAGGGCGACAATATCAAGAGTGCTAGAGAAGAATGCATTTATATTTTTTGTTATTTCATCAAGTTCTTCTGGGCTTTGGGGTTTATTGAGTGTATGAGATAGATCTGGAAGATTATTAGTGAAGCTATCTTTAGTGGTCGAAAGAATAGTTCTACCTGAATGATAGTGTGGTGTAGATTGAGTAACATTAGCTGATCGCAGCATACAAGAGACAAGGTAATGATCTGAGATGTCATCGCTCTGCTGCAGATTTTCTATATTATCAACTCCATATGACAGAATTAAATCTAGCGTATGATTATGGTGATGAGTTGCTCCTGTTACATTTTGTCTGACTCCAAGAGAGTTGAGAATATTGATAAATGCTAATCCCAATGTATCATTTTCATTATCTATGTGAATGTTGAAGTCATCAACAATTAAAGCTCTATCTACAGTAACTACATGATCTGATAAAAAATTTGCAAATTCACCAAGGAAATCAGAATAAGGCCTGGGTGATCTATACATTGTAGCAAGGACAAAAGACGACAGATTTTTTATTTATATCTGACGGTGTCATTATTAAGCATTATTAGTTAAAAAGACTTACTTTTATATCCTGTCCTCTGAGTAACACCAAAAACTTCACTGTAAATTGTAGCAGCGCCTCCTCCTCGACCCTTCAGACGAGGCTCATGTTTATATCAATAACCTGGAGGAGTAGATTCATTTTTAACTAATATATTTATCTGGTTTAAGCTAGGTTTCAGTCAAACAGAGCACATTCAATCTATGATCTGTAATCATTTCATTAACAATTAGTGCTTTGGTAGAAAGAGATCTAATGTTTAGTAGCCCTATTTTTATATGATGTGTATTTTGAATTTGTATGTTTTGTTCAAGTTTGACCTTAATCAAGTTTTTTCTAAATGATTTAGTGAGGGTATTGTGTTTGGTAGTTCGGGGAACAGATACATTGTCTAGGAGATATCTAGGAGATACTGTCTCTCTGTGTTGTAGTTTATGTGACCTGTGTGATGTCTCAAGGCAGCTAGCAGACATTCAGATTAACCAGTTTGTCTGCTTCCTGAACTGGACCTCAGTTAGTCAAATACTATCATTATTAAGACTATGAGCCAAATTACTAGAGAGGAGAGCGGCACCTTCCCTGGAGGGATGGAGTCTGTCTCTCTTTAGCAGTTCAGGTCTACCCCAAAAACTCTTCCAATTGTCTATATATCCTATTTTATTCATCAACACGATGAGCAGGGAGGGAACCAGAGAATATTACAGTGTCTGACATAGTTTTTGCAAATTTGCACACCTCTTTAACATTATCTTTAGTGATCTCCGACTGGCGAAGCCGGACATCATTAGTGCCGACATGGATAACAATTTTAGAAAATCTATGTTTAGAATTAGCCAGCACTTGTAAATTTGATTTGATGTTAGATGCTCTGACCCCCGAAATGCAATTAACAATAGTGGCTGGAGTCTCTATTTCCACATTCCTTACAATAGAGTCACCTATAACAAGGGCTCTTTCAACATGATTCTCAGTGGGTGTATCACTGAGTGGGGAGAATCGATTGGAAACCCTAACAGGAACGGGAGAGTGGTGTCTCTTTGCTGAAACTCTGTCAGCATGACTAATGCCTAACATTTATTACATGTGAATCCCTCACTCCTGATGGAAGAAGCTATTGTAAACATTTGCAGGAAGAAGTAACATGAGCGGATGCCATGACTTACCGCAATTGATTGTTGTTGTTTGTTGTTCCTGAGTGGTGAAGGTTCGAGATTGATTTGAATCCCTCATGCAATTGTTTGTTGTTATGGTTGTTCTTGATAAGTGGTTCTTTGAGATCGATGCAATAATCCATGTAACACAGAGGAGAAAAACGGTAAAGCATGCTAAAAATAGAAAGTGGATGCACGCGGAAAATGCACGCAGTTGAAATGCGATAAGAGAATAATGTGGGGGAAACCAGATGCGTGCTGAAAAATTGCAGATGTTAAGGATTAAAAGATGAAAACAGAAGTGATGCTAAAAAAAAGTTAGCCGCTACAAACAAAGACTCGAGCTAGGTGCCAGCATCAACAGGTAAAATACATACAGATGAAACAGTAGAAAAGAGGAAAAACCTGAAACACGGTAAAACGACAAATGTATGAGAATAACAACAAGCAATGCTATTCAGGCTAGCAGGCTACAAACACTTGTGCAGTTAGCAACAGGAAGTCCAGCTAAAAAAACCCAACGTTGACCCAACATTGGATGTAGATAGGAAGCCCCGCCTTACAGGTAAAAGGACCAATCACCTTTTAGGTACTCACATCACCTGTCAATCAACTCGAGAACGTACATGCGCATTAGCTATAAAAGCTCGGGAAATAGCTTTTTTTTTTAGCAATTTGAAATGTCAAAAAATATATCAACCGTTTTGGAGATTTTGGTCTTTCTCCACTCAAGTAGATAGGAGCTGCAATTTCATGACTGGAAATAGCCTCCCGAGAGCATTCCAAACAGTGAACTGACTTGCTAGAAAGACTTTGGGTGCACTTACGTGTTCGTGCGGATCCAGCAAGCAGCAGCAGCAGCAATCTCCTGACAATTTAAACAGCCTGGATCGCCAGCTTAGATTGTCATGGAGTGACCATCAGGATTTGTGAATCAGAGGAACTTTTGATCCTGATCCTGAAGTTTTTGATTCTGGCTGATGGAATACTCACTTCAAATATTAGATCAGTACTCGATTGGAATAAAACGCTGGGTTTCCGTGAGGTTCGTGAAATACATCTGTTTAAACAAAATATCTGTATATTTGCAGGTGGTATAATAGCTTAATTTATATTTGCCTTTTATCTTTAGAAAAGTGTAAGGGAACTGTTGAGGAGAGACTGTTGGAATACATGCTTCAGAGAAAGATTTATTTTAGTTTTATTGATATTTGCCTTTTTAGTTTAGTTTAGTTAAAGTTACAGGAACTGTTGAGGAGAGAGACGGAGAATGAAATAGCAGGGCACTTTAAGATTATGAGCTCAAAAGCATCTGCCACGGCTCTGAAATGTGGACCATTTAAAGGAGACTGTGTTACACACAGGCCTATTACTGTAGTAACACGATGGCACTTAACAAAACGAACCATGACTGGTCGTTTACATGGCTCAGTCACTTCACATGCAAGCAGGTGCCCTCAATAAACAAAGGGGAAAATTTGTTGGCAGATGCAGATAATTAAAAAAGTCTGAATATTGGCCGATTTTTCTGCCTCTGCGATATATTGGTCGACCACTAATACTGTATATGTCTGCACATTAACTGCTTTTCTTTCATCTGTTCTTCAAAATATAGTCAAGTGCGTTTTTCAAATGCCCATCATAACAGCAATTTTTGTCATGTCACCACAGCTGGTAGATGAGCAAAAGTACCCGCCACTGTGCATGAAATACCCACATTTGGTGGGTTGGTGGGTGTTAATTTCAAACCTTGCATACATAGTAGAGAACACCAGGCTGGTTCTGGAAATAAAAATCCCCTAAATGTTTTTCCATAAAGAAATGTAATTTAAAACCATTAAAACAGACCTATTATGAGCTATGAGGTTGTTTATCAATGGTATATGCTCCTGTTGAATCCATTAGTCTGCGTTATTTCATCTTCATTAAAAAAAGACAAAAATTGTTAAATGCGGAATTGTTAATCACTACACTACCTGTGATCCTGAAAGGAAAAGATCCACCAATCAAAGAATCGTGGCAAAAGTGCTCTTTACAGCCTACTCCCATGGTACTCATCAGGCAGCCAGTGTGCCACATTTGGCCTGCAATCCATCTTTTTGTGGCCTTCATGATGTTGTCTTTACATCAAATTATGGAAACTGTTTGAAATTTGAGGTGTCAATTTTTTTAGATCCTTTATGGTAATTCTCTGTATTAATAAACTGCTGAAACACTATAGAGGAAAAGAAATGGCAAATGGATAAAAATAATGAATTAAATGACAAATCCATAAATATATATCTATGAATATAAATCTGATTATATGCCACATTAAATAACATGAGTGAGTGTAGGGGCACATTGGTTACAGTTTCTGCATGCTCTCAGTCAAATATGCACACGCTGAGACCAGTGTCGTGTGTCGTTTTTGACAGTGACAACAGAACAATCATCATTTTTCTATATATGACAAACACATTTTACATTTCTTAAAATGTATTTTTTAATTGTACATTTAAATTTTTTAGAGTGTTGTATTCTGCTGCAGTATGTGGTCTAATTGTAAAAGTGTAGATATTTTAAAACAAACAAACAAACATACTGGCCTACAGTTGAAGTCAGAAGTTTACATACACCTTAGCCAAATACATTTAAACTTAGGAATTTAAATTCCTGACATTTAATCATAGAAAACTTTCACTATCTTAGGTCAGTTAGGATCACTAGAATGTGAAATGTCAGAATAATGAGAGAGAGAATTATTTATTTCAGCTTTTATTTCTTTCATCACATTCCCAGTGGGTCAGAAGTTTACATACACTTTGTTAGTATTTGATAGTATTGCCTTTAAATTGTTTAACTTGGTTCAAACGTTTTGGGTAGCATTCCACAAGCTTCACGCAATAAGTTGCTGGAATTTTGTCCCATTCCTCCAGACAGAACTGGTGTAACTTTGTGAGGTTTGTAGTCCTTTTCCTGTTCTGCCCACACATTTTCTATCAGATTGAGGTCAGGCCTTTGTGATGGCCACACCAATACCTTGACTTTGTTGTTTTTAAGCCATTTTGCCACAACTTTGGAGGTATGCTTGGGGTCAATGTCCATTTCGAAGACCCATTTGCAACCAAACGTCCTGGCTGAAGTCTTGGGATGTTGCTTCAATATCTCCACATATTTTTTCTTCCACATGATGCCATCTGTTGTGTGAAGTGCACCAGTCCCTCCTGCAGCAAAGCACCCCATCAACATGATCCTGCCCGCCCATGCTTCATGGTCACCCTTTTTCCTCGAACCATAATGATAGTCTTTATGGCCAAAATGATACATTTTTGTTTCATTAGACCAGAGGACATTTCTCCAGAAAGTAAGATATTTGACCCCATGTGCACTTGCAAACTGTAGTCTGGCTTTTTATGGTGGTTTTGGAGTAGTGGCTTCTTCCTTGCTGAGCAGCCTTTCAGGATTTTTGGATATAGGACTCGTTTTACTGTGGATATAGATACTTGTCTAACTGTCCTTTGCTGTTGTTCTGGGTTTTATTTGCACTTTTTGCACCAAACTATGGTCATGTGTAGGAGACAGATAGCCTCTTCTTCCTGAGCGGTATGATGGCTGTGTGGTCCCGTGGTGTTTATACTTGCATACTATTGTTTGTACAGATGAACGTAGTAACTTCAGGCATTTGGAAATTGCTCCCAAGGATGAACCAGACTTGTGGAGGTCCACATTTTTTTTTCTGAGGTCTTAGCTGATTTCTTTAGCCCATGATGCCAAGCAAAGAAGCACTGAATTTGAAGGTAGGCCTTAAAATATATCCACAGGTACACCTCCAATTCAGTACACCTCCTATCAAAAGCTAATTGTCTAAAGGCTTGACACCATTTTCTGGAATTTTCCAAGCTTCTTGAAGGCACAGATAACTTAATGTATGTAAACTTCTGACACACTGGAATTGTGATATAGTCAATTAAAAGTGAAAAAATCTGTCTGTAAACAATTGTTGTAAAAATTACTAGTAGATGTCCTAAATTACTTGCCAAAACTATAGTTTGCTAATGTTAAATCTGTGGAGTGGTTAAAAAATGAGTTTCTTCAACTGTATATATGATCATTATAATAATAGTTTATCACAGTTTTTTTATATTTATTAAATAACCACACTTTTACAAGGACTTTGCTATATAGCTATATATAATGTTTTATTTTACTGGTGTTAATGGCAATGTATTACAGCGTTTTCTGCTCACCTTAATAATATAAAAAAGCAATTAAAAATAAATACATAAAAAACCTGTCCCTAGAGGCTATAGGAATCCTACATTCCGGCCTCCCAGATTTCCAAAGTTGAGTATCCCTGGCCTACTCCTACTCATGGCGCACTGTGGATGACACAATTGAGTCATCCCTACACTCTCAAACTACTTATATATTTGCATATTTTGTAATATTTTGCAATAATATAAAAATATATAAATTGTATACTTTATACTATAATCAACAACTTTAAATTAATTGTTTTACATATTCCCATAATTTTTAATTTGATAATGTCACAATGCTTCATGGGACTATTTAATTCCCCCATTTAAGACATTACACAGTCTTATAGATTTTCAAATACTTTTTTTGATTCAATTCAAAGCTTTTATGGTTGTGATTCACCTCAGAGCTGGGTTGTTTGGTTCAAGCTATTTAAAGGATTTCATGAAAACCCTAAGGAAGAAATGAATGGGAAAAATACCTCCGGAACCAAGACTGCTGTAAAAGTGAGAGGGCACTGTTTAGCTCTATGGTATTTTTATGGTTTTTGACGATGAGGGCATGTAACCCTTCACGTCATTTCAATATCAACAACAAAAGATATGGGAGATATTTTCTCCTCCCTTTTAAAAGTTGTAATCCTACTAATTTTGCTCCCCTAAATATTCCTTATTATATGGTTAGTTGCATTTCACATTGTGTTTTCCATGCTGTCCACATGACCCCACTGGAACGATTTTGACAATGCGACTGAAATGGCTGACTCTCTGTACAGCCTCCTCAATACTTGACTAGGGAGCAGATTGAGACATACCCTATATCTTCTCATTGCATAATTAATAAAGCATTATAATGAGGATTCAAAATGCTAACATTAGCGACAACATTTTTGGGGCAGTTGGTCTTTTAATTTTATGACACCTGCAAATTCTGAAAGTCCCAGACAATGCATATGCAAAAACCTTTGAATTTCTTATAAAAGTACAAAATACGGGCTCTTTTGCAGACAGAGCCAATCCAGCAGTGACAGTCTAAACAAAAGCCTGCTGCTTGTGTTGCTAAAAGAAAAGAAAAATCTCTGTTTAGAAGGGCAAGATAATCTCAGTGTTTGCCCCCTGACTAACCCCCTAAGGCAGCAGATATGTAGGTTGTCAATGCCCACTTAAAACCTGCCTTGAACACAGGGTCAGAGACCATGATGAAAAGACAAACACTTTTAACAGAATTCCTCTTGTCTTTGTGAGATCCTCCACTCAGACAAGACCAAATATGACAGGCAGTACAGTTTGTCCATTAGGATATGCTAACAGTTGAGACAAATGGGTTAACACAGCTGTGCAGAATGCTGTTTTAAGTGATTAACAGCAATGAATATGACGAGTACATTTTGGCAACCAATGACTAATTTGCCCATATTCCCCTGGAGCATCATGCTGTTGACATCTGTACACATTTGCATATGAATTTCCCAAGGAATATGCCACTTGGGAGGTTGGAAAATGTGATTTAATCAGATTATTGTCTGGAAAACAGAATAAACCCTATAACACATCTGGTAATCAGCTGATGCTGCAAAGCTTGCCAAGATAAATATTCTGTACTAAGCACTGCAAAAACTAATGTTCCTACTCAGTTCTGTCTTGTGTGTATAAAATATTTTTGACATTATTCAAAAAGATACATTCACTTGAGAAGAAAAATTACATAAGATTTAAAAGGGGGAAATTAAATAAACAGTTGCATGACTTTTATACGTGGTGTTTCAGTGCTTATTCGCTAACTGCCCACAATGTATTTACATCTCTAGGGGGCCCATCAATTCATGACCGCCTCTACAGTGGAAAAAAACAATGCCTAATTTACATCATTGCACCCTTAGCCCCACCCACTGGTGCTCTGTTCGTACTCGGAGAGAGAGACAGCAGAACGGACAGACCTACTAACTATTCCTGAACACCAAAGGGGACCCATCTGGACTATTTTGAAATATTTTTGTGTATAAACATGCACTAGACAGACGTCTTTGACCTTTTTCATTTCTCTCATGTTGCTAACTCATTGCTAAATATGTACTTCAACAGTAATCTATTTCATCAAGCATATAGCTGAATGGGTCTTAGCCATCTCACACCACGTAGAAATCTGTGGACCAGAGGATGTTTGCAGATACTGCAGATAAGCCCTCAGAGGTCACGAGAGGTTGCTCTGGTTGCAACGTATTCCTTGAACATTGAGGGAGTGAATACACTGTAAGATGTTTGGTATGCGACATTTAGGAGGGAACCGTTAAATTGCCCTCATTCTCACACCATTATATGTAAGGATATTTGATATGCTAAATTTAGAAGGGAATTTAGTGTCTCGAAATATGTGAGCTATGAACTAAATTAAACTGTCCTTATTGTATATTATTAGGTAATGATATGTATAATGGAATGTGTCTCGTTCGACAACCATTATAAATGAGATTAATGACAAATAACTAGCTTATTCTCCACCATTGAAATCATAATACAACATCTAGTTGTATCAGCTCACAATTTGTACTGTAAGGAATTAGCTTTATTAAGTGAATTATGATTAATTCACTTATTGGAGTGATATTATTCTCATGGCTTATTGAAAATAATATCACATGTATTTAGGTACAGCTTTGAAGTGAAATCTTTTAGAAACAGGATTATTTCTCAAAATATACCACAGTCAATCATCTTTGAATACAGACAAACTTTATTACTATTCTAAACATAAATCTAATCTAACACATATATATACATGAGACAGGTTGGTGAAAAGAGTGACAGAATGTGAAATAAATGATCAATACAGATTGATCAATACAAAACTTTATGGACTCTGTTGACAATACCTTAAGAACCATTTACCCTTCATTGAGTCTACATCGATTTGCTATTGGATTACCCAAATTATTTAATTCATATACCAGCACTTTGAGTACAATATTGAAGATGTACTTGCATGTCTATGTGGTGTTTTCTTGCGTTCTTTGTGTTGCTTGGTTCTTGGTAGAAAGTTTGTTCCATCTATGTTTTTGTCCTCTGTAAAATCAGAGTTATTGTTTGTATGAACGATGAGGATGGCTCTGCAATTTGTTTGACAAAAAACAGTCCAGTGGACAAACATGAGATGAAACCAGACTCCAAGTATCAACCTTGAATGGAGACTTAGAATTGTCCAATTCAAGCGCCTTAAGTTCATTATGGGCAACAGCCCACCATCCTACTTGGTGACCAGAATATAAGTGGCTGTAGAAGCAGTTCTGTTCATGCTGGTACTTCCTCTATCACATCTTTGGAGAGTAGGTATTGTTCTTCTAAGCTTAAAATTACAATGTCCCACACTGTACTGTTTTAAACAAAATATAATATTGAATACATTGATTAAATATGTGCCATTTAAAATGTTTGGCCATTTTCAAGCAAATACTTTCTCACTGGGTAGTCCTGTTGTTTTTACAAAAAATAAGAAGAAACATAACTATTCCCATTAAATGTAATAAAATAGGATAGGTCATGATGGGAATTATAACAGGGTTATTGCACAGTATTTGTATTACTGTAATTTTAACACTAATTTACTGTAAAAAGTACATATGTTTTTACCATTAATCATACTTTTTACAACTTATTTTAATTAACCTTTTTTTTTTTTACAACATTTTATTGTAAAAACTACTGTATTGTCTTTTAAAATATATATATAAAAAAGTTACTTTATATTTTATAGTTAATATTAGTTAATCAATTAATGTTTAATTTCTGTAGCATTTTTACAGTCTTTTACTGTTAAAAATTACAGACATTTTTTACAGTGTATTATTTGTAAGGTTTGCAATGTCCCATGGGAGTTAAGGCCCATTCTATCAGGAGCGTGGCCTCCTCCCGGGCTTGGGTAAGGGGGTGTCCTTGCAGGACATTTGTCTGGCTATGGGTTGGGCTTCCCCTAACACTTTTGCCAGGTTTTATAACTTGGATGTTTTTTCTCTCTTTTCCCATAACCTTGTTGCTAAAGAGAATAGATTTCTGAATGTTCATTACCGTATGTCCATGCCACTCCTTGACTCTTCTCAGAGTAAACAGCAATGTTTAATGTTCTACTACCTTGTTGGCTAGCAGCATTATCTCATTTGCCAGTCTGTGATGTTTTGTATTAATTTCCTCACTGAGGTGTGTATAGTTATTCTGTACAATGTTTCACTATCCAGTATGGCTGTAGTGTCCTTGTTATATTTTCTAACCATTTATGGTTATTGAGTTTCACTCTTTCCCTTTCTATTGTTCAATCTGAAGGTGAGACTATGTCAATGACCTTGTGCATGTGAATCAGTAGCACTGCGTAATGGTACACATTTTCCCATAGCGTTATTTACTGACACAGAGTCAAAGTGACAGACTTGAAAGCAAACATACTGGCTACGACTGTAACCATGTTATCCCGAAAGGAGGGAATAAGAGGCTGCATATGCTTGCCGCTCTAATGATTTCTCTCTTTTCTTGAGTGAAAAATCCTGATGAAGTGGATTGATTCTAGATGGCTTCAGAGATTTACACTCCTGAGTTTCCTTTATTATAGCGTCAACTACTGACGCTGCTTCTCATTCACTCCTTTCAGGGAAACAGGTTTAGAGTCAAACCCAGTTGACATATTAACAGTGGTTTCCTTTCTATTCACTAACAGATTTCAAAACCACTGCAGTCTTAATGCAGCTTGTAACATCTTATGCTATGACAAGATATACACCCATTTATTTATTTTTTAAATCTGCTAAACACTATCAACAGAGCAACTGCACTATTTTATACACATGTTATAGCAGCGGTCCAGACTGACAAACCCTTTAGCACGTACAGAGTATTGGCAGAGACATTTTATATACTAGTGTAAAATGGACTTGTTAGAGGCACGCGTACTGGCTACAAATTGAGGACATGTTCGCGCACACACACTTTGGGTTGTGTGTGACTAAGCTTCTGAGTGATTGCAGGCTACATTCCTCCTGCACCTCGTCTGAATAGCTTATTAGACGCATTATTTAATTTTTCTCCCATCCGTTTACAACAAAGAAAAGAATAAACACCCTTTGCTTGAGCTCAGCGCACAAAAAGCAGTTCTGTCGTCCCCAGTTTATCTAAAATATGGTTGCCATGAGCTTCGGCTTAACCACAGCTACTGTATGCAGTGAGCTTAACCAAGTCATTATAGGGTTTAATATGTTCTAAATAAAAAAGGCTGAAATTATTGTGCACAGACTCTTGAGTGATTCAAAAGCAGGAAAGACAAACAGTTCAAGTCATTCACAAGCAAATACTATTGAACCTATTATACCTCAGGTCTTCAGTGACCCAGGACATTTTTTATACCCCCTTCACCTCATAATTTTTTTAAGTTATGCCTCCACCCCTTAATATTCCTCAACCTTTCTCTTGTAACAATAAAAAAATGCCAAAATTGCAAAATTTTTCAAATTGCTTGATTACCAAATGATATAGGGTCGATAGAGACCTGAGATAGGAAATAATGTTTATATATATATATATATATATATATATATATATATATATACTGTAATTACCCTGCCTCCTTGTTTGATTATTTTATAAACATATTTAATCAGTGTATTCAATATTATATTTTGTTTACAAGAGATAAATTAAACTATGAGTGAACTGCTGTTATCTGTAAAGTGTGTTGCACATTTAAACAATGAGTTTTTCAATATATTTAACCATTATTATTGTATGTATTAAATAAGGGAAATATTATTTATTATATACAGTTAAGACCAGAGTGAACATGTTACTGTAGTTAGGACATGTCTGAATATGTTGTACAGACAAAATGTTGGGCAGAGGAGAGAATAAGAGCAGAAAATGGTTGGTCGAGTTAGATTTATGACACAGATGCAAGAAGATGGCTGCATAGAGCTGAATTTGATGTCAAGAAGATAAGGACGTGTCTGTTTTGCAGTAAAGGTATTTTATTTGCTCTGAGTAGAGAGAAAACATTTATTAGAATAGAGCAACCTTAAAATATGTATGTAAGATTATATATTATATATCAGAATAATAAAATTTTATATAACAGTAGATAGAGCATGATGACTTGGTGAAGCGTTGGAAATGGGAACGAAGGAGAGCTCGTTGACAATTAAAAAAAGCACAGAACAGGCTATTAAAAAAAAACAAATATATATATATATATATATGCTGTGAGCACCGCACATGCCCGCGGGACCAATCATGTAGCCCGGGAAAGCATAGCGGACCTCCGTGCGTTAGGCTCAGGCTGGGCGAGCAGACCCGAAGGTGGCGGCCCAGGCGAGTCATCAGCATCAGACGCTCTCCATAACGCCTCCGATGCAGCGGTGATGTCATTTTTTTTTTTTTTTGTAAACTCTCCCTTTAAATGTTTGAGATGTACATATAAATGATTTATTTCAGTCAACACAATTCTTCCTTTTCAAAGATCTTTAGAAAAAGGGAAATCCTTATTAGTTTAATCTCCAACTCTCATAAGTCTGAAAAATTTAAGAAATTCTTCTTGTCAAAAAGGGACTTTCGAGCATCTGCTTGTGAAGCTTTGAAAGCTGCTCTATCATTCATGAGAACAGTACAGTATTTGCATGAGCATATGTGTGTGTGATGGTCCTGGATCTGAATTTCCAGGAAAAAACCCTTGAACCGCTTTTTAGCATTTAACAGTTTCATCAGGGACATTTTTGAATCTAATCACTTGTGTCCTTTGAGATGTGATACTAATTAGCACTGAAATATACATTACAGTCAACGCTTCTGTTTAAATAACTGAGGATGGCATTCACCAATCGGGAGATGCTTTTTTTATTATTATTGTGGCCATGGCCATGTACAGTACATTTTTTTAATTAACAAGGCATATTCATTGATGTTGATATTACTAGATGTTTATTAAATCGATCTAAGTACATCTGAAACTAAATATTAGACTTGTTTACTACAACCATTGTTCAGGTGTCTTTACAATATGCCTAGCTATTTTTCAAATGGTTGTGTCCTTGAGTATGATACAAAACAGTATTTTAAAATATAGGCACAAGCAGCAAGTAACAGGGTCCAAGCATATTACAAAAGTGGAGAAAATTGACAAATTTGTATGATTAGATCTGTTATTGGTAATTTCTTGTGATTGCAATGTAATTTAAATCACTAACTACTCTAGTTACTTTGTAAGTTTGATGTTTGCAAGCATTTCTTTTCTTGTGAAATCCATTTGACAAATTGATGCACTTAAAGGTGCACTTTGTATTTTTTTCCTTAATTTAAAAACTTATGCTCCTAAAGATATGAATAATAATTATAAGCATATGTTTAAAATCATGGTCACTCACATGAGATGAAGACTCAAGAGTCACATCAATAACCTTATAAAGGCTGTTTTATTTTACATGGAGAGGGCCCCCTCATGGGGGCTGCCATGTTAGAATCACATGATCGGCAGAATACTACTCACTTAATCTCAGTATCTGCACTGTTATTGGACTTTTGAATCCATGAATCCATCCGTGCCCCTATAATAGTTGCATAAATGGTAAAACTTGTTTGGCTTGCTGTCCGCAATGGAGGAGCTCGAGGAGGCAACTCGAAACTCGAGCAAATTTATAACGAGGTAAGAGGATGCTTTTATATACTGGTAATTAATTGGAATATAAGATGGGCGTGCTCCTCCCGAATTTACGATTATTAATTTAATTTCACGAGATCGCGTGCCCCTATAATCTTTGTGTGAATGGTAAAACTGGTTTGGCTTGATGTCTAAGACAACCCCACACACATATATATATATATATATATATATATATATATATATATATATAATTCTTGGTTAAAGCTACACCATGTCACTTTTTTTTTTGTTAGAAAAATAACAAAATGTTATTAATGAGAGAGTGCAGCAAATACACTTTGATAAACCTATAATAATGATTTATATTTTAGAGTTGACAGGATGGATTTCACAGGAAATGGCATACGTACGTCATTCGCCCGTGTGTGTTCACGTCATACCCATGCACAGAGAATATCAGCTCCGGCTACTATAGCGCATGTATTGTGTGGGAGTAGCGTGAAGCTGAAAGTTTGTTGTCACAACAAATGACAAAAATCTGACCATGGATCATTCAAAATGGCAAACCACTGGGGAATCACAGGTTGTAAAAACAAAAAAACCCTCATTATATTTATTATCCAGTTTATTCCCTAATATTAAACAACAGATCATAGGCTATTAAAAGGAGGAAAACTATTTACATAAATTGTCCCCCAGTCTTGGGGGTTCTAAAGCCCTTACTTGACCTTAGATATACAGTGCAATGACATATCAGCACAGGTTACCCTTCTGTCACTCACTCGACATTGTGTCGATTGTAGTGACACAAGGGGTCTCTTCTGAGAGCCTTGATCGATTAAAATTCCCATTGACTTTGATACATGATGAAAGACACTTTAAAGTTGCACTTAATTGACTTAAGATAGGTTCAAAGCTGGTTGCGTTAATTTACAAAGATTTTTACAAACTACTTAGTTAGTGATGCTTTTGGGAAATGTGTCTTAGAGATTAAGTACTAAAGTGCTACTAACGTTCTACTTAGTGCTTCGGGAAACCCAGCAATATAGCCAAGGACAGTTTAAGAACCGAGAGGCCCATGGGCCTGTACGTGACGTGTCATGCGACTATGTTCACTTTTATACGCTACAGGACACTTGCTAAATTTGGTTGGATTTTTCAAATTGATGGAAGAAAAGTTTGGAGCAATGTTTTACACGGCCAGTTATACAGTATGTATTTTTTTAATTATGAACCGATCCAAAAGCATGCATTATTAATAGGGATGTGCATGTATTCAAATACAAAAATCACTATTTGGTTATTTTGCATGTGTTTAGAGGTCTTCAACCCGATCTGAGTCCGAGGGTATCCGACAAACCTACAGGTTTTGGGCCAGTTTTGGGTCAGTTTTTCAAGTAGGCTATTGGGTGAGTTACGGGCTGTTCACACAACTTCACACAGCAGTTGGAAGTGACAAATGAGCCAGATGTCTGAGACCAAATGCAAATTAATAAAACAAAATCTTGGGTATGTCAATCAGCCTATGTAACATGTTGTAATGTAATCTGGGACGTTTACCATTCCAAATATAAGACTTAACTATGCTATCAAATAGCTTAAAATAACAGACATCTACAGGGACATCTACAGGGAGAGATTGTAGCAGGTAGTTGAATTTTGGAATACAATTCAATATGACAATACAATAAATGTAATGAAGCCCACGTACTCACATCACTCAAAAGCCTTTTTATTAAAGGGTCGAAATGAACTAAATCACAAAATTTAGCTGGGAATAAAATGCCCAAATACTTAATGCCCTGTTTACGCCACTGGAAGGTGCCTGGCTGAAAATCTGTTACTGGGCAGTACGCTGTCAGAGCCAAATCTTCGGATTTAGACCAATTCAATCTGTAACCTGAGAATTTAGAGAAGGAGCCAATAATCCTGTGGAGGCAAGTTATTTATCTGATGGGGTCAGAGACAAATAATAAAATATCTTCCACATAACACAATAGCTTTAGCACCACACCTCCAACCATCACCCCTGGAAAATCATCCTCCTTTCTTATTATGGCTGCTAATGGTTCCAGGGCAAGATAGAACAATAATGGGGAAAGAGGGCAACCCTGCCGGATGCCCCTATCCAGAGTAAAATACTCTGAAATTAATCCATTTGTTTGTACCGGGTGTCAATAAAGTAACTTGATCCCTTTAAATAAAAGTATTCCCAAACCCGCACCTTTCCAAAAACTTAAAAAGATAATCCCATTCTACCATATCAAATGCCTTTTCAGTATCAAGTGAGATGGCAGCGGCCGCAGTCTGATCATTCACAACTAACACATTATATTAATGAAACACCTAATGTTATCAGAAGACCTTCAACCCTGAATAAACCCCATCTGATCTATATGTATAAGAGATGTCATAACTTAATCCATTTTTTTTTAAAAATTGACTGTCTAGCTGGATCAGGGAAATTGGCAGTAACACACTCGGATCTTTGTCCTTCTTAAGAATCAGACTGACCATGGTTAACGGAAGCTTTCCATTCTTTAATGATTCCAAATAAATGAAACAAAATTAACAAAAGTGGAGCCAGTTCTGTAAAAAATTCAGCAGCAAAACAATCTGGCCCCGGAGCCTTGCCTGTTGGTACTTTAAATAAGCGTAGATTTCTGGCGCGTATGTGCCTGTGCTCGTGCTGCTGTCGTCCAGCACACATCCAAACAAATAGTATTTCACATTAGGCAGACATTTACGTGGATTTATAGTAGGTATCTCAATATAAATAAATGATTGATTTAGATAATGGGTCCCTTTGGATTTAGAGCCCAGTACACCCGGTGGTGGTTAATCCATCCCATGCATATAACAGTTCCCTTTAAAACAATCTAGGTATAGCACACTGAAAAAAGAGCCTACAGATTTTACCCCCCAAAAATGAGGCAGCAATCTGCACCTACTAGTACATTTTTACAATTTTAGCATGCAATATATAGGGAATATCAGACAAAGTCTAGCTAATATAACTTAGATAGTTAGTGCAATTTACCTTTGTAAAATAGGCCAAATTTACTATAACTTTGGGTCAAATTAACCTGATATATTTTTACACCTACTTTTTCCATTATAATTATTGTAAATTTTTACACTACACAAAACTAAATATATTTAAATTATTCACAAGAAACACAAAAGCTAGTGTTAATACTACGTATAGACCAACATGTGCACAAATGGGTTGACTTAAACATAAATCTTTCACTGATAATAATTTTTAGTGTTTAAATGCATAATACAGTAAAACTTGAATACACAAATAATAATAACAATGTCCTATTAACAGTGCACACTCGTTGTGCTGCATTTTGTCAGTACTTCATTGTCCTCAAAATGATAACAATAGAAAGACAGAAAGATATCACACTTGTCAGTGTCAGAATCAACTAATTCTGTGTTGAATTCAAATGGGCGGCGCAACTCGTTTATCATTTTACATCAGGGCGTCAGCACTGATTGTCCCGTTCTGTTCTCACGCTGTGGCAGGTGGATGCGCTGCACAGTAGTCCATCCTTGTATCCCAGTCCAACAGTGTCAAAACAATGATTCCATCATTGTTGATATGAAACACAAACCTGAGCCTCAGTGAGATGCTGGCAACTTTCCATCATTTTTTAACAGCAGCACCAACATGAGTAGAATACATGGAATATTTTCAGATTCAGAAATCCATAACATGATAAACATGCATCAAAATAGTTGTGTCTTAAGTATCTAAACAGAAATGTGCTCGATTTGAATTCCAAAAGGCAGCAAAACCTTCAGCATCAGTACTCGATTCAAAATGTGCACCACGCAATAACGTAAAGCTTGGTCACATTATTACATTAATTACAAACAACAAATTTAATGTTACTTTATCACATTGTCGTATCTGATTTCATAGGCGCAGGGTAACCTCCCCCCCCTTAAAAAATGTATGAGTTCCAATAATGAGCTTACAATAATAATAATAATGATAAACTTAATAATAAGAGTAAAATTTAAATACATTTATTGCCATCTGGAGCTATACATTCAGTGAGGGCTTAAATTGGCCTGCAAGGTTGGCACTTTTGTTTGATTATGCTCTTACACTGTATTTATTTGACACATTTCACACATTCTGGCTCCATTTCACAAGTATACTTGCTCAGAAACTTTTCAAGTTCATTATGCCTCTCTTTAGTCAGTTCTGCATGCGAGTAGAGACAGCTATTCAAGAACGGTGGTAGACCACACGCCCCCGCATACAGACGCGCATTGTGCTTCTATTGTTCAGTGGTTCGATCTCTAATTCAGAGCAATTGCAAAACACTGTATGAAATCAACTGCTCACCCATTTGTAATATCAATAAGCAGTAGCAATTTTGCTTAGTTTTTCAAAGTTGTATACCCCTTAAGAATGTGCATTTGGCCCACTTTTAGATGGTAAAATAAGTGGATAGTTTTGCATGTTCAAAGGCAAGATGACACCTTACCTCAGGCAAGAAGAAGATAAACTTGTTCCAGCTGTCATCTCATTTTTATAAAATGGGTTATATATTCTTTGAAATATCATTCAAGCCTATGAATATACATATTTAGACACCCCTATCTATTTTTATTGAATGGATGTTATAACAGCAATCACATGATTTTAAGGTTCCCCAACTCGAACATCTCAATTTAACCCCTGCAATTTGCAAATTAAATGCAATCTACTACCAACTGTAAATGTTCACACTCCATACAAAAACTTCCAGATGAATAAATGGTTATTATTGATGTTTACACAGATGCCAGTAGGCTACTCATATTAATAATTATTTTAGCAACTCAATATTAGGCTACAGCAAGCAAATATGCACGATTTATATTATCGGCATAATAGCTAATTAAATACTATGTAGTAAGCAGTCTTTGCTAATGCAGAAAAAATTCAAACGGAACCGTTTGGACCTGCACATGACGTTAAATGTGGTCCCGCATTTATATAGTATAGGCTTATGTCATGCAGTTGATTTAAAGTTTTAGAAATTGTAGTAAAATATAGTGAAGGGAGTCTTCTTCACAAGCTCAAGGAACGATGATGAAAATATTTTCAGTCATCTCCATGCTGGATCATTTATTGTTTGATTCAATGGGATTGGATGCAAAGAATGGAATGTTACAAATGTGGATACACTCGTTTCAATGCAGCTATAATCTAATAAATATGTATTAATGTAAGAATTGCACTACGTTATATTATATATTTTTTTTCAATGTTAAATTCTTTACAACAACCCACAAGGGGTGTAAAGTAATGAAATACAAATACTCACGTTACTGTAGTTAATTACTTTTCCCCAAGAATTTAACTTTTTAAAGTAGTTCAAAAATGTTATACTTTTACTTGAGTATATTTTATATCTGTACTGTACTGTTAATGCACTATTTTCCCACCATCTGTGTTCGCTACTTCACTGTCCTGATTTTATTTTTATCTATCAACCTGATTGTCAAGGGAGAGTCTGTGACTCCAGTCAAATCAAACATAAAAACTTGAATGGCAGCTGCAGATCTGGTGCCAACTGTGCCAACTCAAGCACAGTTTACAACTAGACATAGCATGAAGTATGTGAATAACCAAAAACACAAGAAGAAGAAAGTGAAAGTTAAAGTGGAGATTGACTGAGCAGGGAGGAGAATTAATAGTAAAAACTTAATTAAATATTGTTCTGTTTCTCACCACATCTATCATATTTCCTCTGAAGACATGGATTAAACCATTGGAGGCACGTGGATTACTTTTTTTTGGACTACTTTTATGCTGATTTATGTGATTTGTGGAGCTTTGATATTTTAGCACAGATTCACTTTCATTGTGTGGAGCAAAAGAGCTGAGATTTTCTTCTAAAAATCTTAATTTGTGCTCTGCAGAATAAAGAAAGTCATACACATCCAGGATGGCATGAGGGTGAGTAAATTATGAAATAATTTACATATTTGGGTGAATTATTCCTTTTTAAGTGTGATGTAGTCCCTGTACCAAACAACTTTGCCCATGCCTGCTCTACCTCCACTATTGTACAGGACATGACGTGCCAAGTGATCCTGCTTATTTATCATTTTTTTTGCATTCCTTGCATTATTTGAAAATGTTTTATAACACAACAATAACACTGTCGGCATTAAGGGAAATTTAGACCCTACACATAAACTGATTTTAATGTAATTGTTTCATACATTACAATTTAAAATGGTGATCAGTGTCTTTAAAATAACTTTTTAATCTTTTATTTTCTGTTATCATGTCTCCCTCTTATTTTTTGGAATCAGATTCATGTAGTGTTTATCATAGATAATTGATGTATTTTAAAATATGGCATACAGTGTTCATTACAACAGCATAAGTTTTGCAACTCGGTACTCAATATTCACTACTCACTAATTAAAGTTTGTAGGCTATATGAGGTGTGGGGAACTGAGAGAGTTTACTGGCCAGGGGAAGGCTATGCCTCACCCAGCCTAATAGACCCCTTTTCAGTTAGTAAACATTGTGATGTTTTTTTGTGGGTGGAGCTTAGGTGGAGCAGAACAATTCCCTTTACCACTTCACTAATGCTAGATAGCAAGTTTTGTTAGCTTGTTTTTTAACAATGACTGGGGAAAATCAGATTTTATCTGAATATGTAAGGTCACTCACCGTCCGTGACCACGATTGTTATTTGAATAAGTTAACTTTAACGTATGGAACCAGCTTGGCCGACCCGTACATGCTCATTCAATGGATGGACAATCTGACAGTGTTACCTCCAGTTGAGTGGCCTTAACATCTACACCTGATAGAGAAACCAAGTGTATAAAGTAAAGAGAAACTGAGGGTGTATAATGTATTGTTCTTGTGCAGTCACTCAAAATAGTGTCGTACCAAGAAATAAATCAAGAGCACACATACTTGTGTCTAACTTCACTCTTTAATGGATATCAACTGCCCTTCATACAGAGAGCATACAATCCCCATTCAGTATGCAAATCATCCCACGTGGATCGATAACATTACATATAAATCTTTAGATGCCTATAACTATGTGCTGAAATGGTCATGTATTTGTACAGTTACATGAGTGAAAATGTATTACTTGAATATGTATGTAATGGCCAAAGAGTTATTTTAAAGTATATGCCTCCTGTAAATGATGTAAATTTAGAATGACATTACAGTACAATTTTAAAGATGTGAATATTTTCTAGAAATACAAATTCCAGACACTGCAAATTCATTTTTGAACTTTCTGTATTTGATTATTCTTTCTTAACAGGTTCTTCAAAATTCTAGTCACAATCAATCACAGATGATTCACAATTAATCACAATTCTCAAAGTGAAAATCATATACATTTTCAGTTCATTGTTTTACACACAGACAGACATTATTTCATACATGACATATTCTTTCTTTTCTGGGCACCACAGATTTACATAAATTGGTAAGAGCACCACACACAATCACCATGTAATCCAAGATGCTAACTTGGGAATTTGGAATAACTGAATTCAAAATTTTCCATCTGCCTATAACTCTGTCTATGTGTATTCTCACATGAGATATTTGTCTGGATGAGTCTACTTCACAAGCAGGTAACTGACTCTATACGCAAAGTGGCACCATAAGCAGCAAATTCATCACTTATCAAAAACTCCCCTGTCTGCTAAGATTTAATCTTTGATTCAAAGTCCTGATTCAAGTGTTATTTGATTATCTGACACTCTCCCACCCCAGCCTGTGGACAGAAATGAAACTGCCTCTGCAGGTGTTATTCCCACCAGGTACTTAACAGTGTTGTTATGTTTGTAGTTGGACCAGATTTGAGTTCTAGCAGTCAAGTAAGTAGGTCTCTCTATGAATAACTCTGTACAGTCAATTATACATCTGGATTTCTCTTGAAATGTCGCCTGAAACTTTTGGGCATATTTTAAGGACAGCACCCTTACTTGGCCATTTAATAATAGATTTCAATATGTTTGCCATTACAGGCAACCAGGATCTTAGAATGCTTTCAGAAACTTTGAACCTATATCTCCGTTACTGAGCCCCAATCTCAGTTTCATAAGGACAACTAATAAATGATCTACCAGCATGAGACTTTCAGTTTTCAAGTTAGCACAGTGAGAAACAGAAAGTGTGCAGCCTTGTTTTTGACTGTAGAGAATGAGAAGCATGATTTCTCAAGCTCCTCTTTCAGTCTTTCATTCTCCTCTTTGAGTTGGTAAAAGTATTTTCTCAAGTTGACATATTCAGTGCTGAGTTGGTCAAACTTCTCACCGAGACTGTTGTATGCTGCTTGAGGGACCATTGCCTCAGCTTCTTCCAATGGTGTCACTGGATCATCATCAGCTGGAAGACATTTGTGAAAGACAAGACATGTCAAAGACATGTGACAAAGCAGTTTGATAATTCTGTATGAAAAATACATTGTACAGCGAATTAAACATAATTTGAGCCTCTTGCTCCACTGTCAGGTTCTCCCTTTTCCGCCTTAGAAAAGCAGGACATAACGAGACAAAACATAGAGATTTTAGTGAAGAAGACTGCACACACGAATTACAGCCTATGGTAGCACTCACTTAGCCACATTTAGAAAACCCAATTTCACCTACCTCTCCAGCTTTTCCATAGACCTGTCACTCTACCGAAAACACAGAGGGGACAAAGTCCAGGCTGTCGTCATCCATAGAAGCCTTTCCTACAAATGAATAAGATGTAATTGAAGCTAATGTCAGCCTAGCTAGCTATCCTTTTGGTTGGCTACTAACAGTGGCAAACGTTAGCATATGCAACAACTTGAACACACACCTGACACTTAACATGGGCCTGCTCACTGTTCCCTCTCCTTTTCTACAATTGCACTTAAGGCAACTATAGAAATGGAGACGACACATACAGTTTCCTTTGTTTAGTCTCTGGTCGTTAGCTAGCAGTTAGCTAACTGTACGACTAACAAAGTTTGCGAAAAAAAGTTTAGTGTTACATGAGAAATCACTTACATTGTTCCCCAATTTCTGATTAGGTGGGCATGCATGATAAAACTTTAGACACATAACAAAACCAAAATCCATACCAACAAAAGACAATAGTTTATTTAATCTTACCTGATATGAAGTGTGCGCTGCAAACGCAAGCATTTTTCATTATCATTTCTGTCCAGTCGACTTGTTTTATTGCGTTTAACCACAGCTGTTGTCGTTTTTTTGTCTGGCAGTGGCAGCAGGTATGCGGTAAATTTTAAACTAGAGCATGTACTCCGTCGATTCTGACACCCAACAATACAACAAGATGACATTTTAAGCTCCTTATGTAGCCAACTCTGTGTTGGTTTGAAATGGCCACCTCCAGTTTTCCCTTTGTTTTGCCTCCAGCTAACGCTGTGACATAATTGTGACGTCGGCACCAAAAGCGTCTATACACGCTCTGCCTATGACTGATTTCATTCAGCTCTTTGTAAAACATTCCTCAGCTGGCAGCTAGATCTTATATTAACTTGTAAAGCCTTGCCATTAAAAAATATATATATATATATACAGGTGCTGGTCATATAATTAGAATATCATCAAAAAGTTGATTTATTTCAGTAATTCCATTCAAAAAGTGCAACTTGGATATTATATTCATTCATTACACACAGACTGATATATTTCAAATGTTTATTTCATTTAATTGTGATGATTAAATCTGACAACTAATGAAAATCCCAAATTCAGTATCTCCGAAAATTAGAATATTACTTTAGACCAATACAAAAAAAGGATTTTTAGAAATGTTGGCCAACTGAAAAGTATGAACATGAAAAGTATGAGCATGTACCAGCACTCAATACTTAGTTGGGGCTCCTTTTGCCTGAATTACTGCAGCAATGCGGCGTGGCATGGAGTCGATCAGTCTGTGGCACTGCTCAGGTGTTATGAGAGCCCAGGTTGCTCTGATAGTGGCCTTCAGCTCTTTTGCATTGTTGGGTCTGGCGTATCGCATCTTCCTCTTCACAATACCCCATAGATTTTCTATAGGGTTAAGGTCAGACGAGTTTGCTGGCCAATTAAGAACAGGGATACCATGGTCCTTAAACCAGGTACTGGTAGCTTTGGCACTGTGTGCAGGTGCCAAGTCCTGTTGGAAAATGAAATCTGCATCTCAGCAGCAGGAAGCATGAAGTGCTCTAAAACTTCCTGGTAGATGGCTGCGTTGACCTTTGACCTCAGAAAATACAGTGGACCAACACCAGCAGATGACATGGCACCCCAAACCATCACTGACTGTGGAAACTTTACACTGGACTTCAAGCAACGTGGATTCTGTGCCTCTCCTCTCTTCCTCCAGACTCTGGGACCTTGATTTCCAAAGGAAATCCAAAATTTACTTTCATCAGAGAACATAACTTTGGACCATTCAGCAGCAGTCCAGTCCTTTTTGTCTTTAGCCTAGGCGAGACGCTTCTGACGCTGTGTCTTCTTCAAGAGTAGCTTGACACAAGGAATGCGACAGCTGAAACCCATGTCTTGCATACGTCTGTGCGTGGTGATTCTTGAAGCACTGACTCCAGCTGCAGTCCACTCTTTGTGAATCTCCCCCACATTTTTGAATGGGTTTTGTTTCACAATCCTCTCCAGGGTGCGGTTATCCCTATTGCTTGTACACTTTTTTCTACCACATCTTTTTCTTCCCTTCGCCTCTCTATTAATGTGCTTGGACACAGAGCTCTGTGAACAGCCAGCCTCTTTAGCAATGACCTTTTGTGTCTTGCCCTCCTTGTGCAAGATGTCAGTGGTCGTCTTTTGGACAGCTGTCAAGTCAGCAGTCTTCCCCATGATCTTCCCCACTAGCCTACAGAACTATACTGAGAGACCATTTAAAGGCGTTTGCAGGTGTTTTGAGTTAATTAGCTGATTAGAGTGTGGCACCTGGTGTCTTCAGTATTGAACCTTTTCACAATATTCAAATTTTCTGAGATACTGATTTTGGGGTTTTCATTAGTTGTCAGTTATAATCATCAAAATTAAAAGGAATGAACACTTGAAATATATCAGTCTGTGTGGAATGAATGTATACATTATACAAGTTTCACTTTTTGAATGGAATTACTGAAATAAATCAACTTTTTGATGATATTCTAATTATATGACCAGCACCTGTATATATATAACTTGCATAAAATGGCAATTCTATAAAATTTGCCCAAGTATAATATCAAAAAACAAAAAGTAAACTATAATTATAAGAAAAAACAAATATGTCTAATATTAAATTCTGTGTCCAAATGAAAATGTTCTGTCACTTCTTCTGGATGTCCAAATTCTTTCTAGCAAGTCAGTCCACTGTCGGCCATTTTTGGTATGCTCCCAGGAGGCTATTATATACTATGGGGCAACTGTGTCCAATTGCAGGGTTGGCGGATCGATTTCCGGCCCACATGACTCCATATGCCGAAGTGTCCTTGGCCAAGACACTGAACCCCAAGTTGCTCCCAATGGCAGGCTTGTGCCTTGCATGGCAGCTCTGTGTGTGTGTGTGTGTGTTTGTGTGTTTGTGTGAATGGGTGATTGGGACACAGTGTAAAGCACTTTGGTAACCTCTAAGGTTAAAAAAAGCGCTATATAAGTGCAGACCATTTACTTGAATGGGGGAGCAACAAAATATCTAAAATGGTTGGTCAAGATTATGAACAAAGAATATTTTTTTATATCAGCAGTAAAATCTGACAAAACTGGTATAATAAATTGTACTTCTTCATATCATATTATGCTAAAAAGCGAAAAAGTTTTTAGCGTTACATGAGAAATCACTTTATGTGGAAATGTCTGTATCTTAAAGGTGATTGGCTCTTTTACCTGTAAGACAGGACTTCCTTTCTACATCCATTAGGCACTAGAGCTCCTTGGTTGGGCATTCCAATTTCTCTCATTCATTTGAATAGAAGTGGTCCATCTCTGCTAAATAGTCTCTGATCTCTCATAGTGGATAAGCCATGCGTGCAGGCATACATGAATGAAATGTATTTTAATAGATTTTAATGAGGCTTTTTGTATGTGGTAGTTATTAATTAAATTATAAGAGGACATGCTGTGCATGTCAAAAAAGGAAATGTACTGCTTCTAATTTAAGAAATATTTTACTGTTAATAAGTAAATCTAAATTATTAGGTAAACTGAATATCTTATTTCCTTGGGTAAATAATCTACAATGTTGAAAAAATATTTAGTAGTCTAAGTGTTGGATTTGGCTATTTGTGTGGATTATTATTATTGCACTATTGCTGTGCTTCTTGAAATCTTCTTCAAATATACACTGGCAGCCAAAAGTTTGGAATATGTACAGATTTTGCTCTTATGAAAAGAAATTGGTATTTGCATTCACCAAAGTGGCATTCAACTGATCACAATGTATAGTCAGGACATAATTAATGTGAAAAAATTACTATTACAATTTGAAAAAAATCAATGTTCTTAACTTCTTAAACTACTTCATAGAGTTGATTCTAGCTGTCAGTTAGTCCAGATACTCAGCTGACATTTCACCCCACACTTCCTGTAGCACTTGCCATAGATGTGACTGACTTGTCGGGCACTTCTCACGCACCTTACAATCTAGCTGATCCCACAAAAGATCCGTAACACTCTTTTCCAATTATCTGTTGTACAATATCTGTTTCTTTGCCAACTCTAACATTTTATTTTTGTTTTTCTGTTTCAAAAGTGTCTTTTTCTTCCCATAAGGCCTGCACCCCTGAGTCCTCTCTTTATTGTTGTACATGAAACTGGTATTGAGTGGGTAGAATTCAATGAAGCCAGAGCCGGCCCAAGGCATAAGTGAACAGAGGGCCCCCAAGAGAACATGAAAAAACTGATTTTAATGCAATAGTTAATGCAATATTATGTTAATGGGTTCCAGGATGCAAGCACAGTCAGACAGTTGACTGAAGAGGAAGCAGAATTGCAGCAAAACAGTACTGTCACAAAAAGGACATATCCCTCTGTTGCAGAGAAAAAACCAGCAAGATAAGTTATGTTAAGTAGCTAGGCTATGTTGCAAGCTAACGTTAGCTGGCTAGTTAGTTAACATAGCCTAGGTAGCATATCTTCTTGTTTTACATGAACAAGTTTGATTAAACATCTGTAAATAAACTTGACATCTTAATATATTATAATACAACATATAACTTAGCTAGTTTTAGATTAAAGTTTTTTTCCTGGGTATATATTTTTGCAATACAAATAAGCTTCTGTTCCATAAACTTGGTACTGATAACAACTTAATATTATTTACATAAGCCTACCATTTTGGGGTCTTTGCTATTATATTCCAATATTATTATGCCTCAATTATTTAGTTATAGATTAAGAGTTGTTGTTTTAGATGTACAGATGGCTTGCTGCTGTGTATAATAAGTTATGTTGTTAAAATAACATTCTGTTCTGTCAGCTATGTACTCTTATGAAACTTTCCTAGGAGAACTGTTGAAATATTTTGGAGGTGGGGTACAACCAACACCACCTGCCCCAAATTGTCCCTGTTATATGTGCATTGTAAGTTGCTTTGGATAAAAGCGTCTGCCAAATTGAGAGGTGTCACAACGGTCAAAGACGTCTATCAAGCGCATGTTTACATGGGCCAACAAATTAAAAAAAGCACAATATCAATAGCAGTATCGTTATTCCAGATGGTTAATGTCATCAAAAAAACAGAAAGAACTCCCGTTGTCACACTTCACAACGAATACCATATGAAAAATAAGAACCTGAGGTATATTCATGTAATATACTTATACAGTGTTTCTTTCTTTGATTAAGATTTGCAAAACAATCCTTTTGTATTTTACAACAATAAAAATAATCAGATCAAGTATGACAGTTGTCATTTGTCACCTTAAACATAAGATTTCATGCTTACTGATAGTGGCACCTGGTGGCCAAGGCTGGTACCGCATGCTAATTGTTAGCTAGCAAGCAAAAAACAAACAAAAATATCTCATCGGTTGCCTATTGAAGAGGAACAAAATTTGAGAGAGAGAAAAAAAAATTGGAGAGAATATATTTATTTATATACAAATTTAGCATTTTTTATTTAATTATTTTTGGAGAGGTGAATAAATTTGAGAGACAAAAAAAATTGTGTATGATATATGCTCAGAAAGGCATAAAGGCGGTTCAGGGCTTCCATATTTATGACATCTTTTAGGTCCTCTAAGCTTTAAATTTAGGCTCTGTCCACTGCCATATCGAAAGAGCGGGCTGTGATATTCATTAAAAATATCTCCTTTACTGTTCCCACATAAGCAAAGAAAGTCATACAGGTGTGAAACATCATAAGATTTGGTAAAATATGACAATTTAAAAAAAAATATCAGTGTTAATAGTCTCTTCTGGAACACAGGAAGTCTTTAATTAATTCTTTACTAATATCTTTGCAATAGCATATTTTTCATATAGGGTGAAAAAAAGTCATGTTAAAACAGAAAGTATGCACTAAAGGCTGAAATTACCCCCTCTTATTCCCCTGCACACCATCCATTTGATTAGGACTTGAACCATCCTGGTGAAAGCCATTTTCATATGGTGTATCAGCATCACACTGTAAGCAAACATTAGATTAAAATCATGCAACATTGACAAAAACAACTTTCCAATCTTTACTAAATTTACTATGTCAAAACTTACAGTATTACATCTTTCTGATGAAACCAAAACATTTGGTTGAGAATATGTATTACTCATACAATCCGCAGTAATGCCACAGTAAATACCTGCAAGCATTTCCTCTCTTGCTTCACTGTATATTTTGACCAAAAAGATTTTTCTTGGTGCAAGCTTATGCACAATCCTAGTGAAGCCCTTCTTGAAGCACAGGACTGTTGATGAATGGATTCGGACAATTTCATCACATCACTGAAACAATGAATGATACTAATGGAAAGTTTTTCATTCACATTAACTTGATATTAAAGTGGTCACACCAGTCTTATAGAAATAGTTCACCCCAAAATGAAAACGATGTCCTAACTCACCCTTATGTCACTAAAAACCTGTATATCTTTCCTTCTGTGAAACACAAAAGGTGAATGTTTGAAATCTATATAGTGTTTATTGGCCATAATGTAAGTGGGCGGTGGCTATGAGCGGCGCCCTGGCCCGCTGAACCGATCGAGTAGCCGTGATGGGGGGGGGGGGGGTTTCCAATTCTGGGGGCTCGAAGGAGAATGTCGGCTGGTCGCGTAGCGAGCCGCACTAATCCCACGCTCGGACGGAAGCAAGCAAGCGCGCCAGGGGGCGGGTGGATCGTGGAGATTTTCCCAGCGAAACTGAGCCCGTTGTCATCCCCGAATCACCTTCAATGCCAGCTGGGTCGTCCTCAATCCCGTGAGACTAAGGAAAGATGCGGGGGGTGGCTGAAGTGGCTTTCTCTCGTGAGAAAAGAAAGCCACGACCGCAATGTTGCCATTGCTATGTTCTCGCACTGAGAACATAAACCATTCATAAAATGCTACCCACGTGTGTTCGCAGCCCATGCACACGAGACCATCTTTATGACCGTCAGAAGTAGAGAGAAATCGACTGCATCTGAGAACTACACAGCGGTGGAAGGGCATCTTTAAAAAAACATGTCCTGAAAAGGACGTTCAACGCTCGCTTGTTTATGTTGCTCTTTTACCAGAATCAAACTCTTTTAGAGGAGAATAAACTCTTTCAGAGAAGTCATCTCTTTTTATAAGAGAACCACTGTCGAAGCGCCCGGGGCGCCCGGGGCAGAGTCTGCATAGCGTGCAGAGAGAAGAAAGCCGCTGGAATGCGCCGTCAGATCCAACAGAAAGCTCTCTAGCAGAGGTGGGTGAAGCAGTTGTGTGTCACACAGCTCGCTGATCACACAACCGTTCAGCTCCAAAGAAGAAATCAGTCTGGCATTCGCTCGCCTGCTCCCTTTATACCCGTATGTCCGAGGTACGCGAGGCTCTCAGAAGAGACCCCTTGTGTCACTACAATCGACACAACGTCGAGTGAGTGACAGAAGGGGAACTTGGAATATATTTCAAATACTTTTACTGTGATTTATGTCCCGCCACCAGAAATTCACCTTTTGTGTTACAAAGAAGAAAAGAGACATGCTGGTTTGAAATTACATTAGGATGAGTAAAAGACAGAATTTTCCTTTTTTGGGTAAACTATTCAACACATTTTTAGCAATATAAAAATATTAACATACCCAAGTGACCTGTGCCCCTCTCATTTTAATGTCCCCCTGGTCTTTACAATGTAGTTCTAACCTGCTTCCACATGCAACTTTGAAATCAAACATGTATTTTAAGGTGAGAATTGACATCAAATTATCTGTGATATTTCTTAAACTGGAGAGTTTTTATCCACCAGTCATTCCATCTTCTATCTTCCTTCTCTGCCATAAAATTGTTTGCTACATCCTGTCTTTAACAACCAGGTATCTGGTATCATCTTGCCATACAGTGCATGCCAAATATTTACATGTCCCTCAAAAGTGCATCCTCATCAATGACAGCAAACTTCTGTTGGAGCCAAATAAATAGTTATTTTTCAGAATGTTTCCATTCTGAACTTTTGCAACCACTCAAAGTTTCTCTATTACTCTTCAGTTATAAGAGTGTTAATGCTATCAGTTATTAGATGCTATATGTATAGTGAAAAGCACTGTACAAATAAAAATGAAGACTTAAAATATATGTCCTGTAAAACATTGTGCACTTGGCTAGCTGTGTTATACTACAACAATCCACTCACCCTTGACACAGTAGACCTGTGACAGGCTCTTTTCAGTTTCTTCAGATTGTATGACTTTTTCCCAAATTTCTCCTTACTCCCCTCCTCCTCGAGATTCAGTTGTACACGCTCTGACAGATTGGTGCCAAGTATACTTACAAAAACAGAGAAACACAAGCATGATCAAGGATTACAGGCAATAAATGTCATAATGCTTTTTTATTGTGATAATTCTGTGGCTGGGGGAAGCAAAAGTGTAATAAATAAAAGTTTTTTAATACTTTGGGCATTCAGAATGAACACTAGCATCTTTCCAATTGTACTCGTGAACGTTAAAAATTATATTGTTGCTTGTGGACAGAAAACAGTCATAGCCAAAACACACTTGCTGTACACCGGCCCAAAGCAGTAGCAAACCTGAGGCATAACAGCCGCAAAATGATTACCAATACAGGGTGGAGGGGAAGATCATCTGGCGACAGTCAGAGATCCATCTTCATGTTGCGAGCGTCGGTCCGTACACACCCCAATATTCTTGCGCACAGCACGTGCATTGAGTCATTCCCATTGTACGAATTTGAATAAAACCCTACAGTGTAAAATTACCCCTTACGCTTGCAGCACTTCAGTTTTTCTTGTTTAAAAAAATTTGTATTTTGTAAAAGTTTGCGTTCTTCCTTTTAATAAATTAAATGTCCAAATAATCCAAAGTTTAATGATTTTATTTAAAGGAACAGCTCATTTATTTTATATGGGACAAAATTGCATTGTTTCTAAAGATGTTTGGAATATAATTTTAATGAATATGTTTTATCTGTAAACAACAAAAAAAAAAAGATCTTGATGCTCTAAATATAAACACTAAAATCCAGAGGTCAGAAATGGATTATTTTACTGTATAACATTTTATTTTTATAATTAATCATTTAAGTTTATGTTGGTGTTGGGTGGTTTTCAATTATTCATTTATTGAATTGTTGAGATCACGTTTGGGACATTGAAGTGAATTTCATACACTTGAAGAGTTTGGTTTTGGCAGCCTTGAGCCATTCCATCCCCCACCAGGTAAATCATTTGATCACAGTATTCTGTACCTCTTTTAGGGGAAATGGTACATGGACCCTATGTATTTGTAACTTATCTATCCCTAGAAGCTACAAATTAGTACCTCAAGGTGCAACTTTTACCCAGTGAGGGTACAACCACATATGCTGTACCCATTGTGATCACAAATGGACCTTGACCATACTCTTTTTTTTTTCTTTTTTTTTTCTGACAATGTAATGTACCAATTGACTGAAATACAATTAAAAGAGCAATATTCTCTTTTAGACTCAGACATTTCTCAAGTCGTTTTTGCAGTCTCACCATGGTAGTCCCAGTGAGTATGAACAAAGATCTAGCCAGATTGAATGTGCAGAGTGAATTTGTGAAAAGGTTAGCACCTCTTGTAACAAGCCAGCTAATTGCAGTGTATTCTCCGAGGTGCCTGGGAAAAGGTTAAACTGCATCTGTTTACTGTGAGATGCTAAAAGGCATATACCAAATAAACTCATTCACAGCAAAGGAACCCTGTTTGAAAGCTTTTAGATGTTTTTAAATGGGAACTGCAATTCTTACAGGCCTTGGTGCCACTGTCTGGCCCTGGAGCCTTGCCTGTAGGCAAGGCCTTAATTACCTCACCAAACTCGTCCAAGTTTATCTCAGAGTCAAGGGAATTGTTTGCTCAGCCGACAGTTTAGGAAGTTCTAATGGTTCCACAAAGTTTCTAATAATCTCTTCAGTAGCTGAAAATGTGGAACTATAAAGATCAAGAGTGAATTCTTTAAAAGCTTTATTAATATCAGTGGCCAAGGTAAATATTTCCAGGGAATAGTTAGAGGGAATGGTGGAAAAAGACTTTTCTTTATATATCTAGCTCAAAGTATGACTGTCTTGACCTGAATATCCAAAACTCCAACTTCTGTGACAAAATAGCATTATATCTGTATTTCAATCGTGTCAATTCTCTGAGGCCATCAGATGACATTTGGCGCTTCAGCTCTGCATCTTTAATATTTCATTCCAACACCACAAGTTGCACCCACAGAAGATACTGAGGACCACATTTAGGTTTACATTTAGACACTGATTTCAGTCTTAAACATTTGTTGGAATTCAGGATTTTGCAAGAGGGATACATTAAAGTGCCAACTATATTATTTACTTTTCTTTATATGTGGCAACACCTCTGAACACACCAGGGTGTGATCTGAGACTAAAATGTTTCCAAATGAGCAATCAATGACAGATGAAACGAGGGACTTTTATATAAAATAAAAAAAATATATATTCTAGAGTAAATCTAATGGTCAAATAAAAAAAAAATATTATAGTCCCTACCAGATGGGTTTAAAAGTCTCCAAATATCTGTAAGACCAAGATTTTTACACATCCTTTGAAGCATCAATATCTCTCTAGGGGGCTTGAACACTTTTGCTTCACTGTGATCAAGAACTGAGTTCATCAAAAGATTAAAGTCTCCTCCCGATATTTTATCATGCGAGTGCCAGCAGCTTGCAACATCCCTTCAAGATCTATAAAAAAGCCCACATCGTCAACGTTAGGTGTGTAAATATTAGCCAAAATAAGACTTTGTCCCTGAATTTCAGCTAAAACAATAATGAATCTTCCAAATTTATCTTTACTCTGTTTGAGACATTTTAATTTTAGATGTTTACTTATTAGTGTAATGACTCCCCTGCTCTTAGTAGAGCCAGCACTTCTTGGAGAAAAACTATATAATATTTTTCACGCTTCAGAAGAAAAATACCTTCCTTCTTTTTATGGGGTGCTCCAACCCATTCACATTCCATGTGGAGAGAGACAATTCACTCATATTAACATTTGACATTTTGACATATAAGAAAAAATAGACTGTGTGTCAAAGGCAAGATTATAAAGACCACATTCCAACATTAGTGGAACAAGGAAACCCCGAACATCCCCTAGAACAAAAAAAAAAAAAAAAACTGAAAAAAGAAAAATATGTGCATTAATCCTGTGCACGTCCATCCAAACTCAAACAGTCCATGCACGCCTACGAGAGCCCCTGCGACAACCTTGCTGTCGGATTGCTCAGGTCTGGTGTTTCTATACACATTTTGGGAGACAGAATTACACAGAAAAATATAATCTATAAAACAAACTCCAGCCAATAGGCAGAATACACACAAAGAGCATCCAGCTGATAGACGGAATAAGCACAAAGATCATGTAGATTCATCCACAAAACTGTCCCGAAGGTGTGTTGCTCTACAAAATAAACTCCAGCTGCTAGGCAGAACCAGCAAAAAGAGCATGCAGAATCTTAAAACATTCAAGCGAATATTCAGTGAGCCGGTCAACTTGAATGCAATGTGATTACCACTCCCTCCGGGACTACTACGATTCAGACGTTATTCCGCCGGCTACGGTTTTCCATATCCTCCAACTTCTCCCAGACATGCTCCAAATCAACCTTGGTCGCTAGCGGATTAGCAGATAATTCCCCCTCCGATAACTCTATCATCTAATCGTTCCATTTCTCAACATCCACGTCAACTTCACTTCCATGGCAGTGATCGATCGACATATCACAGCAAGATCCTCCAGGTCAGCAACGACCTTCGTCAGCATTGCCGAAATGTTCAGCATCTCTTGCCAGATTTCCCTCATCTCTCCAACCAAATTGACTCCTCGTCCTCCTAGAACAGTTATGGAACAGAGTGTATCAAATCTCATGGGTTTATGTCATAAAGGTATTAAAACTAGCAAAGTGCACAGAGCTCGACATTCGCGCGGCATCTCACAAATTGTCTCTTGAGTGTTTCTTAAGACTAGGGATGGGTGGATCGTTCCTAAAGTTTCGATACTTCCATTCGATACTTAGGGAGAAATAATATTTATAATATTTATTATAAATAAAATAATATTACCCATTTTATCCAGAGAAATTGCAAAAAAAAAAAATCAGTTTAATAGAAGTATCGGTATTGGTATCAATATCGACGATGTTACGATCCTCTGTTGTCTGCCTTGTGTTTTTTCCCTTGCCATCCCCTTAAACTACACTTCCCATAATTCCCTCCATGTCTATGTGTCTGTGTTTCATTGGATCATTGTTTAATTACCCTGTTATCAGTTCTAGTCTGTCATTGGTTTCAGTTTATTGTCTTGTTATCTTGTTTTGACTTTTGGTTTCCCATTGGCTTTCGTTTCCCCTTGGTTTTGTATTTAAGTCCTCATGTTTACCTTGTCCCTTGTTGGTTATTGTTTGGTAAATGTTCATGTTTTGTATCCCCTTCACCGTGTTCCTGCTCGTGCCCTCCGTGGATGTTTCTGTCATTTACACCTATGCTTTCCCATCGTGGATGTTTTATTTGTTCCTGTATTAATCGTTTGCCTCACTTCGTGCACTTACAATAAAGCTGCAATTAGATCCAACTCCTCGTCTGCCCTCTTCGTTACAGACGATATCGGACTTGAAATTATTTCTATCGGCTTGAAAAGAAAATAGGTGGTATCGCCCATCCCTACTTAAGACATTAATATTTAGGAGATAAAAAAAACATATGTGACCACATCACATTTGAGGTGTAAATGTTAATCCGTCCTGTATGCATCCTGGCAGCAGTGAAGCCCCACCCCTAACCTGTCAATCAATAGCTATGCTAAAACAAGAGTTTAAACATTGCTGTTTACAAGTGGCAGTGATGGGCAGTAGCTTCGCTACAAATAGTGAAGCTATTAGCTTAACTACTTTT
Organism: Moxostoma hubbsi; assembly: GCA_032164185.1. Lineage (NCBI taxonomy): Eukaryota > Metazoa > Chordata > Actinopteri > Cypriniformes > Catostomidae > Moxostoma > Moxostoma hubbsi. The sequence goes on from JAVLUX010000026.1 coordinate 5,024,968, forward strand.
CTGAGTAGCAAGGTGGTAGCTTCGCTAGTTGTGAAATCAAGTAGCTTTAAAGTAGCGCAGCTGTCACTTGCCAATAAGCTCATGGAGTATTTTATAACATGGAAAATAAGGATAACACTGGTTGCAGTGGATCTACAATCAATGGAAACAAAACCTGCAAATCATCCTATCGTTTGCAAGTGATGAAGAATGTCTTTATAAAGATCAACTTTATAACATTGTAAATGACTAGCTTGTAAAAGACTTCTGCAGGTAAATACATTTTACAACCAAAAGAGTGCCAAAATACATATTAGCCTATATGAAAACTCCATATGGCATTACCATGATTTTTGGACATGTACCATTACCTGGATGCACTATGTTAACACAATGGAAGGGTATATTAATATGGTAATCATATAGCGAAGTACCATGGTATTTTTTTAATTACCTTGAAGCACCATGTAAATATAATAGTATATCAATATGGTAATCATCTATCAGTTTACCATAGTGGTAACATGGTATTCTTTAAAGTTCTTTGAAACCATGCAAATACAGAATGGTACATACATATGGTAATTGTATATCAAAGTACCATGATATTTTCATCTGATAGTTTCAGAAATTGCATTGTTATTGCCCTGATATGCTTGCTCGCTCTCTCTCTCTCTCTCTCTCTCTCTCTCTCTCTCTCTCTCTCTCTCTCTCTCTCTCTCTCTCTCTCTCTCGCTCTCTCTCACACACACACACTGCTGTAGGAATGTATGAATAGATCAATAGTATACTGTAAGTATGCAGAGATTTTAAAAAGGAATGTGCAAAGAAAATTATGTTTAAATGGGTATGGGTTTGTAGAGGTAGTAGTCTAAATCTGAAAAATAAAATGAAAACTAGTGATTTTTCATATTGAACACATATGTTTGTGGAGGAAGTAGTATAAATATGAAAAATAAAATGTAAAAATAGTTACATTAAACAATGAAGTATTGTTATCATGTTAATACTAATTTATTCTCTCGTATTCATGGGTTTGTAGCATGTCTAAATATTAATTAACATATACATTTTTTTTAAAAGTGCAGATATGGGTACGTATTGCACCATACTGTAAACTTGTGTACTGTATTGTACTAAACTGTAATATACAGTACAAAGGCTTTGATAAACATCATGTGAATAAGTCTATCATATGCTTTGTCTATGACAGTATGCTCCATACATGCAAAATATAAGTAGCTTAAATATAGCAAGCTACTTTTGGTGTGTAGCGTGTTGTGTAACTTGCTACTTTCTTTGAATTGTAGCTTTTAGCTTAGCATAACACATTTTTCTGTTGAGTAGTTTGTAGCTTAGCTTGATAAATTTTGATTAGCTTAAGCAACACTGACGAGTGATTATTTTTAAGGAAATAATCATCCAATTAGAAAATTTTAAAAAGCAGATAGATACACAATCACGAGAGCTTCATGGATCTTCTTTAGTGTGTCTGATATTAACACAGATGACAAGCCCGAACATCTGAAGCTCCTTTAATACAGGTGATCCACTAAAATAATGGATAATTCTGCTTGACATGTTGCATTTGTGCTTAGATTAAATTTCAACTACATTTAGGAGAAACATTGTGCTGTTTTTGTTCATGCTTTCTTTGTCTTTTCTGACTTTGTTGTGCTTTTATTGGCATGCAGGAACACACTGACATAGTGATTAATGTATGTTGTCATGAAACAGAGAGCCTCTAAATCCAAGTGGTCACATGAGATGTATTTAAGTGACCAGGCGTAAACAGTGATATGTCTTACCTGACCACATCTGATCAGATCACCCAAGACACATTGTAATACCAGGTGAAAATGGGCCCATAAGGTTCATATCAACTATCAGAATGGGGAAAAAAATTATCTTAGTGATTTCGACTGTGGCATGATTATTGGTGCCAGACAGGCTGGTTGAGTATTTCTGTAACTGCTGATCTCCTGGCATTTTCGTGCACAACAGTCTCAAGTGTTTACTCAGAATGGTGCCAGTACAAAAAAAAATATCCAGAGAGTGGCAGTTCTGTGGATGGAAATGCCTTGTTGATGAGAGAGATCAATGGAGAATGGCCAAGGCTTCGTTTCCCAAAAGCATCGTAAGAGGCCATTGGTGCAAATGTTTTTCATGATCTACTTAGGATATGATGCTTTTGGGAAACGCAGCCTAGACTGGTTCAAGATGACAGAAAGGCTACAGTAACTCGCATAACCACTCTGTACAATTGTATTGAGCAGAATAGCATCTCAGAGTGCACAACACGTCGAATCTTGAGGCGAATGGGCTACAAAAAGTGAAGAGTTCCACTTCTGTCAGCCAAGAACAGAAAGCAGAGGCTGCAGTGGGCACAGGCTTGCTGAAACTGGACAGTTAAAGACTGGAAAAACATAACCTAGTCTGATGAATCTCGATTTCTGCTGAGGTACACAGATGGTAGGCCCACCGGCTATTCAGTACTTGTGTGTGTGTATACACACACACACAAGTACTGTATAGCCATCAACTAGGCCGGAAAGGTTTAAAAGCAGAAATGTGAAGCTTGTATTTTTATCAAAATTGACCCTATTTACATTCTTAATACATGTTCCTGGTCTTAATTGTTAACAGTTCATGCATGTTGTTCCAAAAGAAAAAAAGAAAACAAATGTCCTCAAACACTTTGAAAAGTTTTGAACTGCTTTTGTTTGAACTTAAACTAAGCATTCTATGAGAACTGAATTATACTTTTGGGTCATGTCTTCAATCTGAGGGACAGGAGATAATAATATGTCTGTGTCCACTAATTAAAGTGAGCAGGTGTCAGGCCGGCTGTCACCTGATTCTGATTTTATCTCGATGACTATAGACCTGTCTTGGATGTCAGAAGTTGATGTCATATTCATTAATTCCTTATATAATTTGATGCCTCCAAATTGCAGGGAATTATAATTGCAAATAATGACAATCACTAGCCCATATAAAAGGAATTGAGAAAATGATGCATACTGTATGACAAAAAAAAAAATAAAGTCAAAAATCACAAATTTGGTAAAGAGTAACTTTCATTCTCCTTAAATTCACACAAATTTGGTGTGAATATAAAGTTAGCATTGATATACAGTATGAATGATATATTCCACTAAGACCGTTTCACTGTTGGGGTAACACTTTTCATAAACGCTCCCTTTGTTATGGATTTACAATATTAACGGGTTCATTAATGACTAATAAGTCATTTACAAATACATTATAAAACACTGATATGCAGTTATAAGTACGGTTGGAAATCATAAGAAATTTTTAGTTCCCTATCTGTCACTCACTCAACGTTTTTTCAATGTAGTGATACTAGGGGTGGCCCTTGAGAGCCCCAAACACCACTAATCTTTGAGAAAAGGTGAATGGGAATTTGCAAGTGGAATTTGCATGCCACTCCCCCTGACATATGGGTTTAAAAGGAGCTGGCTCGCAAACACTCATTCAGATTTTTTCTTTGTAGCTGAGCGGTTGTGTTCAGTGAGCTGAAATCCTCTGCTGATCCTTTCACATCTCAAGAAAGCTGTTAGATTTACACTCATTACAGCGGTTTCTCTCCCTTGTGCACCTGTGGAGTGCAGAGAATGGCCCTGGGTGCTTCAACAGTCTAAAATAGTTCACATTCTTGCAAGAAAAGAGCATATTTTCTTACTAAAAGAATGGCACTGATGGAGAGCGTCTTTTTAAAGTTGCCTTTCCATCTTTGTTTAATTCCTGGTTGTGGTCGTTATCTCTCTGCTTCCGATGGCCACGATCGCTGTCCCAGATGCTAGGGCACTGCCCTCATGGAGACAGCCTTCATGGACGGGTCATGTCCTCACTGCGAGAGCATTACCATGGCAACATTGCGGTCATGGCTTTCCTTCGTCAGAGGAAAAGTGACCCCAGTGGCTCCCTGCTGCAGTCCTTCTACCTACATGTTTGAGGTTGCGTTGGTTAGCAATGGGGCTGATTTGGGGACCCCAATGGGAGCCGGTCCACTGGGTAACCCGCACATTCCCCCGCATGCTTGTTCGCCCCTGGGATGAGATGGCCTGCTCATCTCAGGGTGAGTTTGCAGTCTCATTGGGGGCTCGCAAAGCGGATGAGCTCTCGATAGCAGCATCGGAGAGCAGGCTGGTTCAGTCTGACACGACTTGATTGGGCTCCCACCTTCAGGTGCGGTCGCCCAGTCGCAAGCCAACGTGGAGCTGACGGCCATGCTTCCCCGGAAAACTGCAAGCACTGGACTGGAATGGAACCCTCCTCCCCACCCTGAACCCTTGCGGCTGCGCCCCGCCCTGGTCCCTTTCTTCCCGGAGGAGCATAATGAGCTCACAAGCTTGTAGAAGGTACCTTTTACTGCCTGGAACCAATCTTTGAGCGCCTCTGCTGTCCCTACCCTCAATTGTGGGGCTGCCAGGGTGTACTCATTGGTTCCCCAGGTGGACAAGACCGTATCGGTGCACCTGTACCCGCATAGTGCCACCACCTGGTGTAGCCTTCCGAGACTCCCGTCCAGGGCCTGTAGGTTCACGTTGTCACTGGCGGCTAAGGCCTACAGTGCCGCTGGACAGGCCGCCAATCTTGGACCTGTGAGTGTTGAATTGGGCCCTGCACAGACTCCCGTTCAAGATGCTGACTCAGAAGCGCATTCTGTCATGCGTTCAGCATCAAGGTTGGTTCGCAGCGTTAGACCTGAAGGACGCGTACTTTCATGTCTCAGTTTTACCTCGGTACAGACCCATTCTTTCGAAGGCCAGGCATATCAGTACAAGTCTGTCCCTATCGCCATGCATCTATATGAAAGTCGCAGAGGCAGCCCTTGCCCCGCAAAGTGAAGTGGGCATCCGCACCCTCAATTATCTCGACGACTGACTGATTCTAGCTTACTCTCGAGACCTGTTGTGTGCGCACAGAAACCTGGTGGTTGGGGCTTTGGGTCAACTGGGAAAAGAGCAAGCTCTTCCCGGTTCTAAAAGAGATCTCTTTTCTCAGCATGAAGATAGACTTGGTCTCTATGATAGCACGCCTCTCGGACAAGTGCTTAGTCTGTACCGAGCTGCCTGAAACAAACAGTTTCAGAGACTCCTGGGGCATATGGGATCCCCAGCGGTGGTCATGCTCCAGCACTGGCTTCAGTTTCTAATGCCGAGATGGGCATGACACCATGGCACGCATTGTGTGGACATCACGCCTATCTGCTGCTGCACGTTCAGCCCTTGGACAGACCTTGTATTTCTGTGGGCAGGGGTCCCCTTACAACAAATGTCCTTGCATTTTGTTGTTACAACAGACGCCTCCAATTTAAGTTGGGGTGCAGTGTGCAATGGGCACGCAGCCGCTGACACCTGGACAGGTCCACGACAGCATTGGCATATCAACTGCCTCAAGTTGCTGCCATTATTGCTGGCCCTGGGGATGCTTTCAGCCATTGATCAAGGGCAAGCATGTGTTGGTCCTAAGTGGCCTACCACCGGCAGTGGTAGACACAATCACTCAGGCCAGGACTCCCTCTACCAGGCACCTGTATCCCTTGAAGTGGCATTTGTTCACAAAGTGGTGTACTTCCCAAGGTGAAGACCCCCAGAGATGCGCAGTCGGGTCGGTACTTTCCTTCCTGCAGGAGAGGTTGGAGGGTGTATGTGGCCGCTATAGCAGTGCACCTGGACACGGTGGATGGTAAATCCCTTGAGAAGCACGACCTGATCATCAGGTTTCTTAGCAACGCAAGGAAGCTGAATCCTCCTACGCCGCACCTCATTCCCTCATGGGATCTCTCTGTGGTCCGGCTGGGTCTGCTGAGAGCCCCATTTGAGCCCCTAGAGTCAGTTGAGCTAAAGGCTGTCTCGCTGAAGACTGCTCTCCTGACTGCACTCACATCCATCAAGAGTGCTGGGGACCTGCAGGCATTCTCTGTCAGTGACACGTGCCTGGAGTTCGGTCCGGAATACTCTCATGTGTACACAAGGAGTGTGGTGTCCTCCTGGGCACTAGCCAGTGGTCCAACTCAAGCAGACATCTGTAGAGCAGCAGGCTGGCCAACAACCAATACCTTCGAGAGATTTTATAATATCCGTTTGAGCTGGTTTCGTCCCGTTTGCTTACAGGTACGAACAGGTAAGTATAAGGGGCAGCTGGCCAGGTGTACTGCTTGTGTACAGTTCCTTTCTCCTCCCGGAGGGGAAGACATGCACTTTTTTCTCCCATGCGAGTTCAAGAGATGGTGAAAACTGGATGTCTCCTCCCTAGCCCTGAGGCAGGCGAATTTGGTGGAAGAATTCATAGCTGGTACCTCTACTAGTATGCCCTGTACCGGGATAGGTGCTCCACATGCACTTGTTACCTGTGGTAATTCCTTGTGATGTATTTTCCATGGTACATTTTCCCTGTGAGTAAATCCACACCTCCCTTGGGCAGAGCTTCCTCTGTGTTTCCATAGATACGTCTTGCCCCCCCCCCCCCCATGAGACGTTGTGTCCCTCTTGCCATAACGCTGTACTACCAGCTGAAATGGCCGGGACCCTGTCTCAGCTCCTCAGCACAAAACCTGATTGAGTGGTTGCGAACCAGCTCCTTTTATACCATTATGTCCGGGGGAGTGGTATGCAAATTCCACTCACAAATTCCCATTGGCTTTTTCTCAAAGATCAATTTTGGGCTCCCAAGAGCGACCCCTAGTGTCACTACATCGACACAACGTCTCATTCCCTCCATCAGGGAACGGAGGTTACAACATTAACCAAGAGGTCTTTTTAAGCTGGAGTTTTTGGACAGAACCGGAACCGGTTATTCAGACCGGAACCAGAACCGGTCTGAATAAGAACCAATTTCGGTTCCCAACCTAGTTATAAGAGCATGCATGAAAAGGGCATCTTTCAAAAAATACCTGACAAATAGAGAGCCATATTACTCCATGTTATAAATGCCTAATAACTCTCTTTTTTAACATTCATATCCTATAAAAAATGTACCTTAATGTAAAATGTTCACCGTTGACACTTGTATTAAGGAGTTACCATCGTCAGAAATCTAAGTACATAAAGTTCAGTATGGATTAATGGTCATCAGGCTTTGTTATATGATATAAGCTTGCAGAGGATTTTAGGCAACTAGAAATAGGTAAGTTGGGACAGCACTCAAAGTAGCACCATTCTTTTGAAATGTACGTGACAAGGAAAGTGACAGCACAAGTAAGTCAAGATGTTACAATGTATGTCATTACAAGATGATTACAATGATTCATCATTACAATGATGAATGTTAAGACAAAATGGCATAATACCTCCTTTAATCTGTTTTTGCTGCATTGCTGCATTTTGAATTAGGGCATTTTGTTAGTTTGATCAATAAAAGTACGAATAAGTGTATTTGTTAAGCATTTATAATATAAGTTAAAATGCTCACTATTTGGCAAGTATTGCATGAAAGTTGCCCTTTTATTCACGTTGTAATGACTGCATATTAATGATTCATAATGCATTTGTACATGCCTTATTAGTCATTAATGAACCCTTTTACAGTATAAACCATTAATAAATGGAATAATAATGTGTACTCTAAAAATTAGGACAACACTACCAAATAGCTAATCCCCATACAGTGCACTATGTAGATAATAGAGTATGATTTCAGACATTAACTTCTGACTAAAAATGGTGGAGACTAGCAGGCACCCAAACAGTAATTGAGCCTGTACAGACCTGTCTGTATGTGCCCTTCAGGCTAAATGCCAGGTGTCAGACTTAGGATCAGCACCCTGTGGTGGGTTTCTAGTCATGACAGGTCATTCAGATTGTGTTCTTACACTACATCCCTGCATCAAACAACTAGGAGCCTCAGTGCACTGGCAAATACAGAGTTCTCTGTTTCAGCCACAAAAATTGCTTTAATTTCCCAAGTGACAGCAGCAGTCATATTCACATCTACTGTGTGTGATACAAGTCAGCATAGACCCTTTTGAAATTCTTTCTGATATTCATTTTTCTTTTCTGCCTTTTCCCCAGAACTGTAAGACAAAAATAAATAAATAAATAATAAAAGACGATGGTGAAGTTGTCCAGATTGGGTTGTTTTTAGCCCAACTGCTGTTTAAATATTGCACAGAACACACATTGGGCTAATCTAGAACAGAATGTTATTGGTTATTTATTGCTGGTTAATTGTTACAGAAATGCTGGGTTAATTTAATCTAATAAGCGGGTGTACATTTTTAGGTTGTTTTATAATTTAAAAATATTGTAAAATAAACCACACCATAAACAAATGTGTTAACGTGGTTATTAATATTAATACATGCAATAATTAAATGTAATCTAATTTTACAAAAGTTTTAAAAAAAGAGCTTGTAGAACAATATATATTTAATAACATTAGGCATTAAAATCAAACATCCATTATTAGTGTTACTTATAATTCCAGTGTCTATCAGAATTTCTAAAATTGTACACACATTTGTACTAAAGGATCTCATGGAGGATGTTTAGTGAAGCCATTAAATTACAAGTATATTGAATCTTACATGATTGGAGATGTTTTCTCAGAATTACTTCATAATATGGGATGCATGATACAGATGTTTTGACGTTTACTCTCTACATAAATTACATTTGTTATAACATAATTATCATGAAACATCTTTCAGTCATCAAAGCCTGAGATTTCGAACTTTCAAATGATGTACTGGTCTTAAAGATTTCTTAAGAAATGGCCATTTAAACATGTAGTTAATGTAAATAAGCGCTCAGGTGGGTCTGTAGAGACCCACCAGAGGTTAACTGGTTAGATATTCATCTGTCCACAGTTAGACAAATTGTCTCTAAATGGAGATGATTTAGTACTGTGGGTACTCTCCCTAGAAGTGTCCGTTCAGCCAAGATGACTCAAAGTGCACACCACAGAATGCTCAATGAGGTAAAAAGAAATCGAGAGTGACGGCTAAAGATTTGAAGGAATCATTTGAACAGGTTAACATTTCTGTTCATGAGTTTACTATATAGACATTAAACAGCCATGGTGTCCATGGCAGGACACCACGAAGGAAGCTGCTGTGCCTGGAGTTTGCCAAAGACCAACTTGCTTCTGGCAAAATTATTAGTGGACTGATGAAACTAAGGTTGGATTGTTTGGGAAGAACATGCAGCACAAAGTATGGCATAAAAAGGGCACTGCATTCCAACATGAAAACATCATCCCAGCGGTGAAGTATGGTGGAGGGAGCATCATGATATGGAGCTGCTTTGCTGTTTCGGGGCCTGGATCGCTTGCCATCATCGAGGGAAAAATTAATTCCCAAGTTTATCAAGATATTCTACAGGATAATGTCAGGGTGGCTGTGCACCAACTGAAGCTCATTAGAAGTTAAGTGATGCAGCAGGACAATGACCCTAAACATCAAAGTAAATCCACCACAGAATGGCTTCACAAAATCAAGCTATTGGAGTGGCCCAGTAAGAGCCCAGACCTTAACACAATAGAGATGATGTGGAATGACCTCAAGAGAGTCTTTATGCTAGATATACTTATAATATTTCTGAGCTGAAGCAGTTCAGTAAGGAAGAATGGTCCAAAATTCCTTCTGAGCATTGTGCAGGTCTAATCTGCAACTGCCGGAAATGCTTGGCTGAGGTTACTGCTGCCAAAGGATAATCGACCAGCCATTTTATCTAAGGGTTACATGCTAAACACATTAATAAAAATTACTGTGTTATGAAATCGGTGCATTAAAACAACTTGAGATGAGCATTCACCACTCTGTACCTATAGTGGCTTTTAGTTCTGTTTAAACAAGATATATGCTGAAATAATTAACTGGTAAGTGTCTGTACATTAGGGATGTACGGTTTCAAGGTTTCACAATATACCTCGGTTTTAAAACGGACAGTTATCATACCGTCGAAATCTTCTCATTGGCGGTATTGCATGAAGATAAAGACTTTTTCAGAACTTTTCTAAAATCCAAATCAGTTGAATTAATACAGAATCTGCAAAATTTACACACCATCACATAAACTTGTCTAGATAAAATATATCTTTAAATTGCGGCGTCCTCATGTTGAATTTGACTGTCACTCGATTTTAAAGGTGAAATGCAGGTGTCGCGAGCGCTGCTCATCATGACCACATCAGGAGTCCAGCACGAGTGGAGTGGAGCATGATTGCAGCACGAGCGCAACATACAGACATGTCCGAGCCTGAACCTTTAATTCCACCGCCACAGAAGTTGAAGTCCGCTGTCTGGAATTACTTGGCTATGTAAAAGACCCACGAGGCATACCCAGTCTGTAAAGTTTGCTGCTTAAAAGTATCAGCTCAGGTGTGAAACACTTCAAACCTTAAGCACCATCTCCGTGAGCACCATCCCACAGAATTTGCGGAGATTAATGTAAGTGGAAATACAGTACACAGGATAATAAATTATAGACCGTTTCATAAAAACACAAGATTCAGTGTAGTTTTACATGACTTGTAATGACTTGTTAGGCTAAATTATGTTTATGCTTTCTGTCACATTCACAAATTCAGCAAACTGATTTAAGACCGCGTTTGTTACTATGCACCAACTGTTTGTTCTTTTGCCTAAGTGCAGCGCAACAGTAGGCCAATGTGTTTGATAATACTAATAATATGTTTTATTTGTAAAACATTGTACTAAATAGGGTTTACAAAATGCATGGAAATTGACACTGACAATATGCATGCAAGAAATTGACAGTGAAACTGTGGCAGAAATTGTCAGTATTGGACAAAATGCCAAAAAATAAACTGCACATGAATAATATATTTTCAGTAGGTCTTGTAGAACTGAACTAAATCACAAATGCAACAAATTACTGAATGCATGCAAATGCATATTTGAAGTGTTAACCTGCAATAATCATTACAAATGATTACAATTAAATCATAAAATAACAATAGAAACATATTTTTAGTTATAATCATCTGACTACTGTACATGTTGCCAATTTTTTTTTATCAATGTTTACCTGTTTGGGATTTTTTTATTTTCCTTGTTTTATCTAGTCCAATTAAGAGAGTGTGCTGATGTTCAAGATCAAAAGTAAAATGATTAATGTAGAAGAAATCCAAAATAAAGTTCAAGAATTGGTTATAACCGAAATATTTATCTGTGTGTTTATCAGAAATAGCCTATTTCATAACAAAATATTGAACTGCTTTTAATATTATCAATGCATCTGGTAATTTTTGTGACAGTTATCATACCGTGAAAATGTCATACCGTTACACCCCTACAGTACACTTACATATTGCTCCAAAAAACTTTATTGGCTTATACTTGCTTGCATTTTTCTTTTTCAGAAAAAAAAATAAATAAATAAAAAATTGTGTGCTAAATGACAATGTAAAGTGTCAACAATTTGTATATTTCAGAGACAGATGTAAAAAATAAATAAAAATAGCCAAAGAAAACAGCAGCACAGACAATTAGAGACACACAATTTGGTAATTTCTAAACTGCAGCAATGTTATAAAATAATCAAGAGTCATGAATGTAAAAATATGCAAACACTTCTTTTTTTTTAAATAAAACTAAACGTATAAATACATTGTGATCAGTACACATGAGTAATGTTAGATTCATTAAAGCATGACGAACAATATAAGCTTCAACAACCCTACCAGAAAACATTTCTAAGCATTATAGCAGATAAACATCTTCAGTAAAAACCTGTTAAATCGCTTAGAAGAGTGATTTCACTCCCTTGCTGTTCTGACTCCTGAAACAGTGACTGGACTGACTGAACAGCTGTCAAACTCGCTTCTATCAAACACATCTGAATTTTCTTTCTGAACTTACAGATATGATGTAAACAAGCAAGGACCAATGACATATGCTTGTGATTTCACACCAAATCCGACATGATGGCTCAAATTCCCTCAAAATAAAAATCATTATTGTAGGCTTAGTGAATCGTGAAACATGGACATGGTTTTGAACATGGATTTTTTTATGTACTTACTCAACAATCAACATTTGTTAATTGTAACCAAAAACATCTTTCATTGAGCAGCTTTAACTAATTTAGTTAACTAATGTTAAATAATACAAACTAATCAGTCTGTCATTCATTTGGGAAATTTAAGGCAAGCTTGCAGCAAGTTTGATAGAACTCTTCATTTTTGTATGCATTGTCATATTAAGAAGGTCAATTGATTTCATGTTGACTTTAAACATTTGTTTCATTTTCAGCTTGCCAGCAGAAACATTGACCCTCTTGATAGTGTACTCCTAGAGGAAAATCTATCATTTTGGACTTTGTCATGTAGATATGTGAAAAAATAAAATGGAAAATTGATCCGCACTTCCTCCAGCACATACTGACAGTTCTTACTGGACAAAGACATATTTATTAAATGGAATCTACACTGGCAGTCCCTGCAGTTTCATTATTCATATAACTCATTACTAATAGTTTATGAAATACAAAAGCTCCTGTGATCGTCCTTGTGGCAAAAACATCAATTTATTTGTTTACTACGTGCTAGTTTTTAGCCTACAATTGGTTTGTCTCGAAAGGCAAACACTTGATCATTCATCAAGAAATGCTTGAGAGCACTTGACAGAATCAATGGGTAAATGTATATTGACACAGACCTGCTGAACGTGGTTGTGCACTTGCAACCTGCTTATGACAAGTGTGCACGCACATACACTTCTGCTCATACATTTACCACATTCCATTTCATTTGGAATTTCAGAATGTCCAACTTCTTACTTGGAAAAGAGCAATAAAACATCAATTGAAGTCAGACTTCTGTTCAACCCAGATTTTGCAGAGATGGGGGTTTATGATGTCACTCAAACATGATGCAATTTGAATTTATATTTCACAGATGCTATCATGCAATGCATCTTACGAAATGAAGAATGACACAAGATGATGGAAATATATTTTTTCAATTGTTTGTTTGCTGACTGCTCCTGATGGTTAAAAAAATGTCCTACTTTTGATGCAATTATGCAGTGAATTTCTGCCCTGCAGGAATATACAGGCTATGTTTCCTGTCCATGTTTAATTGATTCAGAGAGAGTTGGATCCAGAATTATCTGTGGAGAAACTGGACTGGCTTTTGGCATGCCTGGATAAAGAGCTTAATGACTTTCAAAGAGTTAAGTAAAAATAAAAAGCTTGACATCATGGGCAATGTAGTGTTTTTTGAGACAGGTCTCACTATGTTATGAGCTGGTCTTGCTCTTTAATTTACCCTTGAGTTTAAACAAGAACAGAGAAGTGTTTTCAGGAATATCAGTCATGTCATCTTCTAAAAGGTCCTACGACTTACAGTCCAAAGTGACTTATCTATATAATTGACACATATTTAATGTTGGCCAGTATAACACACTGCACACCAAAACACATTTGCTTACAGACAAACAGATGAAAACGTCAGTCATAAATATGGTACTCATTAACTAATGCCGAGTTTACACTACAAGATTTTAAGCCGGATTTTCGCTCGCCGACATTTTGTGGAGATTGCCAACAAAAGCCTGAAATCATAGGCAAATCGGAGCTTGCTCCTGTGAGCGACGAACGCAATGTATGAACTATCAAAAATGCGATTTGAGGGAAGTGCCGACAAGTTGCCGATGTCAGCGAGATATCTAGAATGTTAAATATCTGGACCTGTCTGTGATTCCAAATCTTAAAGATCGTCCTGCTTCTCCCATCTGACTGACTTAATGCACCGCTCTCTATTTTTTTCTTCTTCCGGAAAGTAATTAAAATGTAATAGTGGATTTTTTTTCTGTTGCTTTTTTTTCTGAGCAAATAGGTTAGTGAAAATAATATCTGTTTTGGTTTCTCATTCACTGCTGTGGAAGTTTACCCTGTAATTGTTTCTTTTGCTTTCCAAAACCTGGAGTTTGAAAAAGGTCTAATAATAAGTCCAGAGCTCAGCAGATGCTGTCAGACTGAACAAGTGATTTTAGCGTCTGTATATCTAGAGTTCACTAGTGGCTGACAAAAAGTGTTTGATTGAATGGATGCCCAGTATTAGATCTGAAATGCGTAAGCTTAAATTAGGAGTTACACTGCTGAATTTAAATTCAGTTGTAAGATATGTAAAGGAAAACAGCAGCAGCAGAACTCAAGTTACATAGTCATTAGCCAAGGAGTTGAACATCAATGGCACCGGCTGGCCATCCTGGTGTTACAGCTGCATGCAATGGAAGCAACTATTAATTCGAACATGCGTCAGCATTGCAACTACCAACAATTGAAGAAAATGTTTTTGCCTTTATTAGAACAAGTGTGCAGCACATGTTGTGTTACCCAATCATTTAATTAATATGGATGAGGTACCACTGACCTTCCATATCCCCATGTGTCGCATTGTCGCCAAGAGGGATCAGGAGAGTATCAGCATTATCAATATTGGCCACAAGAAGTCTCACTTCAAAGTGGTACTGGCTTGCTGCATAGACGCCTCAAAACTGCCACCTATGGTGATTTTAAGAGTCAGTGTGGAAGGATACATATGCTTCATCCATTTTTGTAACAAGAAATGGGAAGAGGCAGATGGATGAGGCGAAAGTTTACTTTTGGCTCAACAAGTGCTATGTTAAGCATCCCAACAGCTTTTTCAAATAAAAAAAAAAAAAAGCCATCTTTGTGATGGGCAGCATGCGAGCACACATCATAGATCAAATTAAGAACAAAATCAAAACAACCAACTCCATCCCAGCCGTTATCCCAGGAGGGATGACAAAACTGCTCCAGCCACTATACATTGCTGTCAACCAGAGTTTTCAAATTTGTTCTGCTGTCATGGTCCTGTCACCTTGTCAAGTTGGGTTTCTGTCTGGAGACCATGGTATTATCGTCCCCTGTCTGTCTCGTGTTTCATGTAAGTTCTTTGTGTAATGTCACGGTCCTGTCACCTTGTCAGGTTTTGTCTGGTGGGACCATGGCATTATCATTCCCTGTCTGTCTCATGTACGTTATTTATGTGAGCGCACAGGTTTGGTTGTTGGTTACCGCCGTGCGCGAGTTACCGCTATGCACTCTCCGGTGATGTCACCTTGTCAGGTTGGGTTTTTGTCTGACGAGGACAGTGGCAACATTGTGCTCTGTTTGTTTTATTCCAAGACTGTTGACGTTTTCTTTCTCATGTGTTTCAGGTGCCGCTGGCACGTAGAATCAGCTTTTCCATGGGAACCCTGATTGTTTCCATGAAATGCTGATCATGCCAACTTTCAATTGGTGAGTGGCATCTGTTTCTTGTTTGTTCATGCCTATTTTAATCCCCTATGTACTAACCTCACTCTGCCTAGTTGGTCCTGTCTTGTGTAACTTTTGGTTACCCGCGTGTCGGGTGTGTGGTTGCCTTCCAGTATTGCTGTGTGTCAGCTGGTCTTCCACGGAGGACACTGCATCTCTGCCTGCATGTCAGGAGTTAAGTTCACTCTTCTCTGGTGGCCGTTGTTCTGCATCTCACTAAGCTTCAATGGCGCATTCTACGAATCTGTTCCTGACTTCCACAATGCACACACTCATCACTCATCCTACAAACACACTCTTCGCAGATTGCCCCTTGCGCAACTACGACACGCATACCAATGGAGATCGCTTCCCACTGCTGCAGCCGGTGTTGGGATTTTCTACATTCCTCAACCCAGTGACTGCTCATTAATACTTTTAATTAATCCTTTGAACTGTTCCTCTGCTCTTGGGTCTGTTTGTCTCACTATTGTTTGTTATATCTGCATCAGTTGTGGGAAACCTGGATGGATGGGGACCACAGTTTCATGGCGACTGAGATGATGCACCATGCATCATTCTAGGATGTTGTTGAGTAGATTGACAAGGCATGAAATGAGGAGATGGCTAACACCATCCTGTCAGGATTCCGGAAGGCTGATATAATTGTGGATTGTAACAGTGAATCTGACTCAGCAGAGGAGGAAATGCCAGTTCCTCTTTGTCCAGAGATTGCAGAGCTCTTTAAGAGCAATACAGAGGAGGAGGAATTCAAGGGATTTGCTGATAAGTGAGCGGATCTAAATATGCTTTCACAAATTCAGTTAAGGCCTTGAAATGTTTACAGTGTTTATAATGAATACCGGTATGTGGCAGGGTGGAGGGCGGGGCCAGGTCGTGATTATACACACCCGGTTCCGTATCAGGCTAATCAAGCCTCCGAGAGGGATAAAGGCCAACTGCGGAAGATGGTGCGGGAGAGAGAGATAATTTACAGACATGTCTGTCATGTGTGTGTGTGTGTTTGTGTCGTTTGGTAAAGTTTATCATTAAAATATTATTTATATTGTCAAGCCGGTTCTCACCTCCTCCTTTCCCTTAACCCCCTTTACACGGTAGTAATTAAAACCAATAGGTTTGTTGTCTCCTTTTTTCTGGTCTTAATCCCTGATACATTTGAAGGATTTGCTGTGGAGTGAGAGTTTATTTTAGACCCTATTTTTGCACATTTTATAATGTTTATATTTTCATGTATTTATAGTGTTTATAATGTGTTTATAATTCAAGCTTTGTTTCTCATTCATTTCTGAATGTAAAAATAAAATGACTTATACAGGGGTGTGATTTATCTGGGTTTTTTTCTTCTCTCAACAACATGATTAAAAGCAGGCACGACTTAAACTCAGGTAAACTTAGGGTGCAAGATATGGTACTCATTTCCTTATTTCAATTGACAAAATTACACAATTATTTTGAACCTCCGAGGAATTGTAGAGCCACTGGCATTCTGATGTCTGTCATGATAAATTCTTTGTTTATTTGTTTGCTGTCCAATACCACTGCAGCCATCTGCTGTCAAAATATGTTATGAAAATCACATCCAAACTTATTATAATGTTTAGTCTTCAGTGCTTGAGTTGTTTTTGTTCCCTGTCAAAAAGCTACACTTTGATGCTGCGCTGAATCAGCGCTTTGGGAACAGTTTTAGGTGTGACCAGCTGTAAATATGCGTGCAACGCGTCAAGTGAAATTGACTAGAATTTATACCCTCTTCTGGTGACATCAATTGGATGCACCTGTAGCAGGGCTATAAATATATATAGATAATTCTGTGTGCTGTGCTTCTTGACTGTAAGAACTTTCTACTTTCATCTGTTAGGAGTTAGAATTGTTAGGCAGTGTGCAGAAACCTTTCTCTTTCTCTTTTCTTAAAAAAAAAAAGAAAAAGAAAGACTGATAAACAAAGAAAGCGGTGTGTGTTCCTGTGTTTACGCTCTATGGCTAAAACTGACACACACCAGTTTTGTTTTGTGTGCTTGGGGGAAGAGCATGCTGCTCTTGCTTTGGGGCAGGGCAGGTGCAAGCTTTGTGATCTGTTTACAGTCAAAATGCTTCACACTCGTCTCGCTTACTTCCAAGAGCCAATGCCCACTCTTTCATTGTGGGGCTCTCGCATAGATCTGGCTGAGGAGCGAGAGACGGGTATGTCCCTATCACTCGCTCTCTCCCCAGATCCAGCTGATCCTTCTCGTAAGCCTGAAGCGTGCTTCGGTGCCTCTTCAGTTCACGAGGGGGACGCTGAACCTCTGTACATTCCACGCACAATAATAAAGCGGCTGAGGTAGTACTCGAGGTGCTGTGGCCAGACTACAGTTAGACTGGCCACACGAACAAGAGACCCCCAAACACTCCAAACTAGAAGACATATTTCTGTCTGGTGGCCAAAAAAAAAAAAAAAAGGGAAGGGAACACTACATAAGTCCCTTCCTTTCTTTGATTACCTCCACGATGAGCTCTCTCTCATTCATGGAAGGAACCTTGTACTTCCCGTGTCTTCGTGCCCACGACGTCAGCATATTCGACTATCGTGGGTGCCAAGGCACGGAGGTACTTGCAGGTTATCTCTCACCTGGCTCGGCATCATCACTAAAGAGACCCACTCTCCCCACAAAGCCATGCAGGACCACCTCCACGCTTGTGGGTAAGGCTTATCAGGCAGCAGGTCAAGCTGGTGCTGCCCTGCACACTATGGCAGTATTACAGGCGTACCAGGCTGATCTGTTGAAGGACCTGAGTGTGGGCACCATGGTCGATGAAGAGGCTTTCTCTGAGCTTCGTTGAGCCACGGATCTGTTTCTCCGTGCGACCAAGCAGATGGCCCGCACCATTGGCCGGTCTATGTTGACTTCAGTCAGCATGGAGAGACACTTATGGCTCAACCTATCGCATCAGAGACAAGGACAAAACTTTCCATCTCGATGCCCCGGTTTCACCTTCTGGCTTATTTGGTGACACTATGAATATATTTATCACCAGGTTCCAGGAGGCAAAAAGTCATGAGGAAGCCTTCGGGCAATTCCTTCCTCGCCGCACTCAGGGGGAGGGGCTGTCAGCCACCCAGCCCAGCCCCGGTCCTTCTAGAAGGGAGGCTCAAAAACAAAGTGTGGCGAGTCGTGCTCCCCCTCGTAGAGACTGGGGACCGGCTCGTTGCCCTCAGCAGCCCCCAAAGCAAGACCTCAGGGCAGTCATTTCTAAGAGGAAAAAACACTGACGTCTAGCACCCAGCCTTGTGGGGGTAGCCCCCCTTGGGACGGGGCACGTGTATCATCCACTTCTACCCTCCCGATACCTCCTTAAAACCTCTCTATTCTCGCCGCCTCTGGTGTTTCGGGAGTTAGAGGCTTCCAGCTAAATGTTGAGTGTATCGTTGCTTCCTGTCTTAGTCCAGGATGCGGAACACTCGTCATCCCCTCAACAATGTCAAAATGAAAACCCATCTCAGAGAACCTGGCAGCGTGGAAACCTCTGCCAGGTATTTCTATGTGGGTCCTAAGAACAGTAGAAAAAGGCTATAGAATTAAATTAGTTCACCGTCCTCTGCGTTTCAACGGTGTGGTTCCCACTACCGTGAAACCAGAGCAAACATGTCTACTGTGGAAAGAACTGTGAAATCTCTTGGTCAAAGGGGCCATAGGACATGTTCCTCTTCCAGAGAAAGGAATCAGGTTATTACAGCAGATACTTCCTGGTTCCCAAGAAGTGTGGGGGGTTGCATCCGATCTTAGATCTTCGAGGCTTGAATTGCTCAGTCAGGGCATTCAAGTTCAAGATGCTAACTAGCAAGACAGTTGTGTCACAAATCCAACAACACGATTGGTTGGTCACTATCGATCTCATGGATGCATACTTTCATATAGAAATTCTGCCACAACACAGGAAGTTCCTGAGGTTCGCTTTCGGGGGCGAAGCCCTCCAATATCAGGTTCTTCCATTCGGCCTAGCCCTATCACCCCTCACATTCACGAAATGCATGGATGCAGCACTGGCTTCTTTGCGACTCTGGGGCATCCACATTCTAATTTACATAGACGACTGGCTGATACTAGCACAGTCTCAAGAACTAGCAGCTCAGCACAGGGATATCGTCTTAGCTCATCTGGTTTCTCTGGGTCTGAGACTCAACGTCAAAAGAGCGTTCTCTCTCCCACTCAGGGAATTACCTATCTGGGTGTTGTATGGAATTCGATCATGATGCGGGCACAATTGTCTCCCACTCGAATTGTGTCCATTCAGAATACCCTGAGCAAAGTCAGGCTAGGCCAAGGTTGCACTGTTCGTCAGTATCAACGAATACTAGGTCTCATGGCACCTGCGTTCTCGGAGATCCCTTTGAGCCTTCTGCACATGAGACCATTTCAGTTGTTGCTCAAAGCCAGGGGATTTCATCCAAGGGCCAGTCCCCTAAGGGTAATAAGGGTACCCTTTCTATGTGGTTCAGACCCCGGTTCCTTACTTTGGGTCCCACTCTAGGTGAGTCTTGCCGTTGCAAGTTGCTAACGATAGACGCCTCCTTGATAGGCTGGGTAACAGTCTTAAGTGGTCGTCCAGCTCAAGGGGAATGGGAGGGTCGTCAGCTTGATTGTCACATTAACTGTCTTGAGTTCTTGCCCTGAAATACTTCCTCCAGGGGCTGTCATGTCTTGGTGCAGGTGGACAACACAGTGGTAGTCTCTTATATAAATCATCAAGGAGGTCTACGTTCACGCCAGCTGAACAGACTGGCACGGCAGATTCTCCTTTGGGCTCCTGTCAATCAGAGCAGCTTATATCACTGAATGCTCCAGTCCGTGCCCCTCAGATTTACGCCACTGGCTAGTGCGGTGGAAATAAGTCAGGGCAACTATCCGTTTGCCATGGGGGCTGCAACAAGGGGCGGCCACCACCAAGCAGTCAATGTCGCATTTGGTGAGGGATGCTATTGCGAGATGATCTGTTGAGTTGGTATAAATGCTTAATAATACTTTTTTAACATTAATAACCTACTGTATGAAAATGTATGTTCATGTAAGCACATGACATATATGAAGCATTTAATAATGAATTAGCAATTATAGTAACCTATGTACATAAAGTTTAATATGGTTGAATGGTCATCAGGGTTTGTTAAACGATATATGCTATTAATAAGCATGGAGAGCTTAATGGTATTTTTGCAGAGGAACTAAGGTAACTAGGACTAGGTAAGTTGACACAGCACTATTTTTTGACATCAATGTGACAAGTGACAACACAAGTGAATCAAGACATTGTAGCTATGAATATAAACACAAAGGGGACTGCAAAATTACATAATTCCTCCTTTTAATCTGAAAATAATAGTCTATTTTTGCTGCATTGTGACGAAATCATGAATTAGGGCATTTTATGTTTTTGAATAATATAATTATGAATAAGTATAATAATTAAGCATTTATTACATGTAAGATAAAATGCTCGCTGTTTGACAACTCTTGCATGGAAGTTAATTTTGTCATGTTGTTATAACTGCATATAAGTGATTTATCATACATTAATTCTTAGACAATAAATAACCCCTTTTAAAGCCTGAAATGAATAATTCACCCAAAAATTTTAATTCTCTCATCATTTTTCTTTCCCTCATGCCATCCCAGATGTATATTAATTATTTTTCTGAACACAAACAAAGATTTTTAGAAGAATTTCTCAGCTCTGTAGATCCATACAATGCAAGTGAATGGGTACTAAAATGTTGAAGCTCCAAAAGTACATAAAGTAAAATAAATTAATACAACTCCAGTGGTTAAATCCATATCTTCAGAAGTGATATGATACATGTGGGTGAGAAACAGATCAATATTTAATTATTTTTGACTATAAATCTACACTTTCACAATCATATTCATTTGTTTCTGGTGATTCACATTCTTTGTGCATATCTCCACCTACTGGGCAGAGAGGAGAAATTACACTCACTGAAAACTTTTTTAGGAACACTATGGTCCTAATAAAGTGCCCGATGTGGTCTTCTGCTGTTGTAGCCCATCCACCTCAAGTTTTGATGTGCTGTGCTTTCTGAGATGCTACTCTGCTCACTAAAATTTTACAGAGTGGTTATCTGAGTTACTGTACAATTTATGTCAGCTCAAACCAGTCTGACCATTCTCTTGTAGGATATTAGATGTAGAAGAATTGCAGAAATATGAATTGGATCTAGGAAAACCCAACCTTTTAGTCCTGGAATTCCTCAACATCATACATTAAAAGATTCTGCTTGACTAAAGCACCAAGAAATCTAGTGAAGCTCACATCTGGCCAATAAAACTAACAAAAGAGACTTATCCAGATAGCATGTGACTTCAGAACTTCATGCCTTTGAGGAAATACCCCGACGTTTAATGGTTCTGGCCTGACACATTTATTAAGACCATCTCTAAAAAGAGGCCCCTGGGTGCAGAGGTCACAAGAAAAAAAGGACAGAGTGAATCAGCTTCACTTGGAGATCATCCTGAACTACAATGCCAATTTTGGATGATAATTTGTCATGATATTCTTAGGAGATACTCATTATTCTGCAAACAACAGCTAATGGAATCCAGGAACATTGTACGTCACTGAGTTAACCCTCTAAAATGTACAGAATGCATTTAAACCCACAATATACACAATACCCAGCCTAGCTGGATCATTCTGAAAATGACTCTATGACCTGTAATCACTGTGTTATAACTGACTAATTAATTATTAGAGCCTGATGTACCTTTTAAAATATTTGTAGTGATTTGTAATCACTTCTAACTAACAAATCAATGATTATAATCCTTAATCTTATATGGTAACCGACAATCAGGTTTCTCATAACGTGTAATGTATTATCCATGAATTAACCAGTATGATTTGTTACCAGGGTTTTTCATGTTTTGTTACTTACATGTGTAATATTCGATGGGTTATCGAATGGGTTTTATATTATTTCATATATGAAAGTATGTCATATTTTGTATGTAAATGCTTTCTTGTTTATGTAGAGAACGTTGATGAATGTCATGTCTCTTGCACCATTTTCAAGATATAAAAGTTAATGATTAAACATTCACTATTTTGAGCGGCAGTTGAAAGGATCCTTCACACAAAGGATTGTAAATTAAATTTTAAATGACAGACCAGTTGACCATGTGACTCTCCATGTGACACCTTTGGGTGCAGCCAATTTCATTTCAAATGTCTCCAAAATAGGAAGAATGCTCTCTTCTTTTCCTTCTCTCTTGCAACACTCTCTTGGAACCATCACGTAGTCTCCACTATTCAGCTCTCTTGCTGCTTCCAGATACTTTTTTTTTACAATTTACATTTATGCATTTGGCTGATGCTTTTATCCAAAGTGACTTACAGTGCACTTATTACAGGGACAATTCCCCCGAAACAACCTGGAGTTAAGTGCCGTTCTCAAGGACACAATGGTGGTGGCTGTGGGGATAGAACCAGTGACCTTCTGATTAACAGTTATATGCTTTAGCCCATTACGCCACTACCACTCATCCATGCCATGTAGAGTCCAAGGAAAACTTGAGATACAAAAGTCCAGAGGAAGCCTCTCACTATCTGCTCTACGGTTCACACACCCAACGGGAGTCGTGAGTCTTCCTTGCAGAAGGCCTCGCTTCAAAGCCCACTTGATCAGCCATCCAGACAATAACTATCCACGATCATAACAGAGTCCCAAGACATCAACGGAACAAATTTTCTTCAAACGCCAAAGAACAAAGCAACACAAGAATCACAACGACACACAAGTACATCTCCAGACTGTTGCTCAAAGTGCTGGTGTATTAGTTGAATACTTTGGGTAATCCGATTGCAAATCGATTTAGACTCAAAGAAAGATAAATGGTTCTTAAGGCATTGTCAACAGACTCTGTTAAGTTCATTTTATCTGTATTGATCATTTATTTCACATTCTGTCACTACTCAACAAACCTGTTTCATATTTTATGTGTTAGATTAGTATATGTTTAGAATAACAATAAAGTTTGTCTGTATTCAAAGGTAATTTGACTGTGGTATATTTTGATAAATAATCTCGTCCGTTTTTAAAAGATTTTGCTTCAAAGCTATACATAAATATGTGTGATATTATTTTCAGTAAGCCGTGAGAATAACATTACTCCAATAAGTTAATTAATCATAATTCCCTTATTAAAGCTAATTCCTTACAGTAGAAATTGTGAGCAGATACAACGTTGTATTACAAATTTAATGGTGGAGAATTTTATTCAGACAAATATTCTAGTTATGTGTCATTTATCTTTCTTATAATGGTTGTCGAACGTGACTAATTCCATTATAAATTTCCTTACGTAATAATGATGTAGAATAAGGACAGTGTAAATTCATTATAAGCTCAAATACTGTTTTCCTACGTATAATGGTGGGCGAATTGCAGCACCTTAATCCATATCGTGTACATTTATACTTCCAAATTTCCTGCACTCTGTTGACCTCTCTCATCAACAAGACATTTCCGTCCATAGAACTGCCGCTCACTGGATGTTTTTTGTTTTGAGCACCATTCTGAGAAAATTCTAGAGACTGTTTTGTGCGAAAGTCCCAGGAGATCAGCAGTTACATAAATACTCAAACCAGCCCATCTGGCACCAACAATCATGCCATGGTCTAAATCACTGAGATCATTTTTTTTTCCACATTGTGATGGTTGATGTGAACATTAACTAAAGCTCCTGACCTGTATCTGTATGATTATATGCACTGCACTGCTGCCACATGATTGGCCGATTAGATAATCACATGAATAAGCAGGTGTACCTAATAAAGTGCTTAGTGAGTGTATAGTTCAAAAGGTCTTAAATATTGTTCTGTTTCTCATTGTATGGATCTACAGAGCTGAGATATTCTTCTAAAAATCTTTATTTGTGTTCAGCAGAAAAGTCATACACGTATAGGATGGCATAAGGGAAAGTAAATGATAAATAAAACAATTTAGGTGAACTATTCCTTTGAATTTTGGCCTCAAAAAAGCTTTTTAAAACCATTCACCGTTAAAAGGACCTTTTAATAAACCCCTAAAATGGGTTTATTATTTAATTATTATTTTTATAAAAAATAAATCTTATTTCCAGAATATATATATAAACATAATTTAATTGAATGTCATCACTGTCTTTTAAAATAATATTTGTAATGTAGTTTTGCCAATGTAATTTTGTTGTATTCACCTAAAGTTGCAGGATATATCAAAGGACTAAATAACACACATCTGAAAATCTGGAAACTTCTTGTGTAAAAGAGCCAGGGCTCGAGTTGAGGGGGGATGTTAGGGGATGGTCCAGGAAATACCATAAAGCATCCCCCTTGTAGAACCACCATCCCCCCATTACAATCCCCTTTAGATCAATTGTGTCATGTATTTCTTAGAACTAATCATGCAAGTAAAATTTTAAAAGTTCTACATTTACATGTTTCAAAGCATATCAAATCAATGAGATGTTTCTTGTGTTCATTTGTTTATCCTGTAACACTGGAGAGACATAAACTTTTGAAATGGCCATAAAATGTCATCTTTGTGCTTTCCTCTTAAAAATGTCAAGTTAATTTTAGAACTCGAGCTCCATACAGACATGCCAAAAGTCATCTGCATTACTCCAGAGACTATTCAGCCAGAGCACTTGCATTAAAATGAACTGGAAAAATTGGAACACTCAGTATGGTGGATGTAGAAAAGGAATACCTGCCTTACATGTAAAAGAGCCAATCACCTTTGATACAGACATTACCTGTCAGTTACTCAATAATACGTATGCACATTAGCTGGACCAGACTGAAACACTTCATTTTTTTAGCGTGATCTCAGCTAAAGCACAATTTATTATACAGATTTTACTGCTGATTTGAAATATGTTATTTACTGTAATATTGATCAAAGTTTTTGGAGATTTTGGCCTTCAAGTAGACAGAAGCTATACTTTTATGCTTTTATACAGGGAAATATATTTATTTTAATGCTCAGAAGTTGCTCTTTAAAAAGCTTAGGAGACTTTATGGAGATCTCAGGCCACGTCCACACTAATACATTTAGTTTAAAAACACATCATTTTCTCTACATTTTAACCTTCCATCTCCAATGAGAGAGTGTTTTTGACAGCTAAAACTGTGCATTTCAAAAAGGCTTTCCCAAGTGGATACATTTTAAAATGTTGTCATCACATTGTAGTGTGGACGGTGAAGACAGAGATATCTAAAAACGAATACATATTTATAGTCATGTGATGCAATCATATGATCCATTCAACCCAAAACAATTAAGATGGTGGCCCGCATCATTGTGCGTTATTGTGCCTATTATAGAGATCTGCATGGGTCTAAAAATTACAACCGACCGTAACCGAGACCGTGTAGTATACCCTACCAGAGGAGAAAGGGAAAAAGTGTATTTGCTGAAACTTCACTTGGTGCAGAACAATGTGGAATAAAATTAAACAATTCAACAGTCCACTCTCGGTGCAGAACAATCTGGAATAATGTGAAACACTGCAACAGTCCCCTCTATGCAGCCTGAAATGGTACACATTGTTGAATCTTTGTGACAACTGCGTTAAAAACAATCTGACGCAGCGCAAAGAATGAAACGGAGCGCAGGTGTCTTGACAAGCGTTTTTGTCAATTTGAAGTTCTTTTTAACTTGACATGGTGTTTAAAATGTGCCGGTCCTGCGCGAGACACTGAATAAAAAGCGAGTAAATGTCAAAGGCATTCGTCCAGCATGTTTACATAGGAAAACAATGGGAAAACAGAACAGATGTGCGCAAAAACACATTCGGTGTGAAAAAACCCTAAATCGTCCATTCACGCCTGTCTGTGAGTGAGAGCTCGTGTGTGAAATAAGTTTGGTAAGCCTGTAGAAATCTGACCCGAACCCATTGGGTTCTCTAGTCCCGGCGGGGCCCAGGTCAGGTTGTAGAAATTTAGTCTGTTATTCACTTTGAGCATTATTTAATATAAATGTCACTCTCTACAACCTTCACAATTCATTCCTTCATAGGTGACGTAAGTTTACTCGGTACTGCTGTCCAGCGACGAAACACAAGGACAATTGCCTTTCAGTCCAGCATAAACACAGACAACTGTAAAAGACTCAAATAAGTTCTGAACTATATAGATTAACTTTACATTGTGAATATGTGTGATTGTGTATTTATCCCTTTGTGGATTGCCATCGAAAGTGTGACTTCAGAGATACATTTTCTTAGTCATTTAAGGTCACTAAAAAAAGTAGAATTTCAGAAAAACTCTCCATAGCTGTATTCTTTGGAAAACGATGATGTTAGGAAACTGAAAATGAAGTTTTCAAATGAAAATGGTTAAGTGATCCATCACAACACATCATGCAGCCACAGATTGCTTGTCGCCAGATTTTTATTGTCACTATGTCAGTAATGTCACTTAATGAATTTGCTTACTAATGTTTTAATGAAAATGTGTGTTCATAAATGTATATTCTTAGTTCAGTTCAAGTTAAGCTCAATTGACAGCATTTTTCACCACAAAAAAATTTAAAAACAACAATTCAAATTTTTTATCAGAATTTCTGAATATGCCCCCATCTACTATTAACCAAACAAAATGTTAGTCCCACCCTCAATTTACGACATTGGTTGAGTCAATGTTTTTGTGTCGGGTTTGGTTTCATACCCGTTTTAGAAAAACGGTCATCAGGATCAGTTAATTTGTTGCCACCAGACCAGTTTTACAGCTGTCTTGATTCATCGTCAGATAAAATCTTCCAGAAATATTCGAAAGCTTGTCCTACTGTCCATGTAGAGTGTATTCTGTTTATCAGCTACAGCATCACATTACTGAATGTTGCTCTTGCTAGTTCCGTAAAATTCTTAACTGTGATAACATCAGCTTTAGTGAAAGCTTCAGGCATCCTTGGGGTGCCCTCCCATGAAATGTCCAATCTTCTTGCCCAATAAACAATAGGTTCCTACAAAATCACAAAGAACGTGTATGTCAACTTTACACTATTTATTAGATCCCAAGCTTTAAAAACAGTAATATATCTAAAAAATGGTAAACTAAAAAAAATTAATTAGAGACCTGTTTTAAAATACATTCAGCTGTCAATCTCCATTAAGCATTTACATTTACATAAAGCACCCTTTGAACAATTGAATACAGAAAGCAACTATCATGCTGGCTAGGGTAATTAAACCTTGTCGCTCTTAGTACCAATTTATGGTATCCAATAATGCTTATCCCAAAAAATGAATAAATAAAAATATGAATATGAACTTTCCCTAAAATATCAGCTGGAGGTTTTAAAACTGCCAATTTATAGCATAATGTAGAATTATTTGCATTATAATTGTGAAATAATAGTGTTCTCCCTCTATATGACACACAGGGCAAGAGCCACTTTAATTTGACTAACCTGCCTTTTAACATCTCTAAAAAAACCTTTTTCCTAGATAATTTAGACATCCACATGTATCCTCTTGGTAATATTGATACTACATATTTCCATTTTCCTACAAATAATCCTGAACTTTTTTCCAATTTACTCATGCATTAGATATTTTTTTTTAAAATTCCACCAAGTCATCTTGCCCTTTAATAATAACAATGACATCTTCAGCCCAAGCTGCTATAAGTGAACACGATAATTGCCCTGTGAACTCTGCACAAAAACTACAACGTCTGATAATTAACAACCTTGCCTTATACCTCTTTTCAATTTAAGCGACCTTCAATACACTTTCAGTTCCTCTATTCAGAATTGAATTCATGTCAATAAATTTGTATTCTAACAATATTGGAGTTATACCCGATCAAAGGCTTTTTCTTGGTCCATTGAAATAAGACCACACTTAAGGCCAAACGGACTAGAAAAGTTACGAAGAGATATTACAAATTATCGATCTACATGGGACACAGTGTGACTGATCAGTGTGAATCATAAATTCCATAAAAAAAATTTAACCAGTTAGAAAGAGCTTTAGAGCTGTAATAATCAGCACAGAGCAAAGAGATAGGTCTCCAGTTGCTTATTTTTCTTGAGTCTCCATTTTTAGGTAACAATTTAAGGACAGCCATTCTGCAGTTCAATGGCAGCTGTCCTTCAGTTAAACACACATTGATCACCATTAGAAGGTCCGCCCCCAACACTACCCAGAAGAACTTAAAAAATAAAATAAAATGGGGATTCCAACTATTCCTTAAGCCCAACCATTCTCCATGCTTTCCACAGCTGAGTAGAGTTCCTGCACTGTCAATATCTTTTCCAGGTCGGCATATAGTTAATATCTCTGTGCCATTTCAACATCACCATTATGCTCACAAGCATAAAGTTTAGAGTAAAACTGTTTTCAGAATATCAGAAGGGTTTGTGAATTCCTAAATTAATAATTCTACTCTTCCTTTTCTTTTTTTCAAGGCTACAAAAGAAGCTAGATGGAGCACCCATTTCATTAAAACGTTGAAATCGTGATCTCGCACACACACTGAGAGAGGGAGAGAGTTAAAGAGAGAGAAAGGTCTTGGCAGCTCAGTATTCCATGTCATTTCTAAAAGTTGATAGTCGGCACATCCCGTAGTGTGACATGGTAAAGTTTAGAGACATGCTACATCAACTTTCCCCATGCTTCCACTCTAATACGTCTCCCACTGGACACATTTAAATTGTACAACCCAACTTCCTCTTCTGTCACTACTGTCCAACTCTGAAAGTGATCCCCAAAGCCACACAGCTTTTCTAGCTTTCTTCAGTAACTTCTTGTTTTGTTCTTCCTCTTTATATCTATCTCAGTCTCCAATTGGATGCAGTGTTATCATACAGGCCCAGCTGGTGTGCAAGAAAACTCAGGGCAGGCGGTATTACTGTTGCAGAGGCTCCCGTGGGTCACTGTCTGTGCTTTAATTTTCAAACAGCACTTAATTTACAAATTGAAAAATTCCCTTTATCCGTTAAGTTTTCTTACAGTCCTACTTTTCCTATTCAAACAACATTAATATGCATCCAAATCCACCACATTTTCTTTGGAATATTCATAGTATAATTTTGAGTAATTCAGCAGCAGTGGCATCTGGTGTTGATAATGTCACCATAAGTTGCAAGAGATGCAGTTGACGTGCATCCAGAAATGCTGGTTCAATGTCACTGCAACAATAACTGGCATGACATGAGGATTTCTTGATTACACAGAAGAACATAATGCCTTGCTGTAATG
Organism: Moxostoma hubbsi; assembly: GCA_032164185.1. Taxonomy (NCBI): domain Eukaryota; kingdom Metazoa; phylum Chordata; class Actinopteri; order Cypriniformes; family Catostomidae; genus Moxostoma; species Moxostoma hubbsi. The sequence goes on from JAVLUX010000026.1 coordinate 5,054,465, forward strand.
ACCATTTGGTCTTCTTTACGCATCCCTCTGTCCTTACTAATGTCATCACTTTCAGTCTCTCTCAATTTCTCACAATAATAATGTATCCAAGGATGCAAATCGAGCCCTGAGAATAACAATTCTTGATTTTTATTCATACCGCTCTCTTCCAACAAAGAATTCTGTCATCATTTACTTAACACAAGTTGTACATTCTGACTTGCGTGTAACTTACTTCCAGTTCGCCTGTTAATTTGCTTCATTCTCTGTGCAGATGTAAGTTGTAATAATATACTTATGTTATCGATATAGCAAATTAATGTCACATATATAAGATACCTCTAAATGAGGAAATCAACCCATTAGTAATGGTTCATTGTACAACTGCTCAGCTCACGCAGCTCAAGCGGTTACATCCCCAAAATACTTGATAATTTCATTCCATTCTTTCTAGATATTTCTTTCTTTTTTTATGAAAATTATGCATTGTTAATATCTTGAAGCATTTTTCTCTGCTTATTTTTTTCAACATGTTTTAATTAAAATCATTGGATTATCATCATCGTGCATCTTTTTCATCTGGTCTTCGATGTTGTTGACATAAACAAACAACAAATTGTTTTTTGTTAACAATAACAAAAAGTTATCAATTGTTTAACAACTTTAAATAAAAACTGCATGATAAAACAACAGCATAAGATACATTGATGTTTGAAATCCACCCATCTCTAGCAGAACTAAAAGTTTAAATGTTTTATCTTTTATCTTTGTCCCATTTTTCCTGCATATATCTTGCACAAAATCTCAGGGTTTTTGTATGGAAGAGTGGAAGTGCAGACAGTCATTAACTAAAAAAAGGCTTCTTTATTAAAATGGGAAAAGACCAAACACAAACCTAGGCAAAAACAAAAACAAAATGGCCCAGACTTCAGACAAACAGGGCTGAAAAAAAAGACCCATGGCAGGGCAAAAACTAAAAGGAAAATTAACAAACTAAGAAAATTAACAAAGACAAAGGAGGAGGCTTCAAGAAAGTAGCGAGGTCCGGCAACCTGGGAAGAGGCTTCAGGAAGGTGGTCAGCCTCAGGACAGGGATGAGGTCAGGAAGTCTCAGGACAGGAAGCCTCAGGACAGGGATGAGGTTAGGCTTGGCGGTGACCACTGGGCAGAGGTCAGGAGTGGCTGCTGGGCAGAGGTCTGACTCTGTGGCAGGGGACTGGACAGGGTTCAAATCTGCAGCAATTGGCGAAGGGTCAGGGACGGCAGTCAAACTGCAACAGGGCAGCAATGAGGTCAGGCAGCTCCAGTGCAGAAATTAAGACAGGTGCCTCCTGGTGGATGAGCACCTCCTTGCGGATGGTGGCGAGGACAGGTGCCTCCTAACATGCAGTGGTGAGGATGGGCACCTCCTGGTGGACAGCGGCAAGGATGGGAGCCTTTTGGCAGACAGCGGCGAAGGAGGCACGCACCTCCAGGAGTCTGGGAGTGGCCGAGACAAGCACCTCAAGGGGTCTGGCAGCTGTCATGGTGGGCACCTCCAGGGGTCCAGCAATGGAAGACAGGACGGTGGTGGAGAATCCTTTAGGGGCTGCTTTGGAGCTTCCCTTTTTTCTATGTTGACGCCTCACCCGTACTGGAATGGCAAGTGGGACAGACGAGGGCTTCATCTTCATCAAGCAGGAACTCCATCTTCCTTAGCTGGCAAACCTAGTCAACCACCTCCCAAAAAGTCCAAAAGCTTTCATCGCCCAGCATTTCCCAGTTGAAAGGCTCATCAAGTCAGGCAAGGAAGAGTTAAATCAGTCTGGCCTCACTAAAACTTTACCCCTGGACTGCATCGTGGAGTGACTGGGCATACACACCCTGTCGGCAGTGTTGCAGTCTCTCAGTCAGGGGCATGTCTTTGGGGGCCGACTCCTGCCGGACCAGTGCTGGATGGAGGACTAGTCCCATGGCACAGGGTAGACTGTCTGCATGGTTCACTTATTGTCAGATTCTTCTGTCAGAGATTTTGTACAGAAGTTCCCAAGTGCAGTCATTGACACAAAAGGGCTTCTTTATTAAAAAAGGGAAAAGAAAAAATACAAAACTAACCAAAAAGAAACACAAAAAGTCCCATATTTTAGCCAAACAGGGCTGGAAAAAAACAACCCATGTTTACCTGGTTAAACATTAAAGCACACTAGTTTTATAAATAGTATAGAATGTTTTCATATTTTATTTAATAATGCCAAAATTATCCACAAATAATGTTTTATTTTCACTCAAAAATGGCGGTGCATTAGCTCTGGTCATTGAGGCCTATAATCAATATGTTCCAAAAGTAAATAAAAACCTATGGTAGTTGAAAGAAAACAAGTTGGCAAAAAAATATAATCCAATATTTGGTGATAATGCTATAGCATAATGAGAGATGTATAAGCAATTTTTATAGGCTGGTCATTTTTGCCTGGGAACACCACAAGTGTGACTTTGTGCCATTTTGCACAAAATACCACATTCCCTGCATTTAATAATTTACACTATATTTCTATCCTCAATTGAAAAACGTTGCCTAATCGCATACCCTAGTGAGTAGTAGATGGAGGTTTCAGTGAGTAAAATGTACCTCCCAAACCTGAAACTTTAACCTAAACCTAACTAATAGTGTCATGAAAGCAAATGTGACATGAAAAGCAAATTTTCTGAAACAGCCACGTAATTTTGTGTAACTTCTATGACACTTTTGTCTCACGGATCAGCTTGCAAGCCTGGCTGGGCTTGAACTTTGGTCTTCCAAGTATAAAATCCAACACTTTATCAGGTGAGCTACCCCAGAAACAAATCACATTGGAATAAGTGTGTAAATATAGGTGGGTCTGTAATACAAGCATTAAATGAAAAAGTAGTGCACATAATGTCATAATCAGCTGTTGTAGTTATGATTTGTGTGAAAGTGAACACAACACCTGTTGTAGCGCCTCTAGTGTTCATTTCATCTGCGGCGATCATAGAATGCGACATGTAAAAGTCATCTTGCAAAAATTTTGTTATAGTAATGTTCATTCTGTGAGACTAGGTTGAAAAAATTAAGTCTGGTTAAGAGACCGTGTTAGTTGTAATTTTAGTTAACAACAATAACTCTGCTTTTCATTTGTTATTATTTGATTCATTCAGATGGACCCTAAATGTAGCACTAGTCTAATGATAGTCTGACATTCATGACTGAGAACTGATAATCTGTCATTTTACTCTTGATTTTTGTGAAACTGCATACAAGTCATTGTATTCTTGTAGCACCTCTTGTGTTCATTTCATACATAGAATGAGCCACCAGGTATTTGTACCATATAATGTAGGTATATACTGTATTGTTAATGTAGGTAAAATGTATGTGATTCTATGATATCAGGTTTTTCAAATCTAATATTTTAATGAAATCAAGGGCAAAGCAAATCGACAAACTGAATTGGGAATGGATGGGAGGAGTAAATGTTGTCTCATTGTTTCATTGTGCTTGATTCTGCATATTTGATTGATGTCATCACCATGCCACACACTGCATCTCCCTAACTGTGCCTCCTGACTATTAAACAGAGAAATTGATTTGTGTTTGCACGTGAAGCAATCACAGGCAAAATTGAGCTCAGACGGAAAGCAAAACAGAGATTGGGAAGGACACAGTCAAACATTATTCTAGTATACTTTTATTTTATGTAATAAAATTGCCTCTTTTTTACTTTTCAAATTTGACATCCACAATCTTTAATTCATTACCCTGCCACTGGATGTCCCAATCATTTCTGTTCCATCCCCACAGTAATGCTCGATGTTTGATATTCCAACATGATATCTCCAATCTCCAACCATAATGGCATTCCATTGCACGATGCTCAGAAGATGATGTAGCAAACAAAACTGCAATGTTCCTGTTAGCTTAGCATGTGCTCATGTTACTCGAGACATCTCCTAGCAACCAAATGATAAACAATACTGCAATGCTAGCACTTTTTGTATCAAAAGAGAGTAACATTTTCCGTATTTTAAACATCCGTCTCTACAGATGTTTGTTAAATGTGTTTTATTGTCATGTAATGTAGAAACTTTGACTCATTGATGGATATAATTTAATAAAAGTTCAAGTTTATCATTCACTTTGAAAATCTCCTCGGGTGCCGACGTGTTTAGGTGACGTCATACACATGCATCTCTGCAAAACAGGAGATGAAGAATTCTGCACTTGTTTCAAAGTTGGAAGACTGAATTTTCCTAGTAGGAAAATGGGAAATTCAGACTTTCCCAGTTGAATGGAATGCAGCATAATCTGTACACTTGCTATTTTGTTTTTAATAGTATGCAGTATGCTAGTTTTCCATACCTAACATAGCCTGGGACATCCATTCATATTCCTCCATGCTTTACTTGTCACCATGTTGATTGTGTGACAGAAATGAAGTCAATGTAAAGATGATTATAGTGTTTAAGGATTTTTGCAGGTATTTTCTAATATTGCGTTACTGTTGGCTCTAGTAAGCCTTCTTTCATCCAAAAGATGTTCTTCTCACAAAACTCATAGCAGCATGAATATTTTATGAGAAGTTAATATTAAATGAATTTAGTTCTTAAAAGATCTCCACCTATATCTTATGCAGCTCAAAAACAACATAAGGGTTTTAGAGCTCTTTTGTGTGTAGGGGTGTTGTTGAGTCTTAAGGTTGAGTTGGTATGGGGGTTATATAATAATAAGAAACATGTAGCAAAGAACATTTTGGATTTATATTTATTCACCAGCATGTGAACAAGAAAAAAACCCTTAAGATTATTAAGATTCTGCTGTTTTCTGGATAAATTAATGGACTCACTAATACAGTTCATTATCATTCCAGAGCAGGGCATTATTCTGAAAAATTTAAGTTGGATTGATTTCCTCCCCAGACATTAAAAAATAATATGACATTTCAGATCTGACATTTCAACTTAAAAAAAGAAAATTGATTCTCATGTAAACACATGTTTCAGCGCTGTCATCCTGTTTCATTAGCCTCTGTAAACAGCCGTAGCAAAGCAGCACTCCGTGTCTGTTGTGATTGATCGAGATAGAATGAGTCAATACTGCCCTGAGCGCTAAAATAAATATTATGGGAAAAAGCTTAATGCGCTCGCAATTTTGTTAGTGTCCATGACCTTCATGTCACCCGATAGGTCTTGACATGTGATGTGGCTCAAAAGGCAAAACATGTTTGCAGATGGAGTCAGTCAGGATTTTAAAGGATTGGAAAAAAAATCACTTTTATTTCGGAGAAATCTAAGCATCCCTCAGCTGAGGCAAAAACCTGATACGTCAGGTTTTGTGAATTGTTATTAAAGGTATAAATCCCCCAAAATGAAAATTGTGTTAACATTTACTCCCCATTACATCGTTCAACACCCAGATGGCTTGTTTTTTTTTTTTTTTTTTTTCGTAAAACAATCGTGAATTCCTCAAGAATTTCTTGGATGCTTTCCTTTCCATATAATGAAAATAAATGAAGACTTTTGTCAAGCTCTAATATGTCATAAAAAGAACCATAAATGCAGTGACAGATTTAGGTATGGAAAACATGGCCAGCCACCCGTGGCAGCATCTTACCGGGGGCTGCACGGGGCACTTACCGGGGGTGGCATGGAGCCCCCTTCTCTCAGCATTTACTCCCTCATGCCATCTCAAACTTGTATGACTTTCTGTTTACTGCAGAACACAAGCTAAGTGTTTTTGTCCATTCCATGAATGTCAGTGGGGTCCAAAACTTTCAAGCTCCAAAGGACATTAAGGCAGCATAAAGGTAATCCATATGACTCGAGTGGATTAATCCATGTCTTCAGATGCCAAATGATCAGGTTGGGTGAGAAAGAGGTCAAAGTCCTTATTGACTATAAATCTTGACATCCATGGTCTCCGTGGGGCTTTCATAACAGAAGCTTTATCACACACTTCCTCACGCTTGACACATGTGCAGAGCGCTGTACACAAACCAGACACAGTGGCCCCGTCCCAAATGGTACTCTCTGTCCTTGAGGTCTTCCTCTGAGTGCACCAAGTTGTCACCAAGTCCATGAGGGAGCATGAGTGGTAAAAGTGTGCATTTGGGACAGACTTTATGACATGCAGTTTTAAAAATTATTATTTGAAAAAGTCATGACATTGATAGAGAGGGTAAAGGAACACACATTAAACTCACTATAGAATATTTGTTTTATTAAATAATTTCAAGCAACACACTGACAATAAAGCATTAGATAATTTAATCAAGAACCTCTGAAAAACACATATCTACAGCAACAAAACCCCATCATTTTAAATCTTTAGAGAACAAATAAATATGATTCAGACACATGGATGGTTACAGGTAGGCGCTAAGAACACAGTAAAATGTATAGAAACAACGTACTGCCATATATTTGCAAAAATAGTTAATAGTTAAATAGTTAAAAAATACACACAGTCACACTTCTGCAGGTAAAAATATCACTGTTTGCGAGTACCCCTCGAAGTGCTAAAATGTCAAATGGGACACCATACGGTCTCGTGGATTTCGCTGGAATGTGCAAATGAAGGCCACGAGACCGCAAGTCATTTCATGTGTGCCATTTGGGACAGGGCCAGTGTTGATAGGTTTGTGTTTCCCCGTCTGTTGCTCTCTTTTACATTGTGTCGAAGAAGCAACACTAGGGGTCTCTCTTGAGAGCCTTGCGCATCTCTGAACTTGAGAAAAGGCCAATGAGAAATTGGCAGACAGAATTTGCATGTCCCTCCCCTGGACATACGGGTATAAAGGGAGGGAAATGCGTCTGTCCATTCAGAATTTTTCGTTTGTGTGATCAGTGAGCTGTATTCACAAGACTGTTCACTTCATCTCTAAAAGAGAGTATGCTGTTGGATCTACGGTGCATATCAGTGGCTTTCACCTTCTCTGCATGGCAGCACAGCTTTGCCCCTGGGTGCTTCGACAGCACTTTTCTAAAAGAGAATATTTTCTTAAAAGAGTTTATTTCTCTAAAAGAGCAATACACAGCGGAGTCGAATGTCCTTTTCAGGACACGTCTTTATAAAGATGCCCTGTGTAGTTCCTGGATGCGGTCGAGTTCTCTCCGCTCCTAACGGTCACAGGCGCTGCCTCGTGTGTCTGGGCCACGATCACACCGAGGCAGCATTTGTGGATGGTTTGTGTTCTCACTGCGAGAACCTTACCATGGCAACGTTGTGGTCGTGGCTTTCCTTCCTAAAAAGGAACGCCACTCCAGCCGCCCCCCCCTGCATCTCTCCTTCATCCCATGGGATACAGGACGACACGGCTGGCAATGGAGGCGATTTGGGGATGGCAGCTGGCTCTGTTTCGCCGGGTACATCCCCACAAACCACCGACACACTCGTTGACTTCCACCCAGGCATGGGGTGACAGCAGCTCAACTCACAGCCTGTCTGCCTATCCTGTTCAGCCCCCGAGCTGGATGATGAGCTCGCCGCTGCATCGGAGAGTGTTACGGCGTCTGACACGGAAAACTCGATTGGAGGCTGACACCCAGATGGCCGACATGCTTGCCCAGGCTGCTGTCAGCATGGGGCTGGACTGGAACCCTCCGTCCTCCCCATAGCCTTGGCGGATGAATGATTGGTTCCTCGGGTCTGGGCGCCGCTCACAGCCCCCCCCCCCAGTTCCTTTCTTACAGGAAGTGTATGATGAGCTGAAGAGGTCATGGAGGGCACCTTTTACTATTTTTTTTGTGCTTTTTTTACTTTTCTTTGCTGCACCCCCTTCAGGCTGCGGTACCCACATTCTCAATAAAAAAGCAATTTTCTCTTTCTCTGGGTCACCCTACCCGCAAATGCCATTCTCAACAGTCCCGGCACACCGGACAAGGACCCCCCGCCTCCGGACCCACGACTGCTGCACACCGTCTGGCCAGTTCTGACGAGTCCAGAGGACGCCTTCATAGGACTTCCTCCTCAGTCACTAACCCACCCCCTACCGGGTGTGCAGAGCAAGGTAAGTGCTACGAGTCTTCCCTCAGCACCAGAGCATTGGGACTAGCTTTTGCCTCCCGATGCCGAATTGCTTGCTCTGCCCCGCTGCAATGCCCTGCCGGGTATGGCAAAAACGATCGTCCCCTTAGTGCCCCTAGCACGGAGCTTGGATGCGTGGCTTTCACTTCCCAACCCGTCACGCTGGCTGGCCAGGACCATCTGACTAGTTTATGCAATCCAGTTTGGCAGGCTCCTGCCCCCATTCGAGGCGTTCGCTTTACCGCGGTGCACGGCGAAGATGCCAACACCCTGCATATGGAGATCGCGACCCTTTTACTCAAAGACACCATAAAGCCTGTCCCTCCAGCCGAGATGAAGAAGGGCTTCTACAGCCCTTACTTCATCGTACCCAAGAAAGGCGGCGGCTTACGACCGATCTTGCACTTTCGTGAGTTTTCAACCGGGACTTGCACAAACTCCCATTCAAAATGCGCACGCAAAGACACATATTAACTTGCGTACAGCGTCAAGATTGATTTGCAGCGGTAGACCTGAAGGAAGAGTATTTCCACATCTCGATCTTGCCTAGACATCAACCCTTTCTACGGTTTGCATTCGATGGCCAGACGTATCAGTACAAGGTCGGCAAGTCCCTGTCCCCTCGCGTCTTTACGAAGGTCGCCGAGGCAGCCCTTGCCCTGCTAAGGGATGTGGGCATTCGCATACTCAACTACCTCGACAACTGGCTCATTCTGTCCCACTCCCAAGAGTTACTATGCATCCACAGGGACTGGGTGCTCAGGCACCTCAGCCACCTAGGGCTTGAGGTCAACTGGAAAAGAGAAAGCTCCCCCCCGGTTCAGAGCATCTATTTGCTCTGAATGGTGTTAGACTCAGTCTCAATGGTAGCGTGCCTCACCAACGAGCGTGCGCAGTCAGTGCTGAAATGCCTCACCTTGTTCAAGTCAGGCATGGCAGTTTCTCTAAAACATTTCCAGAGCTCCTGGGGCATATGGCATACTATGGCTGTTGCGCCACTGGGGTTGATGCATATGAGACCACTTCAGCACTGGCTCCATTGCCGAGGCATGCACCGTGTGTTCATCACTCCCACCTGCCACTAGACTTTCAAACCCTGGACAGACCTCTGTTTTCTACGGACAGGAGTCCCTTTACAGCAGGCGTCCAAACGTGTTCTGGTCACCACGGATGCCTCCAAACAGGGTTGGGGAACCGTGTGCAATGGACATGCAGCCGTTGGCCTCTGGAAAGGGCCCTCACTGCATTGGCACATCAACTGTCTAGTGTTGCTGGCTGTACTTCTTGCCCTTCGGAGATTCCTCCCGCATGTTTGGGGCAAGCACGTCTTGATTCGTTCAGACAACACCACGACAGTAGCGTACATAAATCGCCATGGCAGCGTGTGCTCCCTTCACATGTCACAACTCACCCACCATCTCCTCCTTTGGAGCCAGCAGTGACTCAAGTCACTGCGCGCCACTCACATCCCGGGCAGCCTCAACGTGGCAGTGGATGCACTGTCACGACATGGTACACCCAGCGGAGAGTGGGGGCTTCACCCCCAGTTGGTCCAGCTGATTTGGGAACGGTTCGGCAAGGCACAGGTAGCCCTGTTCACCTCCTGAGAGACCTTCCACTGCCCACTCTGGTACTCCCTAACGGAGGCTCCACTCGGGACAGATGCACTGACACACAGCTGGCCCAGGGGGCTGCGCAAGTATGCTTTTCCCCCCAGAGACCCTTCTTGCACAGGTGCTGTGCAAGATCAGGGAGGATGAGGAACAAGTAGTTCTGGTGGCTCCCTACTGGCCCACTCGGACATGGTTCTCAGATCTCATGCTCCTTGCAAATTCCCCTGTGGAAGGACCTTCTTTCTTAGGGATGGAGCATCCTTTGGCATCTCGACCAGACCTCTGGAATCTCCACGTCTGGCCCCTAGACAGGATGCGGAAGATCTAATTGGCCTACAACCTGCTGTCGTAGACACGATCAACCAAGCCAGAACTCCCTCTACCAGGCAACTTTACACCCTGAATTGGCACTTGTTCATGAATTGGTATTCTTCCCGGTCTGAAGACCCACAGAGGTGTGCAGTCGGGTCAGTACTGTCATTCCTGCAGGAGAGGTTGGAGTGGAGGCTGTACCCCTCCACCTTGAAGGTGTATGTTGCCACTATCACGGCCACCACAACGCGTTAGATAACAGTCTTTGGGTAAGCACTTGACTAGAGGCACCCAGATGTTGAACCCTCTCCGGCTAAGCCTGTTCCCCTCCTGGGATCTCTCAGTGGTCCTCTCTGGCCTTCAGAGATCCCCCTTCCAGCCGCTAGAATCAGTTGAGCTCAAGGCCCTCTCTCTGAAGACGGCCCTCCGAATCACACTTGCTTCCATCAAGAGGGTCGGGGACCTGCAAGCGTTCTCTGTCAGCGACTCTTGCCTGTAATTTGTTCCGGCAGACACTCATGTCGTCCTGGTTTCTATGACTCCCTTCAGGCACCAGGTAGTGAAACTGCAAGCGTTGCCCCGGGAGGAGGCAGACCCAGCCCCTTCGCTGCTGTGTCCAGTGCACGCCCTGCGTACTTATGTGGACCGCACTCAGAGCTTAAGAAATTCTGAGCAGCTCTTTGTCTGCTTTGGTGGACAGCGGAAAGGGAATGCTGTCTCCAAACAGAGGCTTTCCCACTGGGTAGCCATAGCATTGGCCTATCACACCCAGGCCTTGCCCGTCCCCTTGCAGGTCCAAGCACACTCGACGAGAAGTGTGGCATCCTTGTTGGCACTGGCCAAAGGCACCTCCCTAGCAGACATATGCAGAGCAGTGGGTTGGACAACACCCAATACCTTTACGAGATTGTACAACCTCAGGGTTGAGTCGGTTTCATCCTGAGTTCTCTCAGGTCCGAGCCGGTAGAACTCAGTAACGTGGTAACAACTGACTGGGTGTACCACTTGTATCTAGTGCCTTTCCCCTCCACTGAGGAGATCTTGTGCGCTCTTATCCCAGGAGATCCCACTAACTCGGCTCCCTGGATGACTCCTCCCTAGCCCTCTGGTTCGCAAAATCAGCGGAGGAATTCCCTGACCAGACCCACTACGAGTACTCAAACTACTCTATACTGGAATAGGTGCTCCACAGGACGGGTCCCCATGTGGATTTATCCCACTGTGTGGATTTTCCGCAGTACGGTTCCCTTGCAAGCGGACCCGCGTCTCCCTTGGTTGGTCCCCGCTGCCCCCCGGTTGCCGTGTTTGTAGGAATTCCTCCCTCTAAATAGGTAGGATCAACCACCGTGCCATTTTCCACATGCAACCTGGAAACCTATTTGATGTATTTCACCAGTCTTTACCTCAACCCAGCCTGGGCAGGTGTGGTCTCCGCAGGGTCTTTTCCCCATGAAAGAATAGGAATTGGAAAAGAACGCCTTCCCTGATGAGTGTGATAGCGTTAAGATGGCCCCAGCCGCTTTAAGCTCTATGAAAGAAACATAGAGAGAGAAAAGGCGCGGCTGGCGTGGCTTGCTCCCATGCTTGGCACATCACCTTGCTCCCCCCTTCGGGGTGAAGGGAACCAGAAGGTTATGATGAACTTATGGGGCATTGGGGAAAGGTACGTGCAGTCCGACGTGGCCTGTCGCCTTGGCACGCAACTGCCTACCCATACTGCGTCAGCAGCGCACGTACACAGTTCAGCGCGTGCCGCTTATTTGACAAAACGTCGAAGTGAGCGACAGATGGGGAACATCTAGATTACTATTGTAACCTCTATTACCTGATAGAGGGAACTAAACGTTGTGTCCTCCCGGCCATGTCGCTGAACCGAGCCACTGTTACGGCCGAACCTCATTCTCGGCTCCTCAGTGCAAAATCCTGAATGGACAGACGCATTTCCCTCCCCTAATACCTGTATGTCCGGGGGTGGGACATGCAAATTCTCTCTGACAATTTCTCATTGGCGTTTTCTCAAGTTTAGTGATGCGTGAGGCTCTCAAGAGAGACTCCTAGTTCCCTCTGCTTGTTTTTGCAACTTAGATTCTTGCTTACTTTCGCAACTTCTCTATGTCAATTAATGACCGCCTCTACAGCTCAAAAACATCAACACCAACGTTTACATCACTGCAACCTTGGTCCCACCCACTTGTGCTTTAGTTCATAAACAGGTATAGACAGCAGTACAAATTGTATGTTTAAATGTTACATAGCAATAGCTATAAATAATACTGAGATCAGGCTGAACTATCCCTTTAAATGACAAGGAGTGTAATATTTAGATAGTACTGATTTATCTTTGATGCCAAAGTCTCTGAACTGATTTTATGAAAGTCTTCTCCATTACATCAAAAATTATTATATACATTATGGCACTCTAACTTAGAAAACCAATTACGCAAGATTGCTTGTCATCAAAATGAGTAGAAGCCTCATTTTGTGTAATTTCACAATTTCTCTATGCGAAATGCCAATGAATATGTGGTTTATGGTGAGTGACCCCATAAAGGATTTTAGCATTTAAAAACACCAAAAGAGAAAGAGCCACAAACACAGCCACTCCCAAAATCTCCTGAAAATGCAAACAATGCCAGCTGTTGGATTTTTAAGCCCTTGACAAAAAAAAAAAAAAAAAAACTAATCTCTGATCTTTTGTTTGGAGCTAAAGAGCACACAGCGCTCTTTAAAAACTGATTTAAAAGGTGTCTGTATCATCTGTGGATCACTTTGTAGTTGATGAGACATGTTTGAGAGATTTAGCTATCTGAATGGAACCCTCAAAAGGCAATTTATTTTCCTCTGATTCGTAATTCTTCTTGTTTATTTCATCAAAATGAGATTCAGTAGTTGATGAATGGGAATTTCATTCTAATTTGTTCAAAGCTTGTTAGATTATATAACAAAAGAAGTCTTAAAATCAGCTCGTGTTAAACAATTTTTTCCTCATCTTCTTAAGTTTTCATTGGCACCTTAAAAACAAACGAAACCTGTTTGACAAGCCTTTTTTCATGCTATTACCCATAAAAAAATCTAGAGTTCTGACAAACTTGCTGCAAATTTTCCACTCATTATTTTTACATACAAATGAGCTTGTGTATCGCCACAAATTTTGTAAAAATGTTTTTTTTATCATTCGTCATTTGCGTGATGGGCTGTTTCATGAGGTGTGGCAACAAGAAGACATACACTGCGTTCCAAACTGCATAAATGATGACTTCACAGTGTGCTTCGAAGGGAAAACTATAATGATAGCAACACATACAAGAGAATTTCAATAAAAAATTACTTGAAATCTGAGTTTACAATCCAACCAGAATCAAAAATCTTCCAGCCCTCACACAGTAAAATCTATGAGGGGCATAGGGATTATCACTTCTGAATGGAACACACCTATTATGTCAAATATGTTACAGGGCAGACAAAGCAGTAAAAACATATTTTAAAATAATACAGACATTGGCTTTACTCACCCAAAGAGATGCGCTAAGGTGCTGTAACACACACCGGCTGCAAGCCACCACAGCACGATAAGGTTGAAAGTTTCACGCAAAATGGGACACTTCAGCATTTTGAACACTTCAATTAAAGATGGGAGGCCTCTTCAAGAGTCTCGCTGTCAGACACTTTTTTTTTGCTTCAATACAGGACACAAAGCCTTCAAAATGGGATGTTAGGTGTCCTGTATGAGATAAAATAAAGAGCATCTGCCAAGAAAGCTAAGCACAGTGCAAGCACTATCACTTCTACACACGCAAAAAATGCCCATTAACTATAAAATGTTTATTCTAAGTTATAGGAAGGAATATAAGATTGTGCATGCTCAACCAGCTCATTCTGCTCAATTACAAAAAAAAAAATGTGGTGGTGGTGTCCATGCGGTGGTGCAATTGATGAATTCATTATTCAAGAGTTCAACAGTTGTGTCTCATATAATCCCTGGGGGTCTAGTTCTCCTGCCGGAACCACAATCCCTAAGTGAGATCCACCAATCAGAGAATTTCCCAGTAACCAATCACTTTTTTCGATTTCTTTAAATCATTAGCTACAAATAAAATGTTTAATGTCATTTATTAATAATAGAGCTTTCTGGTTTGGGTCAAGGCTGAGAAATATTTATAAAAAAAAAATCTATTATTATGAAGAAACTTCATGGGGAATATCTCATTTTTTTGTGGGTGCTCGACCATTCCCATGGGTGATTGGCGCCTGAGGTTTATACATTGAATGCAACCTTCCTCACGCCATTTAAAGGTGAAGAATGTAGTGTATAAAAGTATGCGCTACTAGAGGTACCAAACAGAACTACAAAATTAAAGTATGTTTTCAAACAACCTTTGGCAAAACCCCTTAGACTCACCATGACCTATTGTACTCTCTGATTCCCTATGAACATATAGACCAGACTAAATAAAAACTGATAAACATTTAACATCATAATAAACAACACCACTATAACATATACACACCAGACAGAAAGCATGGCAGAGGAATCGGGTCAGGAATTTTATAATTGTTTTTGTTCTTCAGGCCTGGCAAAATCCTGGAAAATAATAAAATCATGAAATGTTTTAAAGCCAAATAAATTTCTATAGTGAATGTATTTTTTTTTTTCTAGGTATGCTTCAAAATAAATTTCATTAGCTAAAAATTGTGAGTGAAATCCTTATCAATGAACCACAAACTGGAAAAGTCAAGGAAATTCATTGGTCTAAAGTTGTGCAAACCCTGCCAGGGGGAAGAAGCTGTGAGTCTCACTAATATTTTTTGCTGTAATGTAAACTTGCATCTCTTTTTTTGTTTATCCACAAATTTATATATTTTTTATACCTAAGAGTTGAAAACAACTCTGGGCACTTTGCTCCCGAGTGATTTACTGTACACTCAAACACAGACACACACACAAAGGTGTTAGTTGCTTTAATACCAGTAAAGTTATTTTCAAAATTCACTCTCATTTTTCTTTTAAGCTGTCTGAAATACATTATCACTCTTGTGACAGTGCAATCAATATTTCTGCAATTAGGGCCTTTGTTACCTTGCTTTTGAGCGGTTGTGCAAAATTCATTTTCACAGAAAACATTCGCAATAATGTCAGTTTTGTTAGATGGCACTTTAAGTGATCTTTCTTTCAAATCTCTGCAGTGCTGTTTCTGCCCATTGTAGTGGCATACCAAGGTGAGATTGAAGTCCCAGCTGTGCTGGGCCACATAATAGGGCTGTAAACAGATACTGAGATCCAAGTTTGTGTTCAAGGTCCTTCAGAGTCAACTCATTAAAGCAAAGGGGTTTTCATTTTTGATGGCAATATTTTGACTCTAAGGCCACAGTGACACCAGGGAGAACGATAGAACAGACTGCTCCTTGCTTTACCCGGCATATTGATAAATGATAAATGGTCTGCACTTATATAGCGCCTTTTTAACCTTAGCAGTATTCAAAGCGCTTTACACTGCGTCTCATTCACACACACATTCACACACCAATGACAGCAGACCTCCCATGCAAGGCGCTAGCCTGCCATTGGGAGCAACTTGGGGTTCAGTGAATTTCCCAAGGACACTTCAGCTTGTGGAGTCGTGTGGGCTGGGAATCGAACTGCCAACTCTGTGATTAGTGGACAACCTACTCTACCACCTGGGTAACTCTCACGGAGATGCGTGACACACAGAGAAAACAGCCCTTTTTGACATCCCAGTGTCACCCAATGGTTTCTTTGGCAATGCTGAGGAAGTCTTTTTTTAGAGTGTTTTATTGCTGTGCAAAAGCAGTCTCAAGTGATCAAACATTTTCTGCTAAAGAGAAGTAGCACTGATCTAATTCCAAAGAACACATTTCTCGCTGCCCCAGCACAGCCGAAATTTGATTCGAGGCACACAGTTTTTTTGAGGCAAACCACCCTGCGCATGGAGATTGCGTCCCTTCTATGGAAGGACGCGATAGAGCCTGTCCCTTCAGTTGAGATTAAGGGGTTTTACAGACCCTACTTCATCGTACCCAAGAAAGGCATTGGATTGCGGCTAATCTTGGACCTGTGAGTTCTGAACCGGGCCTTGCACAGACTCCCCTTCAAGATGCTGATGCAGAAATGCATTTTAGCGAGTGTCCGACATTAAGATTGGTTCATGGCGGTAGACCTGAAGGACGCGTACTTCCATGTCTTGATCTTACCTCCACATAGGCCCTTCCTACGGTTTGCCTTCGAGGGCTGGGCGTATCAGTACAAGGTCCACCCCTTCGGTCTGTCCCTGTCACCTCGTTCCTTCATGAAGGTCGCAGAGGCAGCCCTTGCCCCGTTAAGGGAAGTGGGCATTTGCATCCTCAAATCTTGACTGGCTGATCCTAGCTCACTCGCGGGATCTGTTGTGTGCACAGCCGGTTGGGGCTTTGGGTCAAATGGGAAAAGAGCAAGCTCTACCCGGTTCAGAGCATCTGTTTTCTCAGCAAGGAGCTAGACTCAGTCTCAATGATGGCATGCCTCACGAGCGAGCGTGCGCAGTTGGTGCTGAACTGTATGAAGGCGTTCAGGTGGAGAACAGCGGTTCCACTGAAAATATTTCAGAGGCTCCTAGGGCATATGGATTCCTTGACACAGTGGTCATGCCACTCGGGTTGATGCATATGAGACTGCTTCAGCACTGGCTGGCTTCACGTCGATCAGCTGCCGTCTGTTCAGCCTGTTCAGCCCGATCTGGTATTTCCTCACCGAGGCTCTGCTCGGCACAGATGCACTGGCACACAGCTGGCCCCTGGGGTTACGCAATGTCCCTACTTGTACAGACATTGTTCAAGGTCAGGGGTGACATGGAGCAGGTCCTCCTAGTAGCTCCCTACTGGCCCACCCAGACTTGGTTCTCGGACCTCAAGCTCCTCGTGACAGCCCTCCCCCTCCCTGTTGAATTCCCCTGAGGAAGGACCTTCTTTCTCAGGGACGTGGCACAATCTGGCACCCATGACCAGAACTCTGAAACCTCCATGTCTGGCCCTTGGATGGGATGCAGAAGACCTAAGTGGCCTACCACCTGCAGTGGTAGACATGATCACTCAGGCCAGGGCTCCCTCTTCGAGGCACCTATATGCTTTAAAGTGGCGTCTTTTCACTAAGTGTTGTGCAGTTGGATCTGTGTTTTCCTTCCTGCAGGAGAGGCTGGAGGGGCGGATGTCCCCCTCCACCATGAAGGTGTATGTAGCCGCTATATCAGCACATCACGATGCAGTAGATTTTAAGTATTTTGGGATGCACGACTTGATCATCAGGTTCCTGGGAGGCGCTAGGAGGATGAATCCCCCAGTTTGCACCTCATCCCCCCGTGGGCCCTCTCTGTGATTCTTTGGGGCCTACGGGGAGCTCCATTTGATCCCCTGGAGTGAGTTGAGCTAAAGAAGCTCACTTCCATCAAGAGGGTTGGGGACCTGCAGGCATTCTCTGTCAGCGAAACGTGCCTGGAGTTCAGTCTGGGTTGCTCTCACATGGTCCTGAGACCCGAACGAGCTATATGCCCAAGGTTCCCAAGACCCTGTTTAGGGATCAGGTGGTGAACATGCAAGCGAAGCTGCTCCGGGAGGAGGCATACCATTGTTGCTGTGTCCAATGCATGCTTTGCACATCTACTGGATTGCACGTAGAGTTCTAGACACTCTGAGCAGCTTTTTGTCTGCTTTTGCGGACAGCGGAAAGGGAGTGCTGTCTCCAAATAGAGGATCGCCCACTGGGTCATTGATGCCATCACTATGGCATATCACACCCAAGATGTGGCGGCCTCCTGGGGTTACGGGCACACTCTACTAGAGTGTGGCGGCCTCCTGGGCCCTGACCAATGGCACCTCTTTAGCAGGTATCTGAAGAGCATCGGGCTGGGCAACACCCAACATTTTTGCAAGATCCTATAATCTCCGGGTTGAGCCAGTCTTGTCCTGTGTGTTGTTAGGTATGAGCAGGTAAGTTGTGGGACAGCTGGCCAGGTGAACCACTTGCGCATAGCGCCTTTCCCCTCCCCTGACGTGAAGATATGTGCTTTTTACCCCCAGTCGTGCTCACAACATCATGGACCCTTGATGTCCTTCCTCCATTTCCCTGTGACAGGCGAGTTTACTCGCTGCCAGCCCAGTATGCATGCTAACTAGACCCTGTACTGGGGTAGGATCTCCACATGCGCTGGTTGCCCGTATGTAATCCTGTGTGATGTATCTCCCGTGGAATAGTTTCCCCACTGGTAAACATGCGTCTTCTTTGGGCAGAGGCCGCTCTGCCCTGGTTACCGTGATTATAGAACCCCCCCAGGGTAGGATCTATCACAGGACTTCTCCACATGAGACACTTCCGACAAGCTGGCTCTGGCTACGAGGCATGCAGAGGTCTGTCCATCTCGCATTGCCGGTGCACTTTCAGTTCAGTTAGTCAGTGAGTTTTGTATAGGGACCCCTAGTGTCAATAGATTGACACAAAGTCGAGTGAGTGGTTAATACCTGTACTATATTAATTCTGAATATATTGCACACTGTTTTTTCCATAAAAAATTCAATAGTAACTGAAAATATAGCTAATAACTCTAGCTCTAGTTTTGCTGTCTAAATGTATTGAAGAAGCAACGGAAGTATTGAAATGCCTTCTGCTTTCAACAGAAGAACTCAGCCTCTAATGGACAAGTCTCTTAGCAACTAGAGATTAAATTAGTTTTTTAAAACTAATTAAAGTGAAAAGAATCTCTATTCTGTTAACTTTTGGAAAAAATTATGCCCAAACAGTTAACAGTTTCTTTAGCAGGAATACTATCAATGGATGAAGATGTGCAATTCTTTAAAGCACATTTTTCAAATTTTTTAATGTTAAGGCACAAACCTGAAGCATTAGGAAAAAAAAAATCATTTTAATAGCAAGTTGAACCTGACCAGATTTTTATAAGAACAAGGCTGTGTCATCCGCAAATTGACTAATCAGAAAGCCTCTACCAGCAACATTAATGACTTCCTTCCTATCTTTAATAAAATGACAAAAATCTTGAGCAATAATAAGGAAGAGATACACAGAGACTGGGCAACCTTGCCTGATACCTCTTTCTAAAACAAACCATGGAGTTGTTCTATGACCTAATTTCACTGAACTTTTCCACCAGCATAGTGTTTTCATAGTATTAGAGGCCCAAAGCCAAAACATTCTAAACAAGAAAAAGTAAAGGAATGCTTGACAGTGCCAAAGGCTTTGAAAAAGTTTAAAAAGAGAATTAAGCTATCATCCATTATAAGGTCAGAGTAGTCAATAAGGTCAAAAATAAGTCTAATGTTAGGTACATGTCAGTTTTTCATAAAACCAGACTGATTTTCATCAGTAATTGAATCTAAAACTAATTTGAACCTTTAAAAAAAAATAAGGGCAAACACTATAATCATTATTCAAAAGGCTGATAGGTGTCCAGTTGTCTATAAAAAGAGTATCCTTTCTAGGTTTAGGAATTAAACAAATGACCCCTTGTTTCATATTGATTGGAAGTTCAAAGCAAATTAAACTTTCAAAGTGTACTTTGAAAAGAAATGGAGAATGAAGCTCAGAAAAAAGTTGATAGAATTCAGCTGTGATCCCATCATTCCACTGTGACTTATTATTTTTAAAGAGAGAAATTACTTCCTTAATTTCATCAACAATAATTGGGGAATCACACAGAATTATTCATCTTGACTAATAGAACACTTCCAAGTCGGTTACAGAAAAAAACATATCAGCCTCAATAAATTTAGGCGTATAGATTTGAGTAATAGTTATAACAGAATTGAGAGATTTTACTAGAATTTTCTGTTATAGAACCCTCAATGTTTAAATGAAAGATATACATTTGTTTAGCTCTACTTCTCAAGCTTAGAATAATAAGCAAACATCTGTTCTCCGTACTCTAGCCACTTTTGACTTGATCTAATAAAAGCACCTTCTGCCGCATTCTATACATATTATCTAACTTATCGTGTAAAACAGCTAAATGTGCCCTCTGAGCTTCTGTCAAACTTTCGGTGGCAAACTAGTAATAGACAAGATTTCACTGACTACTTTTAACTCTGCAAGATATTTTGATTTAGCTAAATTAGAACTAAATTTTCTTAAGTATTTCCCAATCTTATATTTTAACAATTCCCAATTACTTTTACCAGAAAAAGATATTTGCATCAAAGTAGGTGAAGCACCAGGCTACACCCACTGAAGATGTGGACCAATGGCAGTACGAAGGTGTTTATTAGCCAGAACATATTTTTT
This sequence comes from Moxostoma hubbsi, assembly GCA_032164185.1. Lineage (NCBI taxonomy): Eukaryota > Metazoa > Chordata > Actinopteri > Cypriniformes > Catostomidae > Moxostoma > Moxostoma hubbsi. The sequence continues at coordinate 5,074,668 of JAVLUX010000026.1, forward strand.
TAAATTTGCGCTGACAAGCTGTTTAGGAATACAGCAACAAACTCAACTTCTTTCTCACCTTCAACAAACCTCAACAAAAACAATGTTTTTTTTTGTTTTTTTGTTTTTTTCAAAATTTCAATTTCACTAGAAGTTTTTTGCAGCCTTTTGTCACCATTCACTTTCATTGAACGGACAACAAGAGCATTGTCTACATTCTTTAAAAAAATTGTATGTATTCCACGAAAGAAAGAAAGTCATATGTGGTTTGAACAACATAAGGGTAATAAAATATGACAGAATTTGTACTTGTAGGTCAACTGTTCCTATATATAAAACACTCATGCTACTGTAAGTCGATGGAACCTTAAAATAATTATTATGAAAGGTTTCATTTGAGCCAAAAGGATAATTTGAGCCACTGTCAATGCACCCTATATATTAATAGTGAGGTACTGTATTTACCCATTTAATCCCAGATTTCTCCCAGCTAAGTGAAGACATATTTCTCCTTGGATACCCAAATTAACATAAATTTCAACATCAAGATGTATTTTTTTTAGAAAGTTAGTGCAAGGATTTGTTTTATCATTGGTCACCAGTGTGAAACTATAGATTTCTTTGCTCAATTCTTAATAAGACCCAATAAAATATTACAAACAAAAAAGTAACACAATTTAATATTCTTTACTAACATGCAATTGTGGAGAAAGTGATAAACCAAGAATAATTGCATATATTTATTTTGAATTGTATATCATTTCATTTATTATAACAATACTAACAATACTTTGAAATCTGTTTTTATAAATGTGAATCAATCAGACATTATTTTTGGAGTTTTGACACTCCATTTGACACTGCATAAATTTGGCATAAGGTTACACAGACTACAGCTGTGTCCGAAAACAAGAAAATGCTGCTTCCGGAGGCTGTATACAGAGGTAGGAAGGTATCAATGCCATGACCATTCTGGCCAGTTCATTCTGTTATTTTTTTGTTCACTCTCCCTTGTGTTTCACAGGTAGAGTCTTGAGCGTAATCCGCATTTCCATGGGAATGCTGATCACTCCCAAGTAGGCGTCGATTACGGTAATGGGTTTCTAACACTCTCCACCTGTCTTCCTCTGCCCTATTTTATCCCTTGTGTTTCCCCTGTTTGTTTGCTGGTTTAGTGGTTGCTGTGCCACTCACGTTTGTCTCCTGTTTAGTGTGGAGTTGGCTCCAGAGGAGGACTCCTTGGATGATGTTGGGGAACTTGTGTCTTGGGCACTGCTTTGCATCACACCTATCTTCAGTGGTCTTCCACTATAACACCTACTGATGAACACACTCTCCTCATCCTCCTGGCTTTATTACTTTGAGCTTGACTGAGCTGGCGCTGAGTGCTTTTTCTGTCAATAAAAGACTGACATTTATATAATCTTCACTTGGATCCTGTTTCCCCAGCTCACTGATGGAATAAACCAGCCAGTTATGGACCCAGTGGACAAGAGCAATATTCTTTCCGTTCTGGCCCAGCAAGGGGTTCTACTTGGCCGACACCAGGACCAGATATCCACATCGAAACGTGTCATGGAGATGATGGCATCACAGATCACTGAACATATGGCGCTGGTCCAGGAACTCTGCCTCCCTCCTGATCCTTCTCTGGCACAGGATTTACCTCATCCCCAGTCAACTGTTTCCCATGCCTCTGCAAGTTCAGACATGTGAATCTACCTTCACTTCTGACACCATGAAAGTTGCCTGCGTAATCACGCTTCTTTCCGGTAAGGCTGGAGAATGGGGAACGGCTGTTTGGGACAACCATCATGGGTGCTGCGCATCCTACAAGGTGTTTTCTTCGGAGCTTTGCCAGGTTTTTGACCACACTGCCTAAGGTCGAAAGAATTTTATCTGGACTTTCACAGGGGAACTGATCAGTTGTGGATTTTGCGATTGAATTTCACACTCTGGCTACCTCCAGTGACTGGAATGACCACGCTATGTGGAACTGCTTCTTGCAGGGGTTATCTGATGCTATCCAAGGCTCAGCGCCAAGAACATTGCAGATGCTGCCACCCATCTGCCTGGCCCAATGATTTCCATTATCTGCCTGCCTGCCCGCATATCCTGATCTTCGCTCCAACCCAGAACCCATGCAGGTGGGCAGACTCCCTGTCTTGCATCAGGAGAACCAGCGACGGCTCCTCAAGGGGCTATGTTTCATTTGTGGCCAAGCTGGCTATCGCTCTGCTACCTGTCCATTAAAAGACCCCACTTGTCAGTAGGTAGGGCATTACTGGAGTAGGTAGGGGGTTACTGGAAAGCCAACAGATTTGGCTTTAAGTTGGCAGCTTCCCATATGCCGACTGAAGGAACCCAGTGCAGTGATACATCCTTGTCAGTCATCACACATGCCACTTGACCCATCACCATAGTCTCCAGGAATCATTCTGAGCTGTTGTCCTTCCTCCTCATCTGGTCTCTAACTACCCCGGTGGTGCTGGTGCACCTGTGGTTGGTAACACATAACCCTCACATAGATTGGGCAAACAAATCTTTCTTTCACATTGTCTTAACTCTGCTGTCTCCCATGTCCAGTCTTATGTTTCGTTGCAGGATGAGCCGGCAGATGTTTTGGGTGTTCCGCAAGAGTATCACGACTTGAGGGTGGTATTGAGCTGATCCTGTGTCTCGATCTTTCGTCCTCATTGCCCATATGACTGCGCTATTGAATCGTGTCCTGGCACCTCTCCGCCTCGAGAACAGTTGTATTTGCACCTCTCGGGCCCCGAGAGGGAGGCCATGAACAGGTATATTAATGATTCTTTAGCAGCCGGTCTCATCTGCTCTTCCTCTTCGCCCTCAGGGATGTGGAGAAAAATGATGGCAAGTTTAGACCCTGCTTAGATTGCAGAGGGCTGAATGACATCACGATTAAGAACCATTACCCTCTGCCACTGATGTCTTTTGCTTTTGAACTCTTACAGGAGGTGTTCCATCTTTACGAAGTTGGATTTACGGAACGCATCCAATCTGGTCCATATTAAGAAGAAGGGTGAGTGGAAGATGGCATTTAACACCCACATGGGGCACTTTGAATACTTGGTCATGCCGTTTGGATTGGTCAACACCCCTGCCGTCTTCCAGAGGCTTGTGAATGGCATTCTTCGAGACATGGTCGACCGTTTTGTTTTCGATTATCTTGACAATATTTTGATGTTCTCCCAGAATATTCAAGACCATTTGCATTTCAGGCAGGTTCTTCAGTGACTGCTACAGATTCGGCTGTGTGTCAAGGCAGAGATGTGGGCATTTCATGTGCAGTCGGTTCTGTTTCTGGGGTTGAAAGTTTCGTCCGAGGGAGTGCGTATGGACCCGGCTAAGGTTAAAGCTGCCGCTGAGTGGCTAACCCCAGATTCTCGCAAGAATTTGCAGAGGTTTCTGGGTTTCACTACATTTTATGGAAGATTTATAAAGAACTATAGACAACTCGCCACTCCTCTGATGAATCTCTCCTCCACTCACAAAAACTTTTGTTTGTACCTGTAATTTTCCATTGGACCCATTTGAATTTCCCCTGACCCTGCTTTACAGTTCATGATGGAGGTAGATGCATCAGAGATGTCAGAGCAGTTCTCTTTCAACGCTCTCCTTCGGATGGAAAGATGCACCTCCGTGCGTTCTTTTTTCACCGGTAACTCTGATGAGCGGAATTACGACGTCGGTAACTGGGAATTACTGGCTGTCCGGTTGGACTTGGGTAAGTGTCATCACTGGTTAGAGGGTTTGGGGATACCTTTTGTGGTTTGGACTGATAACAAGAACCTAGAGTACATCCGTAGCGCTAAACGTTTTAACTCTCAGCAGGCCGAATGGGTGCTTTTTTTCACTGGTTTTGATTTCACTCAGGCTCCAAGAACCGTTTCCCTATCTCTGTGTTTTGAAATCGAGAACTCTCCCACCCCAGCGGACACCATCCTCCTCACTTCTCGAGTGGTGGGCATGGTATCCTGGGAGTTGGAGGCTGAAGTCCAAACTGCGCTACATAATACCGCATCGCCTGACACTGTTTGTTCCATGATCAGTTCAAACGCACGTCCTTCAGTGGGTTCATTTGTCTAACGTTGCCTCCCGGGCAGCTAGAACTCATGGTCATTAGACAGCATTTTTGGTGGCCATCGCTTTCACTGGACGTTCATCAGTTCATCGCCATGTGTCTCATTTGTGTAGCTATGAAGACCTCCTGTAGTCCCCCTGGCCAGGCTCCTCCAACCGCTGTCAGTCCCTTCGAGACCCTGGTCGCACATAGCCATGGACTTTGTTACTGGTCTCCCCCCCTTCCATGGCAACACAGTCGTTTTGATTGTAATGGACCGGTTCTCAGAGGCGGCTCATTTTATTCCACTCTCCAAATTACCCTCAGCGAGGGAGACAGCAGTAGCTGTCACAAATCACGTCTTCTGTAATCATAGTCTCATAGGTGGACGTGGTTTCTGACAGAGGCTCCCAGTTTGTCATATTTTTGGGCAGAGGAATACAGTAAGTTTGTCCTCTGGGTTTCATTCCCAGACTAATAGGCAGGCAGAGCGAAGTAACCAATAACTGGAAAAGACCCTGTGGTGTATGGCCTCCTGAAAACATTCTTCTTGGAGCGAGAATTTAGTTTGGGTTGATTATGCTCACAACTTGTTGCCGTCATCATCTACGGAGTTGTCACCCTTCCAGTGAAGCCTTGTTTACCAGCCCCCCCTTTTCCCTCCCAAGAGCCAGATACTCTGCTACTCCCAGTTCCATCCACTCACACCTTTTTACAGAGGAGTCAATACACCTGGAAAGCTGCCAGAGAAGCCGTGTTACGAACTGGTACTCATGTTAAGAGGTCAGTGGACCGACGCTGGTCTAAACCCCTGACTTATGTGTGAGGGCAGAGGGTTTGTATGTCCTCCCGGGACATTCGACTCTGTTTCTCCTCATGTAAGATGTGCCCAAAATTAATCTGATCATTTCCCATCACCAAGGTTATAAGTCCGGTGACGTTCTGTTTCAAGCTATCTTCACATCTCAGTTGCATTCATCCCATCTCCTCACCTCGGTGGTGTTCATCCCGTCTTTTCACGTGTCCAAGATTAAATCTGTCACTCCCATCCCACCCCCCGCTTCTGGTTGAGGGCTCTATGGCTTATACTGTCAGGAGACGTATTGACATTAGTCGGAGGGGCAGAGGGTATCAGTATTTAGTCGACTGGGATGGTTATGGACCTAAGGAGAGGTGTTGGGTTCCGGCACATGATATCCTGGAGTGCACCCTCATTGATAATTTTCACCAGCAGTGAGGTAATGCTAGGAAGCATCCCGGGGGGTGCTGTCATGGCTCTGGTACATTCTGTTGTTTGTTTGTTCTCTCTCTCTCTCTCTCTCTCTCTCTCTCTCTCTCGTATTTCACAGGTGCAGCATAGATGTATCCTTTGCTGCCTATAAAATCCCACAATCCTGTGCTCCCGAATCCACAGCAGTTAAGCTGAAGAAAAAAGAAATGGTGTTTTTATTTACTTTTTCCAACTTTTGATTCCATTTCTACATTTGAACTACATTTCTGTAGTTATTAAATATACACTTGGTAATCGCTAAAACTCTTTTGATTTTGTTCTAGATTATTAAACCAGTGTGGTTCGTTTGGATGACTGAGACACGTTAGCTTTAATGGACACCAGATGGCGTTAATTAGTTGCTGGCACCCTAGCAACGAATGTACCGTTACGCTGCCTCAGTAGCCTGTCTGAAACCAGTTCCTGCAAATACCTTCATGCACAAATGCTGTCTGTTGAGTCATTGACTGGTGGTGCAGAGAGGCAACAAGACTATACATCTGAGCCTACAGCCTACATCTTGCCATTGCAGTCTCTAGGCACGATCATGATTTTAAGCTTGATTACACTTCCTAGTGCTTGATGCATGCGCAGAGCACTACAGCTCTGTCGGACATGAAATTGAGCTTGAAATCATGTTGCCAAGGATGCTGTCAAGATGTACAGTGAAAAGGGAGTTACATTTTGGTCTGTTCTCACCCAAAACTAACTGGATCACTTCAGAAGACAAAAATTAAACCACTGGAGGGTGGTGGATAATATATATGCTTACTTTATCTCCTTTTTGGTGCTTCAAAGGCCTGATCACAATTCACTTGCATTGTGTGGACCTACAGAGCTGAGTTATTTTTCTTCACTTGTGTTCTGCAGAAGTAAGTTATACACATTTGTGATGGCATGAGGGTGAGTAAATGATGATATCATTTTCATTCTGGGTGTACTAATGGTGCTTTTATGGTGCTTTTTTGTTCTTTTTGGAGCTTGAGAGACATGTAACAACTATTGCTGTATGGAAAAGTCCTGTGCAAAGATTCTTAAAAAATTATCTTTTTGGGTTCCATAAAAGAATAAACAAATAACAGCTGATGGTTTGGGAACAACATGAGCAAATAGAGACATAATTATTACTTTTGGGTTTTCTTCTTAATCACCTTGTATATCAAAATACTTTATCACCTTTTTTTCTGTGTCTATGCCATATCTTTCAGCATAGTAAGTTATGATAAACTACCTATATATGTATTTGAATGGAGTTGATATTTGAGACACTCAACAAATTAACACACATGAGCACAGTAAATACTTTATGTTTAGCATGTATTAGTACACCTGAGCAATGCATCGATATAAAAGAGGGCCAATAGGCCTATGTCACACGTTGAAAGTTGAATAAATAATTTCTCTGAATGACTCTTTGATTTTCTCATTTTCTTTGTCATACGCTCATTGTGTCAGAGAGTCGACAGCAATTTGACAGACATGTGTCAGGTAAGTCAATACTTTGCTTAAGAAATATTGTTTTCTTGGAGAAAACACAACTGTGGAAGATTAAACTTTGTAAACTTTAACTTTGTATAAAAGTAGAGAATGACTAAAATTTTCAGGCTTGTTTTTCTTCTTCGCAGGAGCCAGTGTATTCAGGGAAAGAAAATAAAAAGATCTATGTGCATAATAATGTACCAAGAAAGCATATCAGAATTTACTGTCCATTTCAGTGTACAATATTTGTATAATAATTCAGACCCGATCTAGACCACATTTCAAACTGAATGAAAGCTACCAAAATGAAATCCGTAAGAAGCAGCATCGCTCATCAGTGTGTTTATATATCCTCAGGCAAAGGTCTCAGCATGCAGAAGTCTTTAGCCTGCACCCTGCTTCTCATTTTCATCTCATCAAAGCCACAGGAAACACTAATTGATTGTTTTATAATGGTGGACAGGATCCAGAGGCAACAGATATTTTGTGCAAGTTTGCTTTTGTTTACAGTGAAATACTTGTACAAGTTAAAGCCAAAATGCTCATAATTATATATATTTTTATTACAATATTATTTATTTATTTCTCTCTCTCTCTCTCTCTCTCTCTCTCTCTCTCTCTCTCTATATATATATATATATATATATATATATATACTTGAGTGCTTTTGAAACATTTATACAAGCCCTGATCTGTAGTATATGTGAATATCATTTTATGATTTTACTATAATAAAACAATTATTAATAAATCAATTAGTGAAAAAAACGGGAGGTCAACATGTGGCAATACGACACATGAGCTCAGCAGATGCACATGGAAGAGGTCTAAAGCTCAACATGCAATTCAAGTAGGTGCACAAAGCACCGGACACAGCAACGACAGGGCTGGGTCAGACTGGAACCTCGGGCACATAGCTCGGTCGGGTCTCAGGATCACTTGAGAATCTGCCAGACCAACTCCAGGCAAGTGTCACTGACAGAGAACACTTGCAGGTCCCCCATCCTCTTGATGGAGTCGAGCGCAATCAGGATGGCTGTCTTTAAGGAAAGGGCTTTCAGCTTGAATGACTCTAGCAGCTCAAATGAGGCTCTCTGAAGGCCCAAGAGGACCACGGAGAGATCCCATGTGGGTAAGAGGCATGGTCTGGGAGGATTCAGCCTCCAGGTGCCTCTGAGGAACCTGATGATCAGGTTGTGTTTCCCTAGGGACTTTCCATCCACTGTGTTGTGGTGTGCGCCTATATCGGCTACGTATACCTTCAAGGTGGAGGGGGACAGCCACCCCTTCAGCCTCTCCTGCAGGAAGGAAAGCCCTGACCCGAATGCGCATCTCTGGTGGTCTTCGGCTCGGGAAGAACACTAATTCACAAACAATTGCCACTTCATGGCATAAAGCTGCCTGGTAGAGAGAGCTTGATTGATCGTGTCTACGACTGCTGGTGGTAGGCCATGTAGATCTTCCATGTCCAGATATTCTGTGGGCGTGGGTGCCAGATTGTGCCCCATCCCTGAGAAAGAAGGTCCTTCCTCAGAGGAATCTTCCAGGGATGTGCTGTCGTGAGAAGCATGAGGTCCGAAAACCAAGTCTGGGTGGGCCAATATTGGGCCATGAGGGTGATTTGTTCCTTGTCCTCCCTGACTTTGCACAGTGTCTGTGCAACAAGGCTTACAGGGGCCAGCTGGGTGCAGCGTGTCTGTCCCGAGGGTGGCTCCCATCAGGCAATACCAGAGAGGGCAGCGGGAGGATTCCCGGGAAGCAAACAGGTCTACCTGTGCTTTGCCGAATCAACTCCAAATCAGCCACCACTTTGGCATTGAGGCTGCCCTGAATATGAGTGGCCTGCAGAGACCTCAGCTGCTGCTGACTCCAGAGGATGAGATGGTGAGCGAGTTGCGACGAGAGCGCCATGGATAAACGGCAATAGCCTCCGCAGGGTGAGTAGTAAAGCCAACAACTCTAGGCAGTTGATGTGTCAACCCAGTCCTGACCAGGAACCGGCGGCTGCGTGCCTGTTGCACAGTTTGGAGGGGTCAGTGGTGGCCATGACACGTCTGGACACTTGCTGTGGGGGAACTCCTGCCCTTAGAAATGTAAGGTCTGTCCAAGGGCTTAATAAGTGGCGGCAGAGTGGGTGATAGCTATGCGATATGTGCTGTAGCACCATGCCCATTTCGGGACTCGAGTCTGAAGCAAGTGCAGAAGCGGTCTCATATGCATCAACCCGAGCGGCGTGACTGCTGCTGAGGAAGCCATATGCCCCAGGAGCCTCTGAAAGTTTTTCAGTGGAAATGCTGTCTTCTGCCTGAATGACTTCAGGCAGTTCAGCACTGGCTGCGAGCGTTTGCTTGTGAGACACACTATCATTGAGACCGAGTCTAACTCCATGCCAAGAAAAGAGATGCTCTGAACCGGGGAGAGCTTGCTCTTTTCCCAGTTGACCGCTGAGGTGCCTGAGCACCAAATATCTGTGCGCACACAGCAACTCTCGAGAGTGTGCTAGAATCATCAAGGTAGTTGAGTATGCGGATACCCACTTACCTTAATGGGGCAAGAGTTGCCTCATCGACTTTCATGAAGATGCGATGGGACAGGGACTGGCCAAAGGGGAGGAGCTTGTACTGATACGCCTGGTCATTGAAAGCAAACCGTAGGAAGGTCTGTGTCAAAGTAGATCCGAGATGTGAAATTACGCGTCCTTCAGGTCTACCGCCGCAAACCAATCTTGATGCCAGAAACACCTCAAAATGTGTTTATACATTAGCATCTTGAACGCGAGTCTGTGTAAGGCCGGGTTCAGAACTCGTAGGTCAAAGACCCACCGTCTTTCTTTGGCATGATGAAGTAAGGGCTGTAGAACCCTTTCCCCATCTCAGCTGGAGGGAGAGGCTCTATCACTCCCTTGCAAAAAAGGGTTGTGATCTCGGCAAGCAGGGTGGCGGCATTCTCGCTCACCGTAGTGAAGTGGATGCTGCTGAACCAGGACGGGCGACTGGTGAACTGAATTGCGTTGCGAGTTGGATAGACCTGGCCAGCCACCGTGACGGGTTGGAAAGCGTTAGCCACATGTCCAAGCTCTGGGCGAGGGCACTAAGGGGACAATTGCATCTGATGTACCTGGGGGTGGGGCCTCGCGGCAGGGGGAGAAGGCAACATCACGTCTGGGAGTGTTGCTCCTATCCGAGGCGGCTGTGCTAAGGGGGAGCTCAAAGCACTTACCTTGCTCTGCGAAACCTGCATAGGGCAGGTTAGCGACTGAGGAGGAGGGCCTCTTGGGGGCTCTACGCTGGGGCAGAGAACTGGGATGGGTTGAGGCGGAGCCACCTGGGCTTCATAGAGACGTTTGTTTCTCTGATGATTCTTAAGTGCAGACTCAGAAGCTAGTTGGTAGGCTTTCTGAAGATCTGTCTTCAGGTTTTCAACATACTTCTGGTATGTTTGTCTTTCTCCCCCCTCTGAAAAAGTACCAAAGCACACATCAATTGGCAAGCGGGCATCTCTCCCAAACATAACAAAGTAAGGTTTGTACCCTGTAGCCTAATTTTTAGTACAAATGTATGCATGTACTAATTTGCTGATGTGCTGACTCCTTTTGTGCTTTTCTCCAGCATCCAAAGTGCCCAACATGGAAAGTAGTGTCCTATTAAATCATTCAGGCTGTGGGTCTCCCTGAGGGTGGTAAGGTGTTGTCCTTGATTTCTTAATCCCTAGCATTCCCAAGAGTTCTTTTATAAGCCTACTCTCAAAGTCTCTCCCTTGGTCTGAATGTATACGTGCTGGTAGTCTATAATACACAAAGAACTTCTCCCAGAGAATCCTTACAACTGTCATTGCTTTCTGATCCTTAGCTGGGTAGGCTTGGGCATAGCGTGTAAAATGGTCAGTGATGACCAGTACATTAGCAACACCTTTAGAATCTGGCTCTATTGACAGTAAATCAATACATATTAACTCCATCGGTCCACTACCAGTGATGTTACTCAGAGGAGCGCATTTCTGAGGCAATGTTTTTCTGGCTATGCATCTTCCACAGTTTTTAACATGCTTCTCAATCTCAGAAGTCATTCGAGGCCAGTAAAATCTGTCCTTCAGAAGCTCTGTAGTCCGCTCTATTCCCAGGTGTCCTGCATCATCACCTGTTGATGGAACTGTTCAGGTAAAATGAGCTGTTTTTTCTCTTTATCACAGTGTCTGTGGAACACTCTGTACAGTAGCTTATTATGGATGACGAGTTTATGTCCTTGTCTCTGCAATAGAGTCATTTGTGGGTTAGAACTTGTACCTGTTGTGAGTACCTTTCCCTGCTCTACAGCTATCTTCACCGGTCCAATTACTGGATCTTTGTCTTGCGCCAATTTAAGGTCAGTATGTGTTAGCTGTTTCAGATTTCCTAGCTCGAACTGTGTAAAACCAGCATAAATAGGTGAAAAAATCATTGAATTGGCTCCCAGCTGATCGACCAGTCTAGTGGAAGATTCCTAATTTTTGTCACTTGCCATGATCTGACATACTGCTTTCACTCCTGACTGAGGTATTTCCGCCCATTCATCAGGTGACCCACCATTCAAAGGATAATGAGACAATGCATCGGAATCTATGTTATGACGTCCTGGCTTATATTGAAGACTAAAGTCATACGTAGCTAATGCCGCCAGCCAGCGATGTCCTGTTCCGTTCAACTTGGCTGTAGTGAGGACATATGTGATTGGATTATTGTCAGTTCTTCCTACAAATTTCAACCCATAAAGATAGTCATGGAATTGATCTACTACTGCCCACTTCAGTGCCAATACATTAATTATTTTAAGGGGAGGGCATTTTTGATCATGTGAAGCGATCATGAATTATAGAATTATATATAGAAATTACAGACATCACTTTAAGTCATATCAGCAAGAGAGTAAATTAAATAAATGTTTACTTCATTGCTTGACATTTTAAAACCCCAAGAGAGCTCTGACCACGGGATGCACTTGTAGTATGCATTTCCACAGACGAAGTGTGAGCATGGCCTTTCTGAACACTATACCTACAGTTTGTTAATATCCTTACAAGTACAGGACTTCCAAGACTTTACAAGAAGAAATGTTCACATTCAATGGTCGCAGCAAGAATTCAAAAGAGAGCTCCACTAAAAAAATCTCCACGTTGTACACCCTTCTGTATACAAAGTAGATATATGTACTTTTATATTTCAATCAGTTTCACTTTGATGATCCCATGGCTGTGTTTGAGTGTAGTGGAGGAGGAAAATGATTTTTTGAGTGTTCTGTTAAAGTGCTGTTAATGGGATTTCATTATTTATTTAAACACAGCATGTTTACATCTCTATAACTAAATATTTCTGAGCCCTTACGGATGAGAATATTTGAAGATAACATCTAGGTTACTGTTGTAACCTCCGTTCCCTGATGGAGGAAATGAGACGTGTCGAAGAAGCGACACTAGTGGTCTCTCTTGAGAGCCTTTTGCATCTCCTTACTTTGAGAAAAGGCCAATGAGAAATTGGCAGACAGAATTTGCATGTCCCGCCCCCGGACATATGGGTATAAAGGGAGGGAAATGCATCTGTTTCATTCAGGATTTGTCTGAGGAGCCGACAATGAGGTTCGGCCGCAACAGTGGTTCGGTTCAGCGATGTGGCCGGGAGGACACAACATCTCATTCCCTCCATCAGGGAACGGAGATTACAACAGTAACCTAGACGTTCCCTGTCTGTCGCTCACTTCGACGTTGTGTCGAATAAGCGACACTAGGGGTCCAATTTAAATCACGCCATGTGCTGAAATGTGTATGTGCCCTGCTGACACAGGAGCAGGCAGGAAGCTTGCGTGACAAAACGACAGGCTGTGTCAGACTGCATGTACCCTTCTCCAATGCCCCATAAAATCATCAAAACCTTCTGGTTCTTTACAACCCGAAAGGGGGAACAAGGCGATGTACCAAGCATGGGAGCAAGAATCGGGCCAACTTAACGCTATCACACGCATCGGGGGAGGCGTTCTTTCCGAGTTTTCCTATTCTTTCAGGGAGGAAAGACCCTGCGGAGACCACACCTGCCCAGACTGGGGGAGGTAAAGGGTGGTGAAATACATCACATGGGCTTTTAGGTCACATGTGGAGAATGGCGCGGTGATAGATCCTACCTCATTGGGAGGGAGAAGTTACTACAAACACGGCAACCGGGGGTCCGTGAGGACTGTCCAAGGGAGACGCGGGTCCGCTCGCAAGGGGACTGCACCATGGAAAATACACACAGGGGGATAAGTCCATATTGGAGTCCGTCCTGTGGAGCACCTATTCCAGTACAGGGTAAATCAAGTCCCCGCATTGCTCTTGGTTGGCAAATTCCAACCAAATGCTAGGGAGGAGTCATCCAGGGTGCCGAGTTAGTGGGATCTCCAGGGATAAAAGTGCCTGGTATCACCTTATCGGAGGGAAAAGGCGCTAGGTGCAAGTGGTCCACCCGGTCAGTTGTCACCGCGTTACCGAGTTTCTACCGGCTCGGACCTGAGAAAACACAGGATGAAACCGACTCAACCCTGAGATTGTAAAATCTCGTAAAGGTATTGGGTATTGCCCAACCCGCTGCTCTGGATATGTCTGCGAGGGAGGCGCCTTTGGCCAGTGCCCATGAGGGTACCACACTTCTCGTTGAGTGTACTCGCACCCGCAATGGGGCAGGCTCGGCCTGGGTGTGATAGGTCAATGCTATGGTTTCAACAACCCAGTGGGAAAGTCTCTGTTTGGAGACAGCGTTCCCTTTCCACTGTCCACCAAAGCAGACAAAGAGCTGCTCAGAATGTCTAAAGCTCTGCGTGTGGTCCAAATAGATATGCAAAGCACATACCAGACACATCAACGAAGGGGCTGGGTCTGCCTCCTCCCGGGGCAGCGCTTGCAGGTTCACTACCTGGTCTCTGAAGGGAATTGTAGGAACCTTGGGCATGTAGCCCGGTCGTGGTCTTAGGATCACATGAGTGTCTGCCGGACTGAACTCCAGGCAGGTGTCGCTGACAGAGAACGCTTGCAGGTGCCGTCTTCTGGGAGAGGGCCTTGAGTTTGACTGATTCTAGTGGCTCGAAGGGGGGTCTCTGAATGGCCGAAAGGACCACTGAGAGATCCCAGGAGGGGAACAGGCTTGGCAGGGATGGATTCATCCTCTGGGCGCCACATAGGAACCTGATAATTAAGTCGTGCTTACCCAAAGACTTACCGTCTGCGTATATAGCAGTGCTGATTTAGGGCCATATAGCACTCTTGCTCGTGTGATATCGCTTCACGATTGTGAGTGTGATTGTTGCTCTCTCTCTCTCTCTCTCTCTCTTTATATATATATATATATATATATATATATATATATATATATATATATATATTGTAGCATCTGGACCAATTAGACACACAATTATTCTTTATTTAATGAATAATCCAACAGATACCTCAACAGCATAACATAGCAAAGTCCAAGTATGCCAAAGCAGACTGTGAGATGTCTGCTCTACCACTGATCATTTTCAGCTTTTAATCTCCCACTGGTCCAGCAACTAGTGGACCTCAGAGACATTCCAGTTGGGGGAGAGTAGCCATATGCAAAGCCAAGGAATGTGGGGAGAGTAATTCACTGCATTCCCCCATAGGAAAGACACATAAAGCCCATAAACAGACTATTCTTCATTGATTTGTTGACAAACTGTTCTATAAATGAACATGCATATCAACAGGACATTGTGTTTATGATTATTACAGTCTCATTTAGAGTATTTTGTACTGTATACTGTTTTGTGCATGCTTTATGACAGAACCACTAAATGATGTTAAAGTATTGGTATCATGCTTCCTATCAAATTAATCATTGTGTAATGCTCTACAGATGTCTGCTAGGGAGGTGCCCATGAGGATGCCACACTTCTAGTAGAGTGTGCTCGAACCCGCAAGGGGGCGGGCATAGCCTGGGTGTGATAGGCTAAGGCAATAGCATCAATGACCCAGTGGGCTAACCTCTGTTTGGAGACAGCGTTCCCTTTCCACCGTCCGCAAAAGCAGACAAAGAGCTGCTCAGAACATCTAAAGCGGTCCAAATAGGTACGCAAAACACGCACCGGACACAGCAACGAAAGGGCTGGGTTAGCCGTGGCTGTGAGCAGCGCCGGGTGCCGAGGTACCAGTCGTCAAGGTGGGGTGGGGTTCCAGTCCAAGCCCACACTCACGGCAGCCCAGGAAAGCATGTCGGCCATCTGCGTGTCTGCCTCCGACTGGGCGGGCTGGCCCGAGGGCGGCAGCCCAGTCAAGTCTTCCACGTCAGATGCCTGAACGCTCTACGATGCAGCGGTGATGTCATTGTCCAAGCCCAGGGGCTCGTGAGGCGAGTCGCACTCATCCCGAGCCCGGACGGAAGCACGAAACGAGCGTGTCGGGGGGCGGGTGGTTCATGGGGATTTACCCAGCGAAATCAAGCCCGTCATCATCCCCGTATCGCCTTCATCGCCAGCCGTGTCGTCCTCAATCCCGTGGGAAGAAGGAGCGGCATGGGGGGCGGCTGAAGTGGCATTCACCTTCAGGAAGGAGAGCCGCGACCGCAACGTTGCCATGGTCATGTTCTCGCAGTGAGAACATGAACCAGCCACGAACGCCGCCTCAGTGTGATCGCTATCCAGGCATACGAGGCAGTGTCTGTGGCTGTCATTCTTGGAGAGAAATCGACCACATCCAGGAACAACACAGGGACGGAAAGGCATCTTGAAAAAGACGCGTCCTGAAAAGGACGTTCAACGCTGCAGTGTTTTGCTCTTTTATGAGTGGAAAACTGGCTCTTTTGTAGGAAATATACTCTTTTAGGATGTGACACTCTTTTACACAGAAAGAAAGAAAGAAAGAAAGAAAGAAAGAAAGCGTTGTTGAAGTGCCCAGGGGCATGAACTGCACAGCGTGCAGAGAGAGAGATGCCAGCTGGGAATGTGCTGTGCGGATCCAACAGCAATGCCTCTCGCTGGTAGAGGTGAGTGGAACGGGAGTGAGACTCAGCTGCTTGCTGCACAACCATTCGGCTCCGAAGAAAAATTCTGACTGGCATTCGCTACCTCGCTTCCCTTTATACCCGTATGTCCGCGGCATGCAAATTCTGTCTGCCAACTTGACATTGGCCTTTTCTCAGGTTCAGAGGTATCCAAGGAAGACCCCTTGTGTCACTTCATTCGACACAACGACGAGTGAGTGACAGAAAGGGAATGTTAAATGATTGATTTTGATATAAATCATTTTACTATAATTCTAAGAATTTATTATTAAAACATGTGGATTTATTAAAGTGATTTATTAATGGATTTATTCATCATTTACTCACCCTCTTACCATTCCAGATTTGATTGACTTTCTTTCTTCTGCAGAACACAAATGAAGATTTTTAGAAAAATATATCTGCAGCATAAAAGTAATCCATATGACTCTGGTGGTTAAAGCAATATGTTCTGGAGCGATCCAATTGATTTTGGGTGAGAACAGATCAAAACTCTTTTTTTCACTGTACATATTGCCATGGCAGTCTCTAAATACAATCGTGATTTCAAGCTATCTTACTCTTCCTAGAACTGGACGCATACGCAGAGCGGCCATTGTACAAAGGTGTGTTTGGATTGTACTACAGTGCTTGGGCACATCTTTCGAACTAACAATGGCAGATCTTGTGGCATAAGAAAGTAGTTCCACACACAAGTTCCACACTTACATTTTCCCTAATATTTAACTTGTTCATTGAACTTTTGAATAAAAACAATATCACAATCTTAATTGTGCTGTATTATCAATCTATCAGCACAACTGTGATTACCTGCCGTGCTAATAGCTGGGTATAGAACAACACGGAGTTTGAATAAATAATTAATAAACTTTCCATTTTTGGTAAACTATCCCTTTAAGCAAAACAAGAAGTCAACATCTTCACATACACTATAGTATTCATATGTGTGTGTGTGTGTGTGTGTGTATTTCATATTTCGCTTTTCATAATTTCAATCACATTTTAGCTTTATAAAAATATACAAATTCCACATTCTATAAATGTATGTGATGTCATTAAATTGCATATAGTAATGATACAAGCTGTCACTGTTTAAAATTTCATACACATTTTTAGCTAAATATTCTACACATTTTGTTACATGTGTGTTTATGTGCATTATTTGTATGATCATTTGTAGTTTACAAGTATCTACATCAAATTTACATTATTATGTAGCCTATAACAAGTGCTAAAATGGTACTGTCTCTTTAAGAACTTTGGCAGTTCAACAAGTGTGTTTTGGTTGAGTGCACATTAATGAGGGGAGTTATGGTTGTTTTTATCACATCTGTGCAATGTGTAATTAGAATGAATACTTCTTTTACTTTTTTGATCAAAAACTGACAGTGTGTAACAGAAATTATATAAAAAAGATACATTCAAATAAAAATGTAGTGTGTGGATCTAATCTTTGGACACATGGAGTGAGTCATACATGTATTGCATGTACAAATATTCATTGTATATGTTCTCAAATCCAAATATACAAGCGCTCGAGTTCTGCAACACTTTTACCTTTCAACAGGCATTCAACTGGTCTGTAGCCATGCTGTAAAACAGAATGTTAAAAAGAAAAATCAGAGCTGACCCCTAAAATGCAATGTCCTGTAAATGTAAGTATGGCATATGCTGGCTTATCCTCTCCTTCTCCATCATTATCTGATGTGACTTGATCACCATGAGAAACAACTAAGCACAAACCACCTCCCCCACCTCCCTTGAAACCCTATGCTATCATAGCAATTTGTTTGACTGGTGATGCTTTGTACTCTGCCACATGCTCCATCATTATGGGCATATAAGACAGAGCCCTGCACCACACTGTCAGGATTTTTGGACGGAAGGGAAGAAGAGCATATCTCTTGTCCCATAACAGTAAAAAAATCAGTGACAACGGTAAAGCTACACAGCATCTTGTTCCCGCCTTTCAAGTCCATGAGAATAATTGAGATGTTTCCTTTAGGCACATGACCTTCTCTAGGCTTGAAAATGGCCTTTGACAGGTCTGGTCAGGGGGCGTGACTGGGGGTGACCCCGACCCCCCCCCCCCCCCCCCCCATAATCAAAACAAGCAAGTACAACCTTGGGTACTTAGGTCCGGTCAAAACTCTAAGCAAGAGTTTCTGACCAAAAGGGCCTAAAGGTCCCCAACACATTTGATTGATGCCAAAGCCAGTATCAGTAGAGTCTTATGTGTGTTATGTCAAAGAGAGTATGTGTACACCAATATTTTGGGTTAAATCTGTAACCTAAGTGCAGGGTCATTTTGTATGGTTATTTGTTAGATGGTTGGGTCACTGAGGTCATACACAGCACCTGGGTTAATACAACCCAGCATCTGGTTAAAGGTTATGTATATCCTTTCTGCCACTCCAGTGACACCAAACGGAATTGCAAAAATAATGGCAGTTTTCAAACAGGTTTTGTAAACACTCCCCTGTCTGCAGATGGTCACACAAATAGAAAGTCCTGGCACAAACCAATGTCATTAGGTGTGTTTGACTTCATGCAGCGCTATGCAGACCATTCTCTGCCTGCCTTGATGCAATGCGAAGCATGTTAGAAATTTTGTCAGACTTTTTTTTTTTTTTGTCAAACAAGCTATACAACAGTGTACAACAACATACACATTTTATACACAAAACTGTCCATTCATATATCAAATATTCTATAATTATAGATTATTATTTGCTTTCTCCTTAATAAAGTTTTCCAAACAGCTTCAGTAGCCTACTCTTTGGTTTCCTGGAGGAAATAGTTGTTCCAACATTTGGCAATAGTATTGGGCTACCGCCACATCACAATGACGAATGCCATCAAAATGCCCCGAGAACAAAGTGACACCAACCACCTGAATCAGCTGCTGCCCCAGAGCAGCTGCACAACACAGATGACACAGCTTACCAGTTATGGACCCATTTCACATTTCTGGGTTTGGAAGGCACATTAATTAATACAAAAAACTATTTAATTCATTAATTAAAAAATATTGAAATACTTACTCCAATTTATTGGTATTAAAATAATATAGGTTTATATTCAATACAACATATGATCAGGGTTGGGGAGTAATAAAATACATGTAACAGGATTACGTATTTAAAATACAAAATACAAGTACACTACATTTACAATTTAAATCATTGTTAATTAGAATACAGTTACATTCAAAAAGTATTTTGATTACTGGAGAGATTACTTTGCATTTTATTGTCATTTGTTTAATATAATTTGTCCTTTCAATGGAAAACATTTATACATATAAATGATGTGATCCAAAGAGCATTTGAGCAGTGGTGAAACATTTTCTTATGATGTGTTATATTCATACGAGCAGACAGAGAAGTACGTTTGAAGAAAGTTTGGAGCAGAAGAAATAGAAATAAAGTGTAAACTGTCAGTTTTACGCTAAGCTAAAAATGCTATGTCTAGCCATTTTACATGCACGATCATATTTTTTTATCAAGAAAATTAACGTTGGATTATAATTTCTTTTTTCTAGCAAGTCCTTTGGTATTAGGGCAAAAATCATATACTTGATAATAATTGCTGTATTGTTTTCCTGTAAAAATATCTAAAAATCCTTAAAACAAGATCAATTAGATTCATCTTGTTTTAGAAACAATGCTATATAAGATATTTCGGTTTTTCAGAGAATGTATATTTAACGTGTATTTTGTCTTGAGTTTTTATAGTAAAAAAAGTGAAAAAATCTGCTAGTGCTGAAGAAGTAATCCAAAGTATTTAGAATACGTTACTGACCTTGAGTAATCTAAAGGAATAAGTTACAAATGTAATTTTATTGCATGTATTCTGTAATCTGTAGTGGAATACATTTCAAATGTAACCCTCTCATCCCTGCATATGATACAATAATATACTGTAAATATAAATAATGCTCTGTGTCTCACCGTTTGGATATACTTGACTCTCAAAAACAATAAATATAAGCTTTTGGTTAATATTTGCTACCATGAATGTGATTTCTGTTCACTTTCATGTACTCGTTTATGTAGTATTGTTTTCTTAGCAGAAAGTAACCAACTTGATGGCTCTCTTTTTTAACTCCTCCCTAGACTGCAAATGGCAAATCTCGCCAATCTGTATGAGGCGAAGTTGACAACCAACGAATGGATTATTTTGAGGTCCCTGCAAATTACACTGGGATAGGAAAAGATATTTAAAAATCCAAAAGCATTACATAGTTCAACTTTAAGCACATCATCCAATCACATTAGTGTAATGATCCTGTTCTGTCTGCCCTTCAGTCCTTGTCTGTTTTCTTTTTATGTGTGTTTTTCATGTGTATGTGTACTTGGCTGTCTGTTTCTGTTAGCCATGTGCTTCCCTGTCGCCGCCTCCTCGTTACCCTTGTCACTCTTCCCTCATTGGCTGTCTCGTTTGGAAGGTCTTGGTTATTTGTTTATTTTTTGTGTCTTTCTTTTCTTATTTTTTATCTATTGTCGATGCCTTTTATGTATATGCACTTACATTTATATAATTGTTAACCTTTTTTGCATTCCCATTAAAAAAAAAAAAAAGAAAATAAAAAATTATTTAACGAGACAGCCTCGATGACGTATGCGGCTGACAAATGCGACCTCCGGAGGATGCATCCTTCCAAATGAGACACAGCAATTGAGTCCTTGTCATGTTAATTGCCTTCACCTGTTCCTCATGTGCTTTTCCTCTATATATTTTGCCCTCTTCCTTCTTGCCATATCATATTGTTAGCTAGATTGTTTGTTTATATTCTGTTTCCAGTCTGTGGTTGTTAGCAGTCAGTCTGTTCTTCTCTTTTTCCTGTGCCCCGTCTGTCCTAGTTATTATCTTTATTCTAGTTTATGTTTTATTTTTTCTCTCTTCCTTGTTATTTTGTTACCTGTTGTGTTCAACTGTTCTGTTTTCAGAAATATTTTTATTTCCACTCATTCCTGCATTTGGGTCCTTATTCCTGACTCATTCTGTGACTATTATTGATCTGTATCAGGTATAACATGTGTGGATGTTTTTTTCCAAACATAGGAAACCTTTGTGGGCTTACACTCAATACATGCATTTATTTTTTTTCTGACAATTACATGAATATTTAAGCAATATCACACGAGCAAGAGTGCTATATGGCCCTACATTAGCACTGCTGTGATTTGGCCGCAGACATGAGGCCGCAGGCCATCACACCATTGCTGATGTAGGGCCATATATCATGATTGTGAGTGTGATATTACTTATATACAACAGTTCAATGAACAAGTACATTTAAAAAAATTAGGAAAAATTGAGTACGGTCATAAAACGTCTAGGTTACGTATGTAACCTCCGTTCCCTGATGGAGGGAACGAGATGTCGTGTCGAAGAAGCAACACTAGGGGTCTCTCTTGAGCACCGAATATGCCTCTGGTCTATAAAAAAAGCCAATGAGAAGTTGGCAGACAGTATTTGACATCCGGGTGTAAAAGCTGGGAAATACGTCGAGTTCATTCAGGATTTTTCTGAGGAGCTGGAAATGGTCAGGCCACTGCAGTGGCTCAGCTCAGCGACATGGCCGGGAGGACATGACATCTCATTCCCTCCATCAGGGAATGGAGGTTACATACTTAATCTAGACATTCCCCGTCTGTCACTCACTTCGACGTTGTGTCGAAGAAGCGACACTAGGGGTCCACTTCAAATCACGGCATGCGCTAAGCCGTGTACATGTACTGCTGACACAGAAGCGGGCAGGTATTTCACGTGCCAGGATGACCAGCTGTGTCAGACTGTATGTACCTTTCCCCAATGCCCCATAAAAGACGTTGGAATCCTTCTAGTTACCAAAGCAGGTTAACAAGGCGACGCTTGCCAACCTGGGACAGGCCGAGCCTAGCCGGGCCTCTTTTAACTCTATGTTTCTCTCATAGAGCCAAACGGCTATATAGGCCAATGAAATGGCATCCACCACCCAGTGGGAGAGCCTCTGTTTGGAGACAGCGTTCCCTTTCCACTGTCCCCCAAAGCAGAAAAAGAGCTGCTCAGAGCACCTAACGCTCTGTGTGCGGTCCAAATAGGTACGCAAAGCATGTACCGGACACAGCAATGATGGGGCTGGGTCTGCCTCCTCCCGAGGCAGCGCTTGCAGGTTCACTACCTGGTCTCTTAAGGGCATGGTAGGAACCTTGGGCACGTAGCCCGGTCGTGGTCTTAGGATCACATATGTGTCTGCTGGACTGAACTCCAGGCAGGTGTCGCTAACAAAGAACGCTTGCAGGTCCCCGACCCTCTTGATGGAAGCGAGCGCGATCAGCAGGGCTGTCTTTAGAGAGAGGGTCCTGAGTCCAACTGATTCTAGTGGCTCGAAGGGGGCTCTCTGGAGCCCCGCGAGGACCACTGAGAGATCCCAGGATGGGAACAGGCTTGGCCGGGAGGGGTTCAATCTCCAGGCGCCTCTTAGACACCTGATGGTTAAGTCGTGCTTACCCAAGGACTTGCCGTCTACTGCATTTTGGTGGGCTGCAATAGCGGCAACATACACCTTCAGGGTGGAAGGGGACAGCCTCCCTTCCAGCCTCTCTTGCAGAAATAAGAGTACTGACCTAACTGCGCACCTCTGTGGGTCTTCAGCATGGGAAGAACACCAACAGGGTTTCCGCGGGGCATTAAAAAGCATTAAAAGTCATTAAATAGATTTTGCGAAAAATTAAGGCCTTAAATAGCATTAAAAAAGCATTAAATGTTATTCCTACAGGCATTAAAAATGTTAGATAGTTTTGAAAAAATAATATTACCAATTTATTTTGAATATAGCCTTCACAATTAATAACTTGAATTTGCTGTCGCAAAATATGTACATTGGTGTGATAAACACGCGGATCAAGTTTGGTAATTGCCTCCGGCCGGTGCAAAATTGACGTAATGCCGGATGTTTGGACAGCAGCGGGCTGGGACCAGGAGGAGTTAGAACAGAGAACGTAAATTTAGTAAAGTTGCTAAGAAATGGGTAAGTGCAAATTCCAGCAAAAGTGGCTAGAAGACAAAGAATTTAGGACATGATTGTCAACATGGAGTCGTCAAATCTTATATGCAGTCCGATGGCCACAAATCGGCTTTAAAAAGCAGACAGCAATTAACTATCTCTGGTTACTTTGCCGTGACCGACAAAGTAACATCTTCAGCAACACCTACTACCACCACAACTGCTGCTGAAGTGACCACCGCTTCCTGCGGAGCCACTACTGAAGGAAAATCGATCGACCTTTGAGCAGCGTTTGGATCGAATGCTATGCTGCAGGCAGAGGTGCAGGCAGAGGTGCAGGCAGACGTTTCAGACACCAGAATGTGCAGCACCACTCATACGCATCAAATGAAGGTGTTTCTGAGTTGTTCCAGGGAATGTTTCCTGATTCGCAAATAGCCAAATGTTCCACATGTGGAAAGGACAAAACCAGCTACATTTTAAAATGTGGACTTGCCCCATACTTCAAAAATAAACAGATTTCTGCGATTAACAATGCAGGACAATTGTGAATTACTGGCTTCTGTAGCTTCAGTCAGGACCATATACAAATCTAACACACTCATGGCTCAAATGATTACAAAACCTAATACTATGAGGAGATACAAGGACAAATGCAATGAATTGAAAAATGTTGAGTCAGAGTTGGAACTAAAAGTGAGCAAACTAATGCAATGGATTAATTATCTTATTTAAACAAAGTTAAAACTGTGTAATTTCTATAGCACTTGATGATATTGCATACATTAATTTCCAGCCTTAAAAAGTTCAGAGTTTTTCCTTCACTGTCCAGACTAATAGAATTTGTGGTTATAGTTGAAGGAGATCACGTGTATTCGATGGCGGTACAATTTACACAAACAGAAACATAATGGCTTTTTTCCAGTCATGGCCTGATTTTTCAGTATGCCTGTAGTATTCAATATCTAGTTGATTGGTACTATGTTAAATTAAATTTGACATATCTGCAAATAAATTTTAATATTTTAAGCTGTCTCCTGAGCCATTTCTAATTCAGTTCAGAGTGATACAGTTTATTTAAATTATGTAGATTGTCTCAAATATCCAAGATTATCATCACTGCATCATTGTCAAATTGAATGGTTACAATTGGGACATGGGCTTTTTAAAAATGTATAGTTTGTATATGTGTGTGTGTATGTATGTATGTATGTGTATATATATATATATATATATATATATATATATATATATATATATATATATATATATATATATATACACACACATATATATCTGTATATATATATCTGTGTGTGTGTGTGTGTGTGTGTGTGTGTGTGTATCTATATATATATATATATACAGACTCTTTTATATATATAACTCTTTTAACTCTCTTGTGCTGTCGAAGCGCCCAGGGGCAAGCTGCACTGCTGTGCAGAGAAGGAGAAATGCCGCTGAAGTGCGGCGTAGATCCAACAGCAAGCAGAGCGTCAGAGGAACAGAGCAGGAAATGGTGTGTGACTCGCAGCTGGCTGCATACACGACCATTGGCTCCGAAGAAAATTTCTGAATGAACTCGACGCATTTCCCCGCTTTTATACCCGTATGTCCGGGGCGGAGTATGCAAATACTGTCTGCCAACTTCTCATTGGCCTTTTTTCATAGACCAGAGGCATATTCGGCGCTCAAGAGAGTCCCCTAGTGTTGCTTCTTTGACATGATGTCAAAGTGAGCGACAGACGGGGAAACGCATTTGTGCATGTAACAACTTTCTTACGCAATGGATCAGAATCTGCTGTTGCTGGTTCAAACCAAATGATACATCCAAGCCTTTGTTAACAGTTTCACGGCTTGTGTGTGTGTGTGTGTGTTTGTGTGCGTGCGTGTGTGTGAGAGAGAGAGCGAGAGATGGAGCGTTTGCTGTCAGCTGTTGCCACACCCAAGCAGAGATGCTGTCAGCTTTCAGCTTTCTCAGTGGAAAAATAGCCATCAAAGCCGGGGTATTTCTCCCTATTTCGCTGTAGCCGGTGTACAAGAGGCATTCCCTATAGAAACTGCAATGTCCTGCCATTTTAAACAGTATGTCCTCTCCAATGTGGAAAGTCCAGTAAGAGGTAAGCACCTTGAGTTGTGTAATTAACCAGTCTGTTGTGTCTCTCAGCTGTGATGAGACATAATGCCGAGGTTGTTCGCTAAAAGCTATTTCCTAGATTAAGTAGTGTAGTAGTAATGTAGCAATTACATAGTACTGTTCTATGTAAACACTGACTGATGCTGACTTCACATCACCTAACTGGCTCATATTACACACAAACATTAACTTTTGCCACCACCTGCTGGCTAACATATGTAATGTCAAAAAAATTACATGTAAAGAGACACACTTACAGTAGCTCTTAACACATCTGCACTGCTCTTACACTTTAGTTTTGAATGGCACAAACACAAATGGAGTGATACACACAGAGAAGCATCCGAATGATGATGGTGTGAAACTATCAGTACTCATGGAACATATTTTGTCCAATCAGATTCGAGGACCGGAACTAAATCTTGTATATATTTAAATAACATGTGTAACCCCTTGTGAAACTTTTTCACTTTATAACTGAATATCTGTTGATGAATAACAATTAAGCCACTGTGAACTACTTGAGTACTTTTGGCACCTTTTTAATTGTATTGGGGTTTTTTTTAGGAATGTTGTATCTCACATTAAACGTCATTTTCAAATGAGTAGCCTAACATGTAAATACTTTAAAAGTGTTAAAAAAATAACTTACATTTAGGGGTTGGTTATGTTTGTTAATTTATGTAAGGGTCTGTTGGGTACTGAATGATTTGTAACTATAAACGTTTAGCTCAGCAATTTCTCAGGTCTCTCTCTCTCTCTCTCTCGTATAGATATTAAGTGAGAAAATAAAGAGTTTTAAGAGTTCTATTAATTCTCCTGCCACCATCCGCATATAAAAAGGGAAGTAAGTTATTTAAACCAAGTGTTGAGGAGACCAGGCAGTCATTTATTAATGAGCTGCCTGTAAGTACTTTCTTATTATTTGTCATGTAATTTATAATCCTGTCAGAAGTGATTAATGAAGTAGTCTTTTTTTTTTTGTTTTGATGTGGAATGTTTCTGTGTGTGGGTGTTTTTTTAACTTTGTAGTTGACCTGAATATTTACATTTAACAATTTTTGATGTTCTCTGGGAGCTGGGCTAAATGAGGAAGCACTGTTTTACAAAATCACACAATTATAATACTGAAATGAAGACATTCATTATTGAGTATAAGATCTACATGAACTACTGATTATAATATAACCTGAATAAATACACATGGTTTAAAAACACATTGATAACCTTTTGATTAGAACAGTTGCTACAGAATTTATTCAACTCATCAATAGGCAGAAGATACAGAGGTAAACTAGCCCCTTCAGGACATACTCCTCCTTGGTGTTTTATGTGTTACACAGTTTGCATACCTTTCCATGTGCCAAAAGCTGGAAGTCTGGTGCACGTGGCTCCCAGGCCTATGTTGGATGCATCCGTGGTAACTACTTTGCATCTGACTATATTGACAAGTTACATATCTTTCCAAAAAACTTGGCTCTCCTCCAATAGCTAGCATCACATTATCAGCAATGCATCACTTGGAGGTGACCTCGCTGCCAATTGTAATGAGGGATCCTTAGGCTGAGATAACACATTGGATAGATCGCTTCCAAAGCAAGTCAAGCAGGATGATGACGACTGCAGTGGCCATCAAGCCAGGCACTCGCTGGTACTGAAGCAATGGTAGGGTTATCCCCAGTTTGAACCTTGTCAAGTGTAGGAGAATGGACTAAACGTGTTCGATGGTCAGGTGGCGACATGATTACTGAGTTGAGTTTTAGTCAGTTAGTTTTAGGCCTCTGTGGTTGCACTCTTGTACCTTCAATTAAACTAGCAGCAACTAATTGTAACACAGCCAATATTCAGCCTCAGTGGTGCGAACACCACACTGACAAATTTCTATATGTGCAAAAGGCCAAGGACAACCTGAACCTAGAACTATAATACAATTCCCTTGAAGACGAGTTTAAAATTTGCCTGCAGCATGGAGTTATCTGCACATATTTGTCTTGTAAATTGCTTGACACAAACCAGTCCAGCAGATGGACATGAGACAAAATCTGTCTCTACATAGCCATCTTGAATGGAGACTTAAGTGTTCAAATCATGTGCTACAAGTCCAGTATGGGCCACAGCAACTATCCTACTTGGAGATCTGAAAATTTGCAGCTGTAGAAGGCGGTATTATCCCTCTGAGACTAAAATTGGCAAATCTTATATCATTACTTAGTTTTAGGCTGGAGAGCCCCGGGACACCATGCAAGCGTGCAGTTGCTGAAAGGACTGTGTGGCCGCTGGTGGTTGAAGGCGCTCAGTACAACCGAGTGGGTTAAGCTGGATATTTGCTAATTTTGTGAACATTTTTGTGCCTTTTTCAGTGGTGAAGGGGTATGGCAGACCTCTGGCACACCATCAACAGCAACGACTGAAATTAACTTAAGACCGTGGGAATGTGGTCTTGTATTAGAGGGGAGATGCCATACTCACTTTCCGGCTCACAACAGCGGGAAAGTGAGAAGTGAATTCAGCCACCAGGCCACCTATAGACCTGATAATTTCCTGGCAGAGATTTTGGCTGGAGTGTCAATTCGTGTCATGGTGCTTTTAACAAGCACCACTAAGGCAGCTGCACCAGACACCTGAACTCTCAATTAAAAGGGAGAACCTCAAGACATAATGTGCAAAACACACATTTAAGCAAGTGATTCTTTCAGTTTTCTTCAATATTCTCTTTAAAATAGTGCAGTGTGCTTGTGGTAACATCTAAATCAACAGATGTTACCCAAGTAAAACATTTTGTCATTTTACTGAATAAACATTTGTCATTCGATATTATGTGACTAGAGGACAGGGAGGATAGGTATTTTCTAAAATAGTTTTGTTCCATTAATAAAAGTTTTGCGTTGCCTCACAATTAGTCAAGTTAAGTCAAGTCATTTTAAATTGAAAGAAAAGTCCAAGGCACTTCTTCTAGAGCAAAAATTAAAATTATTGTTGTTTGGTTGGTCACATTAGGACATTAAAAAAAATAATCTGAGGATGGCTGTTTGCCAAAATGCAGTCAATTGGTGTCTTAATGTGACCAGCCAAACAACAATAAAGGCTTTTTAATTTTTGTAGTAGAAGTGCCTTGGATATATCTTCTAATTTTCATGATTGAAATCTGACCAAAGGGCACCTTCTGGGATTTTTCTTCCTTCCAGCAAGTAGCGGTCTAGAATGTGTTCCTTCTGATCTGCAAAGTCATTTTTAGTTTTAGTTTTCAAAATATGTTTATTTAAATGAATGATATTTTTTTCCTTCCTTTTTAGTTGTCTGATGAAGGCTATAGTTGGCATTCATTTATTGTCTTTGTATTCCATTTTAAGAGAGTGTAGTCCATCCTATGAACAAGATTATGCAAGCAGAGGTCAGTGAGGTTTGCCTAGCACTCTTGGCAGTTCATTTCCGGTGAAATCCATCCAACCTCAGAGGTGCAGGCAGTACCTCCTATCCCTTAATGCAGTATGCAGTCTGCGTAAGGCACCAACTCCCTAGGGGAGCACCATCTTACCCTAGGAGGGCAACACAGATGATTGCTTCACGCTCATATCACACGAATCCCCAAAAGGACACAAAAGCATAATTCAGAAGTCTAATAAATGATTGTATGCGACTCATGTCTTGTTCTGAAGGAATATGATATGGTTTGGATACAAACAAATTGAAATCGAATGTATAATTAAGTGAAAATCTTGACTGACCTTTGATCTCCTGTGCATGGTCATGAGACAGACTGCAAGCGAGCTTTAGAGCTCCTAGCACGAGAGCAGTATGCCGTAGCCAACTGTGAAATAGGCTGTTCAAAAGAAAACTAATTTTGTTTTGCTTCAACAGGACCACCAGCGGTAAAAACGGTGCAAGTCCCAAACCAAGCAGTGATGCAGCTGCTCAGGATGCTCTCAATAGTCCCTGTATAGAAAGTAGTGAGGATGGGGGGTGGGAGATGTGCTTTCCTCAGCCTTCGAAGAAAATAGACACTGCTGGGCTTTCTTGGTAATAGAGCTGGTGTTGAGGGACCAGGTGAGGTTCTCCACTAGGTGAACACCAAGGAATTTGGTGCTCTTGATGATCTACACAGAGGAGCCGTCGATGTTCAGTGGAGAGTGGTCACTATGTGCTCTCCTAAAGTCAACAACCATCTCTTTTGTTTTGTCGACATTCAGAGACAGGTTGTTGGCTCTACACCATTCTGTTAGCCGCTGCACCTTCTCTCTATATGCTGACTCGTCGTTCTTGCTGATGAGACCCAAAATGGTCGTGTCATCGGCAAACTTGATGATATGATTCAAGCTGTGCATTGCTGCACATTCGTGAGTCAGCAGAGTGAACAGCAGTGGACTGAGCACACAGCCCTGGGGGGCCCCAGTGCTCAGTGTGGTGGTGGAGGAGATGCTGTTCCTGATCTGGACTGACTTAGGTCTCCCAGTCAGGAAGTCCAGGATCCAGTTGTAGAGGGAGGTGTCCAGGCCCAGCAGGTTCCACTTTCCAATCAGGTGCTGGGGAATGATTGTGTTGAATGCTGAGCTGAAGTCTATGAACAGCATTCGAACGTATGAGTCCTTTTTATCTAGGTGGGTGAGGGCCAGATGGTGGGTGGTGGTGATGGCATTATCTGTTGAATGGTCTGGACGATACGCGAACTGCAGTGGGTCTAGCGAGGGGGGTAGTTGGGTCTTAATGTGCCTCACAACGAGCCTCTTGAAGCACTTCATGATGATGGGTGTGAGTGCGACGGGATGGTAGTCGTTGAGGAAGGACACTGAAGACTTCTTTGGCATGGGGACGATGGTGGTGGCCTTGAAGCACATTGGAATGACGGCGCTGCTCAGAGAGATGTTGAAGATGTCGGTAAGAACATCTGCCAGCAGGTCTGCACATGAGCACTCTGTCAAGAATTTTGTCTGGTCCAGCAGCCTTCCGTGGGTTTACTCTACGTAGAGTTTTCCTCACATCAGCCGTGGTAAGACAGAGCACCTGGTCGTTGGGAGGAGAGGTGGTCTTCCTTGCCACCATGTCGTTCTCCACTTCAAACCGAGGGTAGAAGTCATTCAGCGCATCTGGAAGGGAGGCATCTTTGTCACAGGCAACTGATGTTGTCCTGTAGTTGGTGATGGCCTGGATGCCCTGCCACATGCGCCTTGTGTCACCACTGTCCTGGAAGTGACTGTGGATTCTCTGGGCATGTGCGTGCTTTGCCTCTCTGATGGCCAGGGACAATTTGGCCCTCGCTGTTCTTAGGGCTGCCTTGTCGGCTGCTCTGAAGGCTGAGTCTCGGGTCCTCAGCAGCGCGCGCACCTCCGCAGTCATTCACGGCTTCAGGTTAGAGCGTTTGGTGATGGTCTTGGAGAAAGTGACATCATCAATGCACTTGCTGATGTAGCTGGTCACTGATGCTGTGTATTCCTCCAAGTTGGTAGAGTCGCCATATGTTGCCTCCTCCCTGAACATGTACCAGTCAGTACACTCAAAACAGTCCTGAAGAGAAGTGATGTCTCCTGCTAGCTAGGTTTTCACTTGCTTCTGAAGCGGTTTTGAGCGTCTGATGAGTGGTCTGTAGGCTGGAATTAGCATAATAGAGATGTGGTCTGAGTAG
This sequence comes from Moxostoma hubbsi, assembly GCA_032164185.1. Classification (NCBI taxonomy): domain Eukaryota; kingdom Metazoa; phylum Chordata; class Actinopteri; order Cypriniformes; family Catostomidae; genus Moxostoma; species Moxostoma hubbsi. The sequence goes on from JAVLUX010000026.1 coordinate 5,105,244, forward strand.
CCGAGGTGGGGGCAGGGCACTGCCCGGTACGTGCCTGGGATGTTTGTGTGAACAAGATCAAGTGCATTCGCCCCTCTCATTGCAAAATCCACATACTGATGGAATTTAGGGAGCACTGTCTTGAGATTTGCATGGTTGAAATCTCTGGCGACAATAAACAGTCCGTCAGGGTGTGCGCTCTGCAGTTCACTAATAGCCCCATACAGTTCAACGAGCGCTTCCTTAGCATTAGCACTGGGGGGAATGTAAACTCTGGTTATAATAACAGTGGTGAATTCCCGTGGTAAATAAAAAGGTCTGCATCTAACAGTCACAAGCTCCACCAGTGATGAGCAGTAGCTAGAGACTAGCATAGACTTCTTGCACCATTCTCGCACAGAGCTGCATTTCTGTCAGCACAAATCGAGGTGAGCCCGTCTAGCTGAATGCCGGCATCCGGAACTCTGTCGCTGAGCCACATCTCTTTGAAAACAAAGATGCAGCAGTCTTTAAACTCATGTTTCGTAGCCTGCTGGAGTCGGATGTAGTCCAGTTTATTGTCGAGGGAGCAAACATTTGAAAGCAGGATAGACGGGATAGCCGGCCGGCTAGGGTTTGTTTTTAGCCTAGCATGGACCCCTGCCCTCTTGCCACGCTTCCGCTTACTTGCACATCGCTTACGACGTCCTTTCCCCTGGCCACCAGTATCAGCTGAGGACTGGAGGCCTTCTCTCCGCAGCAAGCCAAGTTCGCGTAGCGCCTCCTGCAGGTCATCATGCAGCTTGGTTGTTGCATGAATCCTATATTTGAGCAGTGTCTGGCGATGGTAGACACGGACACCAGTTGCTCCGATGTCCATGTGCTTCAAAAGTTGGGTTATTTAACAAAAATTGCACCATTTTGGATCTGGAGCGGCCGCTGCGTGCTACCACGCTGCCATTTTGGATCAAAATTCCATATACATTACGTTACATATACATTGTTGTATCTCTCTGGTCCAGATAAGTAATGACCATGTAGATTCTATCTTCTTTCCAAAATACCACCAGTTGTGGGCAGATCCTCATATTATTCTGCATGCATGACCTACTTTAAGTGATTGTAGTTTGGAATCATATTGAGTAACGGAATTTATATATAAATTTTTGGTAACAATTTACATTAAAGTAAAACATTTTAACATCATTTAATGCATTAGGTATCGTGAACTACAATTAACAATTTATTTTTCAGAGAATTTATTAATATTTGTTAATGCTAGTTATTAAAAATACAATTGTTCATTGTTAGTTTACGTTAGTTCATAGTGCATTAACTAATGTTAACAAATATAACTTTTGATTTTAAAAATGTATTAGCATATGTTAAATTTAACATTAACCACGATTAATAAATGCTGTAAAAGTATTATTCATTGTTAGCTCATGTTAACTAATGTTGTTAACAACTTATTGTAAAGTCTTACCCATTTCTTTATCACAAAAACATTCTAGTTACATCAGAGATACCTACGAGTTTTTAAAGAAGTTGTAAACTATTGAGGTACCTAACAATTATTTAATTTTTTCTATTGATATTGATAGTTTGTTTACTAATATCGATACTACATTAGGACTAAATGCAGTTATGGAATCTTTTGCATCTAAATGTCCAGATGAGGCCCTTCTGGCCCAATAAGATCTTAGCCTAACTTGAAATGACAAATTTATTAGGAAATGGAAGTGCAGTATAATAAGTATATAAGCATAAATTAAGGCATCTCATCCCATCATAATTCAGCATCTGCTTTATAAGTTCCGCAGGTGTCGTTCATCGTTTGTTATGCACATTTGTTTCACCCCCCATCTACCCCTTCACCACAAGTTTAGGTCCCTTCCTGCCATAGAGGTAAGTTTCTTTCCCCTGCCGTTATCATCTTCTGGCAGGATCTGACGCTTCGAGCAAAAATTTGAATGCTGAACCACAGGAAAAGGCTTACACCAAAGAGAAATATTCTACCCCATATCATGATAATTATAATAGAGTCTTGATGGTAGAAATAGTATTTACAAGTATATGGTATGAATATGGGAGAGAGAAAAATATGTTGCCATTTTAAAATATCTTTGGTATATGGCATTACCCCAGAGATTACCTACATTCATATCAAATATAAGTTATAGGAGGAAAAGCATCAGTTCCTTGACACAGAGGTGTTTTTTTATAGTTGGAGATGAGGGGAAAAAACTCTAGCCACTAAATGTTTTTTTTTTTATTATTATTCTACGGATACCCAGGTTTTATTGGAGAAATCCAGCTACCATCCCAGGCACAACTTTAGAGGCATTATTAAATCACAATGAATTATATTTGAAAGGATGTTCTCTAAAGAGGAAAATATGAAAGATATTCTTTAGGGCTCTTAGACCAAGAGGCTACTGTTGGAGGTTTTTGAGGACAATAAAGTCAGAATTAATGCAGATGGATCCCTCAGATTTCAGTAAGAAAAAATAGACTAATAGTAATTCCATTCCATTTGTGTCTACAGTATTAATTCTCACATTTTTCAAGAATCACATAAAATATAAGAGAAAACTTATATTTTTCAACAGAAATGTGAAATCTTAAAATAATTTAGATGAATCTCAGCCTACAGGAGAAATAGAAATGTCAACAACTTTTTGGTACCTTCGACATTTAAATAATACTGTAATAGCTCCTCTATAGAGAAACATTTTGTGTCTTTTGATTATGCTTTTAATAACCATTTCACTCGCTTTTAAAAACCTCATCTGATTACGACACCATTTCACTCGCTTTTGACACTGGGAAACTGCAGTGTGATGTGAAATTAAGCACATAATTTCAAGCAAAACTTTTGCCCCGGTCACATAATATTCATGAGATCAGGCTGAATTTTTCTGTCCATACTGACAGTTTAAATGCTGTTTAATGAATAGTTGTATGGAACAGGACTTTAGACCAATAACATTTCAATGTGGGCAGGGTTACCCAGCGTAACGCCACAGAAAACAATCTATCAGCAAAATATCTCTTCATCACGTTTAGTACTGAAAACTATTGATTTTATGATAGATTTTTTGAAAAATGAAACAATTAACTCAAAGTAAATAAACAACTAATAGTAAATAAATCTAAAAAGTGAGGTTGAAATTGTTGAATCAGATAAAACTGAAATAAAAAATAAATATTGAGATTTTAGATATTAACCCCTCACACTCTATTTTCAAGCATCTGTTTATGTGCCAATCACTGCTGCTGTAAGACCCAGATAGCTAAAGCTTTATACCTGCTTTTGCCTTTTGCTTTTGAGTTTACGGGTTACGAGTCATTTTGATGCCTAAATATATTTACAGTCCAGAACTATATACATTATTAATTGATATAATGCTAATATAATAACCTACTGGAACAATCGGAATGCTACACTTTAAAATCTACTGATATCCACCATAATGACACAGGTGGTGCAATATAAGTGTTAAGAAAAAAAATTATCAAACATTTTTTTTTTCTTACATTTTATGGGAAGTATAAATTGGTAAATAACTATAAACCAATATTTAGTCCCAAACTTGCTAGCAATAGTAATAGCTAGTAATAGCTTAATTTAGGCTACGCTGGAACCTTTTTACACATGTTGTCATGTTTTTTTTTTATTAATTATTTTGAAATAAATGCAATTTGTAATTGATGTGATTGAAAATACATTAAATTTAGATGTTTATTTAATGTGTATTGCTAGAATAACAAAATTACAGGAAATATGGATTTAAACTGTATTTAGATATGTCTTCAATTGTGGTAACAGGGCTCACAAAGACTGCAAACCTCATATGGCAGTCTATAGTTTCTAAAGATCAAGCACCTCTTTTCATGACTGTATTATTTTTAACATTTGAATTTAACAGTACCATTTTTATCTTAAAAAGTACTAACATGCAAACTTCATTTCTCAGACATCATTAGACATTACACATCCTTTTTTTCTGACATGGTACAATGGAACTCATCACAACTCAGTAATATACAAAGTAAATTAAGATACTTATCATATCAGAAGAACCCCCTAATCAACTGCTGTTGTGTACGAATTAAAACAACCTGGCAAGCCCAGCTGTGGGAAATAGACTCAGGTCATGCGAGACCTGAAAACCACCGCTTTTGTCGTATATTGATTACAGATTTGTATCTGGCTGGTTGATGCATGTGAAATGGCAAGCACTAACAGGATTTGTGCGTTTTAATGATTCTGTCACCTCCATATTCAATCAGAGATGATTAGTCATGACACCAGATAGCATCAGTGTCCCTGCACCCTGGAAATTACCTCAGAGAACGTTTGTGCATTCATTGCATGCATGAATGTCTGGATGCCTCTATATTTATTATTAAAAGCACTACTCACTGAGAAAAAATGAAACTGTTTGCCTCTATAAAGTCTGTTCTTGTAGGCAAAATTCACATCAATAAATGTTATGTTCTGTTTGGTTAATTATTCATGTTATTGAGAGGGCAAATAACTTTCTGTACTAAGTGCCTCAACTTGAAACACAGGAAACTAATGCATGATGCATACTGCAAACACAAATGGCAAGTTAAATTTAAATCTGATTGGCTGGCTTCTACTTAATTTTCAGTGTGCACAGGTTTTTCACAGTCTGTTTGGGAACAGAGAATGCTTTTTGCTTACACTACTGAAATGTCCCTCTGATGCTATAGGGTGCTTCTCAATCAGAAGGATGCAGCCTAGTTAGACTATGCCCTTATTAAACCTGTGCTTCTGAGGCTGTATGCTAGGCTCCTCCTCAGCATGCAGCGCTAGAATGAGATGGTCTTGTAAGTGCGCATGTGCAAGGGGTTGTGGGTGATTGAAGTCCACGAAGAATGCACTTGATACATCCTCCAAAATATGGCAAAAAATGGCTGTGAAACGAAACTGCTTTTCAAGGGTCCTCACAATTGAGATGGCCTTCAATGGTGCTTGATGACGTGGCAGCTGAGATATGCATGCCTAGGCTGCGGCTTTCCGAGTGAGAAGCACCCATTTTCAACTCATCACTCAAATGCCATTGGCTCTTGCATGTCATGTGATAATTTCGACAATCTAATGTTTGGATGTATTTTTAAATTACAGCATGATTAAATGCAGCATGATTAATTTATTTGTTGTGACTGTACGTGAATCTGCATGTTATATCTTTTATATGGTTGGTTTAGGGATGGGGTTTTGTTATGGGATCTAAAATATATACATGGTTGTATAATGTAACTAAACTTATATTAAACATGCAATAAATCTGAATATTGCAGAGCATGTGACAGAGTCGTCCGAACTGACATTTTGATGATGCAGGGACATTTTTGTCATGAGACTGTCTGGTCTGACCAACAATTGCCATGTTAAATTTGATTTACATTTTTCTTCAATTCGCTATGATCTTATCTTCTTAGCATAGCTAGTTATTTCTAAGGGGTAGGTTTTCACAATGGGAACCTGGAATTAAGTAGCCTATTTAAATGCTAAATTTAAAAAGTAAAACACCACATTTTTTGTTGTTGTTGTGTAGTAAATATAGCAGAAAATATGAATCACTTTTTACATTGAATAAGTAAAGCATTAACTTGAAAATATTAAGTAAATTCTACATTTAAACATGCCAAAATGAATACTCTAGTTTATATGTAAATATTATTTATGATTGTTTGTTATTTTTACAATGGGGAATCATGTATTAAGCCTAAAGAGTAAATTATACTCAACTTTTCAAAGCTGGTTTTCCATGAATCAAGTTTTCCTGTGGGAGGCTTCCATATGTCATGATTAAACTTACTTGTAAGGACAATTCAAAACATGACGAACATTTCCTTTGTAAGTGGTTTATAAAGTGGTTCATTAATGGCTTTTTTTTAAAGTCATTAAAAAATTAATTATAAATCATTGTTAAGCTGTTATAGCAAAATACAATGGTCAACTTTGATCCAATTCTTCTCAAATAGTATTTAAATGTACATGTTATTTAATGCTTAATTAATACAGTAATTCAAACTTATATTTTCAAAAACATAAAATGCCCTAATTTATTATATATGTCACAATGCAGAAAAAATAGACTATTATATTGATATTAAAAGGTGGAATTATGTAATTTTGTGTTTATATCCATAACTGTAATGTCTTGACTTACTCCTGTTTTCACATTCCTTGTCACGTTGATGTCAAAAGAATGGTGCAACTCCGAGTGCTGTCCCAACTTACCAAGTCCTAGTTATCTATAGTCCTCTCCAAAAACTTTTTTCAGGTCTTCGTTCTCATTCACAGCATATATCATATAATCAAGTCTGATGACAATTAAACCATACAGAACTTTTTGGACATGTGTTTCTAATGTTGGTATCTCCATAATAAATGCATATGTGTCCACTTTACATTAAGTAAAATTTGCATAGGGTACTAATGTTGAATAAGTGTAAAGAAACTTTTATAACATGTGAGGTAAAATGGCTCTCTATTTGTCAGGGATTGCATTAAATTCATCCTTTTTTGCATGTTGTTATAATCACATATCAATGATTTATAATACATTTGTAAATGAATAATATGTCATGAATTAATCCCTCAACAAAGGGATCATTAATGTATAAATGTATAAACAAATGTGTAAAGAATAACATAAAACACAAAATAACACACGCAACATACAAATGCACAAAAATAAAAACATTGCTTTGTCCAACAGACACTGTATAAATTGTAATTAATAAATGTTATGAAATTGCAATGCAGTAAACAGTTCCAACTTACCACGGCTGTGAACCTGATATTTATATGAAATACCCTTGTTCTAGAAACACAGCTCAAAATTTTGGTTAAAATTATGAAATATGTTAACCCTTACCTGAATATATGCCAATGTGGTTTTATTGTATTCAACTCGCTGAAGATAATAAATGTTAGTTTAGAGGACAGAATTCAAGAAAATATTATATTTTAAGAGGGGTTTGTACAAGGTGTTTGAAACCAACATACAAAACAACTGCAAAAGACAACACACATTTGTGTAATTAGACTTTTGACTCCTATATAGTTATATAAAACCTTCCAGTTACAGAGGTATATGTGACAAATTTTCCATGTGTGACAACTTCTCCCCTATTATATTTATAGATCCAATTTTTTGAAGACTAAACAAAAAACGCTAAAGAGTTTAAACTAGGCCAAAACCCCTGACTCCAAATTGTCAACAACTAACTGCTGCCATTAAAGATTAATAGAACGACAAATGTCGATGGAAGCTTTACCACACCCATATGGGAAGATCATTTTGGTCATATTTTTCTCAGTCCTAAGCTTATGAGCTCATCCATCTTTCTGTTTATATCCATGTTCCTCCCCATTGAGCAGGCCGCTTCTTTATCATGAGAGCCTCATACAGTGCTAACAGCGTGAGTCAGGCTTTAACAGCTGCACACAGACACTTCCATACACCCATAGCACTTTGCAGTAAATATAACAATAAAAATATCCCTGACTCACTTGCTTCATTAAATGTAACTGATAGAGCATGATTCATACATTTTCATGAGGATGGAACATTTGATTCTTATAAATAATCATGTCATTTTCTTCCCATTAAAAGAGGATTACACAATAATTATTCTATATACAGTTGTGATGGTATTTTATTCACCATTATCATTCAGGCTATTAGAAGCTGTTATTGTAAGTCGGTAAAACACTTTAATTGTGAAGTTAAAAACACAGAAACAGATTTGACCTGCATAAGTAGAAATTTGAAATATTGCTATAAGCTGACTGCTAAAATTGAGGTACAACAGGCAAACTAGAAAAAATGAAATCAAGAGCATGGGTTAATTGATGCATAACACGTCCATGGACACAAACACATGACGGACATGTCCATAAACGATCTCTCTCTCGTCGCACCACCGTCTGCCATCGGCCTTTATCCCTCTCGGAGGCTTAATTAGCCTGATAAGAGACCGGCCCGCCCTGCCACAATCACTTAAGAAAAATGTTTTGAATACAATACAATACAATACAATACAATACTCAACTGAAAAACAAAATGTAAATCCAGCTATGATTTTCTCTCCTTTTTCACTTCTCATGATTTTGCACCCCTGATCATTAACAAATCCAAATTGTACACATAAATAACAAATTAGCTGAACAGGTGTTTTAAGTTTGGGAAATTTCTTTGGAAAGAAAGTTCAATGAAGAATTCTATTATTGTTGAGAAATGAGGGAGACATTCTGGCAAATGTAACAAGTTCAGCTCTTATTGTAATTAGGAATATGTAATTGAAAAGACACATTAAATGTTTAAATCTGTTTTGATCTATTCTTTAAAACTAGATTTTGTTTTCTTTTTGGAATCAAAACCTCTAGGTTACGTATCCCTGATGGAGGGAACGAGATGGTGTGTCGAAGAAGCGACACTAGGGGTCTCTCTTGAGTGCTGAATATGCCTCTGATCTATGAAAAAAGGCCAATGAGAATTTGGCAGACAGTATTTGCAACGGGCCGAGCCTAGCCAGGCCTCTTTTCTCTCTATGTTTCTCCGCATAGAGTAAGAAACAACTGGGGCCCTTACATGCATCGAGGGAAGGGGGTCTTACCCAGTTTCCAATTCTTTCAGGGGGAAAAGACCCTGCGGAGGCCACACCAGCCCGAAAGGGGGAGGTAAGGGTGGCAAATACATCACATGGGTTTTTAGGCAACATGTGGAAAGTGGCGCGGTGGTAGATCCAGCCTCAAGGAGGGGGGAGTTGCTACAACACGGCGACCGGAGGGCAGCTGGAACTGCCTATGGGAGACGTGGGTCCACTTGTAAGGGGACTGTACTGCGAAAAATACACACAGGATGAAGTCCTGACCTGTGGAGCACCTATTCCAGTGCAGGGTAGATTTGAGTGCCCGCAGTGGATTGGGTCGGCGAGTTCCTCTGCTGAACTGCGGACCCACAGGGCTAGGGAGGAGTCATCCAGGGAGCCGAGTTTGTGGGATCTCCTGGGAGAAAAAGCACCCGATTTTACCTCGGCCGAGGGAAAGGCGCAAGCGGTCCACCCAGTCAATCCGTCAGCGTGTTACTGAGTTCTACCGGCTCAGACCTGAGAAAACACAGGACGAAATTGACTACCCTGAGATTGTAAAATCTCGCAAGGGTATTAGGTGCTGCCCAACCCGCTGCTCTGCATATGTCTGGCAGGGAGATGCCTCTGGCCAGTGCCCGTGAGGACGCAACACTCCTTGTCAAGTGTGCTCGGACCCGTAAGGGGAGGGGCACAGCCTGGGTGTGATAAGCCATTGTACTGGTGTCAACTACCCAGTGGGAAAGCCTCTGTTTGGAGACAGCGTTCCCTTTCCGCTGTCCATAAAGGCAGACAGAGAGCTGCTCAGAACATCTAGAGCTATGTGTGCGGTCCAAGTAGGTATGAAAAGCACGTACCGGACACAGCAATGAAGGGTTGGGCCTGCCTCCTCCCAGGGCAGCTTGGCTTGCAGTTTCACAACCTGGACTCTGAGGGGAGTCGTAGGAACCTTGGGCACATAGCCCGGTCGTGGTCTTAGGATCACATGAGTGTCTGCTGGACCGAACTCCAGGCAGGTGTCACTGACAGAGGATACTTGCAGGACCCCAACCCTCTTGATGGAGGTGAGCGCGATCAGGAGGGCCGTCTTTAGGGAGAGGGCTTTGTTCGACTGACTTTGCTCGAAGGGGGGTCTCTGAAGGCCCGAGAGGACCACTGAGAGACCACAGGAGGGGAATAGGTTTGGCCGGGAAGGATTTAACCTCCGGGCACCTCTTAGGAACCTGATGATTAAGTCGTGCTTACCCAAAGACTTGCCGTCAACTGCGGCATGGTGGGCCATGATAGTAGCCACATAGACCTTCAAGGTGGATGAGGACAGCCTCCCCTCCCGTCTCTTGCAGAAATAAGAGCACTGACCTAACTGCGCACCTCTGTGGGTCTTTAGGCTGGGAAGAACACCAATCTGCGAACAAGCACCACTTCAGGGCATAAAATTGTCTGGTATAGGGGGCTCTGGCTTGGTTGATCATGTCTACGATGGCAGGTGGTAGACCAGCAAGATCTTCCACTTCCCGTCCAGGGGACAGACGTGGAGGTTTCAGAGGTCTGGGTGCAGATGCCAGAGCGTGCCCCGTTCCTGAGAAAGAAGGTCTTTCCTCAGGGGAATTCGCCAGGGAGGGGCTGTCGCGAGGAGTACGAGGTCCGAGAACCAGGCCCGGGTGGGCCAATAGGGAGCCACTAGGGTGGCTTTCACAGCACCTGTGCAAGAAGACTCACTTGGGGAAATGCATACATGTGCAGCCCCTTAGACCAGCTGTGTGCCAGTGCGTCTGCCCCGAGGGGAGCTTCTCTTCTGGCATACCAGAGCGGGCAGTGGGAGGTCTCTCGGGAAGCAAACAGATCTACCAGGGCATTGCCACTCTTGCCACTGGGCAAGCGGTGTCATGACAGCGTGTCCGTTACCACATTGAGGTTGCAGGGGATGTGAGTGGCATGACTTGAGTCGGTGCTGGCTCCAAAGGAGGAGACGATGGGCGAGTAGTGACATGTGGCGGGAGCATACGCCGCCTTGGCAATTTATGTACGCTAACGCGGTGATGCTGCCTGAACTGACTAGGACATGTTTGTCTCGAACTAAGAAAAGAGAAACTTCTGCAGGGCAAAGAAAACAGTCAGCAACTCTAGGCAATTGATGTGACAGCGCAGCGGGGCCCCTTTCCAATGGCCCGGCGTCCCCTTTCCACACGGCGTCCCAACCCAATCTGGAGGCATTGGTCGTGACCAGGACGCGTCGGGACATCTGATGCAAGGTTACTCCTGCCTGTAGAAAGCAGAGGTCTGTCCAGGGTTTGAATGTTTGGTGGCAGGCAGGGGTGATCATCACACGGTGTGTGCAGCGGCGCCTTGGTCGTCTCGGGACTCGAGTCTGAAGCCAGTGCTGAAGCAGTCTCATATGCATCAACCCTAGCGGCGCAACTGCCGCGGAGGATGCCATATTCCCCAGGGGCCTCTGGAAAAGTTTTAAAGGGACCGTTGTGCCTGGCCTGAGTGTGGCGAGGCATCTCCGCACCGACTGCGCACGCTCGTTAGTGAGACATGCTGACATTGAGACTGAGTCTAACTCCATGCCGAGAAAAGTGATCCATCCAAGCTCCATGATAGGGGCACTAAGGGGACGACTATTTTTGACATACCCAGTGGGGCTTCGCAGTGGGACAGAGCAGGTAATGCGGCGTCGGGAGGCAAAGGAGCGTTCCGAGGCTCTGGTGCTGAGAAAAGCCTTGAAGCACTTACCTTGCTCCGCACACCCAGCAGGGGGCGGGTTAGTGACTGAGGAGGAGGTCTGGTAGAAGCGTCCTCTGGGCTCATCAGAACCGGCCGGCCGGGGAACAGACATGGGGCGGAGGGTCCGCGTCCAGCGTGCCAGGACTGTTGAGGTGTGGCGGCAGAGTGCCGTGAGAAGCGGGCCAGGTGACCGTGCCGGGGAAGCGGGTGGTTCGAGGGGGTTTACCCGGCAAAACGGAACCCGTCAATATTCCCAAATCGCCTTCATTGCCCGCTGCACCTGCCCCACTCACGTAGGAAGGAGGCAAGGCACGGGGGCGGCTGAAGTGGCTTTCTCTCATAACAAAAGAAAGCTGTGACCGCAATGCTGCCATGGCTATGTTCTCGCAGTGAGAACATGAACCATTCATAAAACGCTGCCTGCGTGTGATCGCAGCCCAGGCACGTGAGAAGGCTTTTATGACCTTCAGAGGTGGGGAGAAATCAACCGCATCCAGAAACTACACAGAGGCGGAAAAGACGTCTTTAAAAAGACGCATCCTGAAAAGGACGTCCAACACCAAATGTGTATTTGCTTTTTTAGAGAAACTAACTCTTTTAGAGAAAACAACTATTTTAACCGTTTCTGTTTTATTTGGCAGCCACAGTCACACATAGTTTCCTAACCTGACAGCAAACGGCAGGCAATAAAAGTATATTTTCTATGGTAATCAGAGTTTTTGTGCTAAACAGCAGTGACCAGCGATGGTACATTGTTTTGTATTTTTGGGTAAGTTCGTTCGCTGTGAACTGGCACTGGTCCAAAAACTAAAAAGAATTCAAATAAGGCTGGGGATAGAAATGCATCAATTCTTTGACTATAAACTCTTCAGACATGAAGACTCTTGATTTGTGTGCAGCTGTGTTGTGTTCTGTTGTCACAATCACTGTGGTGGACCTGTTTTTATATAAACAAAATTAGTTTTCACTTGAACGCTCCAATGTCACGAGGGGGCTGCGAGAACTGTTGCTCTTGTGCCCATCATGAACACATACAGGAGATCAACAGTCAATTAAAATTTCACTAAATAATACATTAGATTTAAGATTGTTTCTCAATTGTGTTTGATTTGCATTTAATTGCTTTCGTTTTTTAAATATAATTTGTAGTGCTGTATATATAATATTTAATTGTAATTAATCACATGATTTTTGTTTAATAGTAAATCATGATTAATCACATATTTTTAAAAAGCTGAAATGTGACTCTATAAAGTTATTTTCCTATCAAGTGCATTTATTTTCTTAGGAAAAAAAAATAAATAAAAAACATTTAACAGTAATGTTTTTTATAATTTTCCAGACAAAACCTACCATGGTATACAGATCGAAAAGCACTAAAATAGCACCAATTCAAATAACATTAAACATTGCCCAAAGTCTAACTGGAAGGTTGACTAATTGAAAGAACTAGTCCCCATAGGTTGAGTATTCATTTCAATGCACATTAAGCCCTCATCCTCCACAATATTAATGGGCTGGCTGGCTAAGGCTGTTTACTTTGCTACTACAGCAATTGTGAAGCTGTATTCACATGATTCACAGCAGGGTATAAACCCACCGCTCAACGCCAGCATCAAGGTTACTCTTCAAATCTATTACTTTTAAAAAATAATTACTCAATTAGAAGTAAAAGTACGAACATAAATAATTACTTGAGTAAGAAAGTATCCAATTAAAAGAGTACTCAAGTAGTAACTCATTACTTTCACAAATGACATAATGGACATTAACTCCCCTATATTCCATTACATAATACACATTGAACGTACTACAGAATTATTATTATTATTAATGGAAATTCTGTCATCATTCACCATCATGTTGTTCCAAACCATATGACTTTCTTTCTTCCGTACAACACAATAAGGAGATATTAGACATAATGTTTGCCCTTCAGTGTATGTTTTAATTTCAGTGAATGTGTTTTTTTCTATATATTTTGAAAGTGAATGGTGATCGAGACTGTCGGTTTCTAACATTCTGTCTAACATCTTTTGGGCTCCACATAATACAAAGTGTCACACAGGTTTGGAACATCATGAGGGTAGGGAAATGATAACAGAATATAAAATTATGGCAGAGCTATCACTTTAAAGGGATAGTTCACCCAAAAATAAAAATTCTCTCATCACTTACTCACACTTATGCCATCCCAGATATGAATGACTGACTTCCTTCTTCAGATCACAAATTATGATTTTTAGAAGAATATTTCAGCTCTGTAGGTCAGTACAATGCAAGTGAATGAGTGCCAAAATGTTGATGCTCCAAAAAGCAAATAAAGTAATCGATATCGCTCCAGTAATATATACATATTCAGAAATTATGTGATTGGTGTGGGTGAGAACCAGATAAATATTTAAGTATATTTTTTTTGCGAGACGTTCTTCTCCCTGCCCAGCCGGGGACAATATGCAGAGAAGAATGTGAATCACCAAAAACTCAAGAAGAAGAATGTGAATGTGATCTGTTTCTCTGTTTCTCATCTACACCTAGCACATCACCTCTGAAGATATGTATTTAACCTCTTGAGTCTTATGGATTACTTTTATGCTGACTTGTGTTTGATTGTTTAGCTTTAAAATGTTGGCACCGATTCACTTGCATTGTATTGTAAAATCTTAATTTGTGTTCAGCAGATGAAAGAAAGTCAAATACATCTATGGTGGCATGAAAGTGAGTAAATAATGAGAGAATTTTGGTTTTGGTGTGAACTATCTCTTTAAGGGCTCTTGTCAGATCTGAATGAATTTGTCAATAAAAGAGAGGTTTGGAAACCTTTCTAGTAATTATTACGGTGAAAACGTGAGTGCAAGCGGGCGAGAGAGACACCAGATTACTGCTTCCTTCACTCCTCCTCCTGTTTCATTTCATGCTGAATATATTAAATTACTTTTTGACAAATCATTAATTGATTAAAATAACATAATAACAAATAGAGAGGCAAAACATATAATTTTAAAATGTACTCTATTAATATTTATACTGAATTTTGCCATTAAGTTGAAAAATTATTTATTTACTAAATAGATCATTGAGGCAATATTAGTTTAACTCAGGAGACTGCACACAGTGGAAATGATAATTTTGTGGATGATTTAAATATTCAGTAGGTTATGTAGGTTATGATAATTTAGTCAGATGAGGGTGGAATGCGTCCAGTAACACTACCCAGTTAGTATTTGATTTTAAAGATACAAAAGTTTAACAAATAAATACAATAATGTACATTTGCTAAAATGTGTTCCTCATCTGTCGCTCACTTCAACGTTGTGTCAAAGAAGCGACACTAGGGGTCTCTCTTGAGCACCGAATATGCCTCTGGTCTATGAAAAAAGGCCAATGAGAAGTTGGCAGAAAGTATTTGCATACCCCGCCCCGGACATACGGGTATAAAAGCGGGGAAATACGTCGAGTTCATTCAGAAATTTTCTTCGGAGCCGATGGTCGTGTATGCGTGTATGCAGCCAGCTGCGAGTTATACACCAGTTCCTGCCCTGTTCCTCTGACGCTCTGCTTGCTGTTGGATCTACGGCGCACTTCAGCGGCTTTTCTCCTTCTCTGCACGGCAGTGCAGCTTGCCCCTGTGCGCTTCGACACCACAAGAGAGTTAAAAGAGTTATATATAAAAGAGTGATGTCCTCTATAAAAGAGTATTTTTCTCTAATAGAGCTTTACGTAGCGGCGTTGATTGTCCCTTTTCAGGATGCGTCTTTTTAAAGATGCCATTCCGCCTCTGTGTAGTTCCTGGACGGGGTAGAGTGCTCTCCACTTCAGACGGCCACAGGCATTGTCTCGTGTGTCTGGGCAGCGATCACACCGAGGCAGCGTTTGTGGATGGTTCATGCTCTCATTGCGAGGGCATGACCATGGCAACGTTGTGGTTGCTCCTTCTTCCCACGGGATTGAGGACGATGCGTCTGGTGCTGGAGGCGATCTGGAGATGGCAGCGGGTGCGGCTCCGCCGGGTACGCCCCCTCGGATCACCCGCCCCCGAGCACGCTCGTTGACTCCCGTCTGTGCTTGAGGCAACAGCGGCTCGCCTCACGGCCAGCCTGCCTATCCTCTAGAGCTCGAGGTGGATGAGCTCGCCGCTGCATCGGAGAGCGCGGTGTCTGACGCTGATGCCTCCCCTGGGCTGTCGCCTTTGGGCCAGCATGCCCAGGCTGAGGCTGATGCGCAGATGTCCAACATGCTTGCCCGGGCCTCCATCAGTGTGGGGTTGGACTGGAACCCTCCGTCCTCCCCACAGCCATCGCGGTTGGATAACTGGTTCCTGGGGACTGCACGCTGCTCACAGCCGGAGGTGCACGAAGAGCTGACATCTTCATGGAGAGCACCCCCTCCACTCGTCACAAAGCCTGCTCATCCGCTCTCGCTACCCTCGACAGCTATATGATGGATATACGAAGATTCCCCAGGTGGATAGGGCCCCGTCTCATGGACCCCCTCAAGGACCCGAAAGGCTCCCAGGCGCTCCTGAGACGTCCGACCCAGGGACCAAGACGTTAGCTCCAGAGATTAAGACCACTCCGTCCCCCGGTGGAGGGAGGAGAATCTTTTGTTGGATTTATTTCATTTGCCACCCATATTCTCAGTAAAAGAGCTATTTCCTTTGTCTAAATACCGTTCTCACGGCACTCTGCCGCCAGATTTCAACAGTCCCCACCTTCAGCCCCATGACTGTTCCCCGGTCTGCTGGTTTCAACGTGTCTAGAGGACGCCTACGTTGGACCTCCTCCTCAGTCACTAACCCACCCCCTGCTGGGTGTGCAGAGCAAGGTAAGTGCTTTGAGTCTTTTCTCAGTTCCAGAGCCTCGGGACACATCTTCGCCCCACTGCGAAACCCCGCCGGGTACGTAAAAAATAGTCGTCCCCTTGGTGCCTCTAGCATGGATTTTGGATGCGTGTCTTTCACTTCCCAACCCATCTCGCTGGCTGGCCCGGACCTTCCGACTCGGTTACGCAATTCAGTTTGCCAGGCCTCTGCCCCCCTTCACGGGTGTCCGCTTCTCCGCAGTACACGGCAAACATTCCAAATCCCTGCATGTGGAAATTGCTACTAAGACACGATAGAGCCTGTCCCTCCAACCGAGATGAAGGAGGGTTTCTACAGCCCTTACTTCATCGTACCCAAGAAAGGCGGCAGCTTACGACCGATCTTGGACTTGCGAGTTTTCAACCAAGTTTTGCACAAACTCCTGTTCAAAATGCTCATGCAGAAACACATCCTAACCTGCGTTCGGCATCTAGATTGGTTCACAGCGGTAGACCTGAAGGACGCGTTCTTCCACATCTCAATTCTGCCTTGACACTGACCCTTCTTACGGTTCACATTCGACGGCCAGGCGTATCAGTACAAAGTCCTCCACTTCGGCATGTTTCTGTCCCCTCGCGTCTTCACGAATGTCGCAGAGGTAGCCTATTCTGGCCCACTCACGAGAGTTACTATGCGCTCACAGAGACCAGGTGCTCAGGCAACTCAGCCGTTTAGGACTTCAGGTCAACTGGGAAAAGAGCAAGCTCATCCCGGTCCAGAGCATCTCTTTTCTTAGCATGAAGTTAGACTCAGTCTCAATGTCAGCACTTCTCACCAACGAGCATGCGCAGTCAGTGTTGAGATGCCTCGCCACTTTCAGGCCAGGCACAATGGTCCCCTTAAAACTTTTCCAGAGAATCCTGGGGAATATGGCTTCCTTTGCGGCGGTCGCACCGTTGGGGTTGATGCATATGAGACCGCTTCAGCAATGGCTTCAGACTCAAGTCCCGAGGCGAGCATAGCGTCATGGCACGCACCATGTCGCCAAACATTCAAACCCTAGACAGACAGGAGTACCCTTGCAGCAGGTGTCCCGACACATCTTGGTCATGACCGACGCCTCCAGATTGGGTTGGGGCACCGTGTGCAACGGGCGCGCAGTAGTAGGCCGTTGGAAAGGGGCCCCGCTGCACTGGCACATCAACTTCCTGGAATGTCTTGCTGACTGTCTTTGCCCTGCGGAAGTTTCTCCCATTAGTTCGAGACAAACATGTCCTGATCAGGTCAGACATCACCACTGCGGTTGCATACATAAATCGCCAAGCGACTCAAGTCGCTGCGCGCCACTCACATCCCCGGCAACCTCAATGTGGTAGCGGACGCACTGTCACGACAACACTTGCCCGGTGGAGAGTGGAGGCGCACCCCCAGTTGGCCCAGCTGATATGGGAACGTTTCGGCAAGGCCTAGGTAGACCTGTTTGCCTCCCAAGAGACCTCCCACTGCCCGCTCTGGTATGCCTGATCAGAGGCTCCCCTCGGGGAAGATGCACTGGCACACAGCTGCCCCACGGGGTATGCATTTCACCCAGTGAGCCTTTTTCCACAGGTGCTGTGCAAGATCAGGGAGGACAAGGAACAAGTCACCCTTGTGATTCCTTATTGGCCCACCCGGGCCTGGTTCTCGGATCTAATACTCCTCCCTGGCGAATTCCCCTGAGGAAAGACCTTCTTTCTCAAGGACGGGGCATGCTCTGGCATCCGAACCCAGACCTTTGGAACCTCCATGTCTGGCCCCTGGATGGGACGCGGAAGATTTAGCTGGTTTATCACCCATGGTCATAGTCACGATCAACCAAGCCAGAGCCCCTTCTACCAGGCAACTTTACGCCCCGAAATGGCGTAAAGGGCGTAAAACGCCCTCTCTCTAAAGACGGCCCTGCTGATCGTGCTCGCTTCCATCAAGAGGGTCGGGGACCTGCAAGCATTTTCTGTTAGCAACACCTGCCTGGAGTTCGGTCAGGCAGACACATATGTGATCATAAGACCACGACTGGGCTACGTGCCCAAGGTTCCTTCCACGCCCTTCAGAGACCAGTTAGTGAACCTGCAAGTGCTGCCCCAGGAGGAGGCAGACCCAGCCCCTTCATTGCTGTCCGGTACGTGCTTTGCGTACCTATTTGGACCACACACAGAGCTTTAGGTGCTCTGAGCAGCTCTTTGTCTGCTTTGGGGGACAGCGGAAAGGGAACGCTGTCTCCAAACAGAGGCTCTCCCACTGGGTGGTGGATGCCATTTCATTGGCCTATCGCACCCAGACCATGCCCCCCCTTGCAGGTCTGAGCGCACTCAACAAGGAGTATTGTGTCCTCGTGGGCACTGGTCAGAGGCACCTCCCTAGCAGACATATGTAGAGCAGCGGGTTGGGCAACACATAATACCTTTGTGAGATTTTACAATCTCAGGGTTGAGTCAGTATCGTGCCGCGTTTTCTCAGGTCCGAGCCGGTAGAACTTGGTAACACGCTGATGATCTGGCCGGGTGAATCACTTGCACCTGGCGCCCTTTCCCTCGGCCGAGGTAAAACTGTGCGCTTTCTCTCCCAGGAGATCCTACCCACCCGGGTCCCTGGTTGATTCCTCCCTAGCCCTTTTGGGTCTGCAGTTCAGAGGAGGAACTTGCCGACCCAGTCCACTACAGGTACTCAATCTACCCTGTACTGGAATAGGTGCTCCACAGATCGGGACTCTTACATGGACACCTCCTGTGTGTATTTTCTGTGGTATGGTCCCCTTACGAAGTGGACCCTCATCTCCCTTAGGCAGTTTTAGCTTTTAGCATTTTGAAGACCCATTTGCGACCGAGCTTTAACTTTCTGGCTAATGTCTTGAGATGTTGCTTCAATATATCCACAAAATTTTTCTTCCTCATGATGCCATCTATTTGTTGAATTGCAACAGTCCCTGCTACAGCAAAGCACCTCCACAACATGATGCTGCCACCCCCATGCTTCATGGTTGGGATGGTGTTCTTCGGCTTTCAAGCCTCACCCTTTTTCCTCCAAACATAACGATAGTCATTAAGCCAAAGAGTTCAATGTTTGTTTCATTAGACCAGAGGAAATTTATACAAAAAATAAGATCTTTGTCCTCATGTGCACTTAGGGACAAAGATGCCTGTATTCTGGCTTTTTTTATGGCTGTTTTAGAGCAGTGGCATCTTCCTTGCTTAGCAGCCTTTATGGTTATGTCGATATAGGACTCATTTTACTGTGGATATAGATACTTGTCTACCTGCTTCCTCCAGCATCTTCACAAGGACCTTTACTGTTGATCTGGTATTGATTTGCACTTTTCACACGAAACTACGTTCATCTCTAGGAGACAGAATGTGTCTCCTTCCTGAGCTGTATGATGGCTGCGCAGTCCCATGGTGTTTATAATTGTGTACTATTGTTTGTACAAATGAACGTGTTCTCTTCAGGCATATGGAAATTGCTCTCAACGATAAACCAGACTTGTAGAGTTGCAAAGAAATAATAATTATGAGGTCTTGGCTGATTTATTTTTATTTTCCCATGATGTCAAACAAAGAAGCACTGAGTTTGAAGATAGGCCTTAACCTGTTGATACGCACCACCTTTTTGAGCACAAACCATAAAAATTATATACCTGTACTTAAATGGTTGTATTTACTGGACCCTTTGGAGTATGGACACAGTTGTAGTATCTTTTGGCTTTATTTCCGCATTAATATATGTTGTTATTTTTTTTTAATTTAGAGAAGCTGAAGTTTCTAGTAATGGAAATATTTTGTGCTGAACATGTTTTTATAATCTAAAAGAAACAATAATAAAAGTGCCAAGACAACCCAGAAATACAATGTTCTCAAAGCCACAAGTCTAAAGAAGTTACATTTCAAATTTTAAGACAATCTAACAAAACCTTTGGTTCCTGCAAGCTTTTTTCTCTGAAAATCGCTGCCGGTACAGAGTAAAATTAAGGCGACACAAAATATGACTGCATTGCTTGGATATTCTGAATAAAACTACTGCATTTTTAAAAATAAACTTTGGAGACATGCTCATGATAATGTACAGTTCCCTTTACAAAAAGCTACACTATGATGCTGCGCTTTTAAGCGCTTTGGGAACAATCTTGCATTGTGACCAGCTGTGAATATGTGTGTAACACGTCAATGTAACATTGACCGGAAATTTATAGCCTCGGTTGGTGAGATCATTGGATGCACCTGTGACCAGACTATAAATAGAGGCGTCACCAGCGTGTTCGTCAGATCTCTTTTCTTCAGATCATACTGTGCTGTGTGTTTCACAAGACTGCTGATAAAAAAACTTTTCTTCCCTTTGTTAGTTAGGCAGTGCGCAGAAATTTCCTTCTTCCTTCTTTCTCTGTTCTTTTAAAAAAGAAAAAAAGAGAAGATATATATAAGGAGAGTGAAAAATATGTCAGAGAAACAAGGCAAACGCTGTGTGTTTCCTTGCCAGCGGTCTATGACCGACAAGGACATGCATGAGTTCTGCTTTGTTTGTTAGGGGGAAGAGCATGCTGCTCTCGCGTTGGGCAGGGTGGGTGCGCGCATTGTGACCTACTTTCGGTCGGAATGCTTCGCGCTCACCTCACTTACTTTCGCGAGCCAGCACCCACACTTCACTCGTGGGGCTCTCGCATGGATCTGGCTGAGGAGCGAGAGACGGGTTCGTCCCTTTCGCTCGCTCTCTCCCCAGACCCAGCTGGTCCTTCATGCGATCTCGAAGCACGCTCCGGCGCTTCTTCGGTTCACGGGGAGGACCTTATATCTCTTGGTTCGGAGTGTGAGTTATCCGCGTCAGAGCACTCCAAACACGATTCTAAATCTTCTGAGGAGTTGCTCGACGTGATCACTCGTGCAGTGGCCAGGCTTCAATTAGACTGGCCACGTGACCAAGAAACCCCCAAACGCTCCAAATTAGAGGACAGATTTCTGTCTGGTTCTTCCCTTCTTTGATGATCTCCACGACGAGCTCGCTCATTCGTGGAGAAAACCTTATACCTCATGCATTCACGTGCCCTCGACGTTGTTATACTCGACTATCGTGGGCGCTGACGCAAAAGGCTATTCGATGTTGCCGCCGGTTGAAGAGACGCTTGCGGGCTATCTCTCGCCGGGTTCAGCGTCATCACTAAAAAGCCCTGCCCTCCCCTCTAAGCCATGCAGAACTACCTCCATGCTAGTGGGAAGGGCTTATCAAGCAGCAGGTCAGGCTGGTGCAGCGCTGCACACCATGGCTGTGTTACAGGCTTACCAGGCTGATCTGCTAAAAGACCTGAGTGCGGGTGAAACGCTCGATGAGGAAGCATTTTTAGAGCTTCGTCGAGCCACAGATCTGTCTCTCCATGCGACCAAGCAGTCAGCCCGTGCCATTGGCCGGTCTATGCCTGCTTTAGTCAGCACGGAGAGATTTATGGCTTAACCTTTCGGGCATCAGAGACAAGGACCGGGTGTTCCTGCTCGATGCCCCGGTCTCGCCTTCTGGTCTCTTTGGAGACGCCATGAACACGGTTATCTCCAGATTTCAGGAGGCAAAAAGCCACAAGGAAGCCTTTGGGCAGTTTTTTCCTCACCGCACTCAGGGGGCGGGGCCGTTGGCCACCTGGTCTCGCCCCGAGGCTGTTAGGAGGGAAGCTCAAAAACAGAGCGTGGCGAGTCGTGCTCCCCCTCGCAGAGACAGGGGACAGGCTCATTGTCCTCAGCAGCCCCCTAAGCAAGACCTCAGGGCTATAATTTCCAAAAGGAAAAAACCCTGACAGTCTTGTACCCAACCTTTTGGGGGTAGTTCCCTTCAGGAAGGGGCGCGTGTTTTATTCACTTCGGCCCTCCCGATACCTTCAAGAAAACCCTTCACTCCCACCACCCTTGGTGTTTCGGGTGACAGAGTTTTCAGACAAAAAGTTGGGTATACCGTTGCTTCCTGCCTTAGTCCAGGACACGAAACACTCAACACCCCCTCAACAGGAAGTGCTGAAATTAGTACCCATTTCAGAGAACCTGGCAGCGTGGAAACTTCTGCCCGGTGTTTCTATGTGGGTCCTAAAAACAGTAGAAAAGGGCTACAAAATTAAATTTTCCTGCCGCCCTCCGCGTTTCAACAGCGTGGTTCCCACTACCGTGAAACCAGGGCAGGCATGTCTGCTGTGGAGAGAATTACAAAATCTCTTGGTCAAAGGGGCCATAGAATGTGTTCCCCTTCCAGAGAAAAATTCAGGCTATTACAGCAGATACTTCCTGATTCCCAAGAAGGGTGGGGTATTGCGTCCCATTCTAGATCTTCGAGGCTTGAACCGCTTGATCAGGGCGTTCAAGTTCAAGATGCTAACGGTCAGGGCGATCGTGTCTCAGATCCAACATGGCGATTGGATGATCACGATTGACCTTATGGACGCATACTTCCATATCGGAATTCTGCCACAGCACAGGAAGTTCCTAAGGTTCGCTTTCGGGGACGAAGCCTTCCAATATCGGTTCTTCCATTCGGCCTAGCCTTATCACGCCGCACATTCACGAAAAGCATGGATGCAGCACTGGCTCCTTTGCGACTCCAGGGCATCCGCATTCTGAATTATCTAGACGACTGGCTGATACTAGCTCAGTCCCAGGAACTAGCAGTTCAGCACAGGGATATCATCTTGGCTCATCTGGTTTCTCTGGGTCTGAGACTCAACGCCGAAAAGAGCGCTCTCTCTCGCTGACCCAAGAGATTACCTATCTAGGGATTATATGGAACTCGATCACGATGTGGGCACGACTGTCTCCCGCTCGTATCATGTCCATAAAAAACTCCCTGAGCACTCTCAGGCTAGGTCAAGGTTGCACTGTTTACCAGTACCAACAAATACTAGGTCTCATGGCGTCTGCGTCCACGATGATTCCTTTGGGCCTGCTCCATATGAGACTGTTTCAGCTGTGGCTTCAAGCCAAGGGGTTTCATCCATGGGCCAATCCCCTAAGGCTAATAAGGGTTACGCGCCGAGCACTTCATTCCCTTTCTATGTGGTTCAGACCCCGGTTTCTTACCTTGGGTCCCAGTCTTGGTGCGTCATGCCGTCGCAAAATGCTAACTACAGACACTTCTCTGACGGCTGGACGACCACTTAAGACCGGGAGGGTCACCACTTAAGGAGAATGGGAGGGTCACCAACTCGATTGGCACATCAATTGCCTCGAGTTGATGGCGGTATTTCTGGCCCTGAAATACTTCCTCCAGCATCTGGAAGGCTGCCATGTCCTTGTGCGTGTGGATAACACATCAGCAGTCTCCTACATAAATCGCCAAGGAGGTCTACGCTCTCGCCACCTGAATTTGCTGGCACATCGGATTCTCCTTTGGGCCCAGGGCAAGCTCCTGTCACTCAGGGCTATCTATATCCCTGGACGCCTAAACGTGGGAGTAGATTTTCTGTCCAGACACAACCTACCGACGGGCGAGTGGAAACTCCACCCCGAGGTAGTGAAACAAATTTGGGAGAAATTTTACAGTGCAGAAGTGGACCTCTTCGCCTCTCAAGAGACTGCGCAATGTCCCCTCTTCTTCTCTCTGAGTCACCCAACCCCCTGGGTCTGGACGCAATGGCACATACATGGCCCAGAATGCGCCTGTATGCATTTCCCCCGGTTGCTCTGCTCCCGGGGGTCTTAGTCAGAGTTCACCAACAAGGGTCTTGCCTCTTGCTGATAATTGCCTTGGGCGATTCCGATCAGGAAGGACCTTCTGTCTCAGGCACAGGGGATGATACTTCATCCCCGTCCCAAACTGTGGAATCTTCATGTTTGGCCCCTGAAGGGTACCAACTGAGGAACACAAGACTGTCGCCTGAGGTTATCGAGACCATTCTTAGTGCTAGGGCCCCTTCCGCTAGAAGAATTTACGCCAATAAGTGGGGTGTCTTTGAAAAGTGGTGCAGTTCACATGATGCAGATCCAGTTAACTGCCAAATTGTTTCAGTTCTGGATTTTCTGCAAGAAAAACTGTCAGCAGGCATATGCCCCGCCACTCTCAGGGTCTATGTGGCCGCCATTCTTCAGGCCCTATGTCTGGGCTTCTATGCCCCTGAGTTCATTTCTGATCTCAAGTTTAAGATGGCAGGCTGGTCCTTCCCGCACACATTCTTCAGGCCCCATATCTGGATTCCCTTGTGTTCATTTATGATCTCAAGTCTAAGAAGGTTTGTGTACAGCAGGCGGGTCCTTTTCGTACACATTCCTAAATCTTACGATTTAGATCCTTATGCCTGAAAAGTTTGTGATGCGGCAGGTTACTCCTTTCCGCACGCATTCTTCAGGATCTATGGTTTGGATGTTTATGGTACTCCGGGCCTACGCCCTTGAGTTGATATCTGAAGCCAAGTCTCAAGTAAGTCTGTGATGCGGCAGGCTAGTCCTTTCCGCTCACATTCTACGATTCTTTTGAGTAGGATTTTTGCTACTCCGGGTCTTTTAAGCAGATTGACGTCACTCCCGAGTGCGGGGAAATTGTGTATCAACAGGTTAAAATTCATCCACAGGTACACCTCCAATTCAATACACCATGACATCATTGTCTGGAATTTTCCATTCTGCTAAAAGGCCATGTTAGCTTAGTTTATGTAAACTTCTGACCCAAAGTGAAACAATCTGTCTGTAAACAATTATTGGAAAAATTACTCGTGTCATGCACAAAGTAGCGCCCTAAACAACAAAACTATATTTTGCTAATATTAAATCAGTGGAGTGTTTAAATTTTTTTTTTAAAAACCTAAGTGCATCTTGATTTCTGACTTCAACTGTATATGTATGTGTATATATATATATATATATATATATATATATATACACATTAACGGTCGATAGGCTGATAAATCGGCCAATATTCCGAATATTTATTTATCGTCAACAGCCAATAAATGTCCCCCTTTTTTGTTTCTTGAGGGTGCTGAGAATCACCTTTTTGTATGTGAAGCGACTTGTAAACGACCAGTCATGTTTTGTTTTGTTGTTACGTGCCATTGTGTAACTACAACAATAGGCCGGTGTGCAACCCACAGTGTCATGTAAATGGTCCACATATCAGAGACGCGTTTGAGCTCATAATTTTAAAGTGCTCGCCTGTTAAATTCTACCTCTTTCTCCTCAACAGTTCCCTGTAACTTTTAACTGTATTGTCTAATGATAAAAGGGCATATAAAAAACTAATACCATATACCATCTACAAATACGTGCAAATCTTTAAACAGATGTAATAAACCAACCTCACACAACTTCAGTAGATCCAGAATCCTGTGGAACATACATCTTCCTCTGAAGCATGCGTTCTACAGTCTCTCCTCAACAGTTCCCTGTAACTTTTGTAATGATAAAAGGCAAATTTCAATAAAATGTATTATATATTATATTCTGCAAATATGCAGATATCTCGTTTAAAAAGATGTAATTCACAAACCTCACGAAAATCCAGCGTTTTTGAGCACTCATCTAATATCCTCCTCTGAAGCGAGTATTCCATCAGCCAGAATCAAAAACTGCAGGATCAGGATCAAAAGTTCCTCTGATTCACAAAACCATGATGGTCACTTCGTGATCATCCTAGCAGGCAATCCAGGCCATTTAAACTGTCCTACTGGATCTGCATGAGCATGCAACACTTTGAAGTTGCATGCTCATGCGGATCCAGCAGAAGCAGCAATCTCCTTTGTTTCACGTGTGCTATGAGTATGTCTTATTCACTATGCACTGTATGTGCAATTGATTTGATTCGTAGATATATATATATATATATATATATATATATATATATATATGTAATTGCTTGCAAAAGAGATGTGTCTTTACATGTTTCTCGTAGGTGGCTAGAGATCTGATGCTCGAGTGTGGTTTGCAAGGTCATTCCAACAATGAGGAATGGATGAAGTGAAGGTCTGGGAAAGTTATTTTGTGCTTCTGTGAGATGGTAACATGAGGCGACGCTCACCCACTGACTTTAAGCTTCTGGATGGCCCATAGACTTGAAGTACCAAGTGTAGATGGGGGGTGCGAAGCCAGTGGTTGTTCTGTAAGGAAGTTCTGCCAGAAGAGCATTACAGTAGTTCAGTCCATATATAACAAGAGCCTGGACAAGGAGTTGTGTAGAATGCTCAGATAGGAAGGGTCTGATCTTCGTAATGTTATACAGGGCAAATCTGCATGATCTTGCTGTTATTGCAATTGTGGTATGTGAAGATCAACTGATGATCAAACACAACCCTGAGTTTTGCTCTCAGTCCTGTTGCCTATGCACACAACTGTAGTTACAGCTTCAGTCACTAGGGGCAGTTCAGCTATTCAGTAAAATATACCAATTTCAACATAAAATACATTTGACCTCCTGTCGCAGATTTTACTGTGAAATCAGTTTAAATTTTCTTCATTTTCAACAACTTTTTACCTTCAGTAGCTCATTTAACATTATACTATGATGTGAAAAATACATAATATTATTAAATATAATAATAATTAATTATTTATTAAATACATTTCTAATTAAGAATAATTAGGATGATTTTTAGATGGAGTTTTAAATGGAGTGGCATGTCACAGCAGGACATGCCAACTTTCCCAAGTGTGATAGCTTAACTAGTTTATTAACATATGGAGAGATATCAACAAAGAAAAATTATTTCTCTGCAGTGTGTTGATTAAAAATACGCTTGCTGCAATTTCTCATTTGAGTTTAATGTTTTTGACATACTCAACACAAACAACCGAATAAAATTCTGGCAAAGTTTTATCAATAAAACCAGAGTGTTTCCGAAACAGCTGCCAAGATTCAGAATTACTCTTTGTAATCATTCTGAAAGAAAGCTCTGATTTATGCAAGCAAAATTATCTTCAAAGCAGAACTTATTTTCCACATGAACCAAAAAAATGGTTGTCATAGTTTTTATTTTTTCTTATTTTTTCTTCTTCATTATGCGCTTATAATCATGCAGTGACACTGGCTTCAAGTTCAGCTTAGATAGAGGGAAAATAATTGTCAACAATCTACAAACTAAAACTGTATTAAAGTGTATCCAACACTTCTTTTCTTGTCTACCACAGTCCAATATGTGAGTGTTTCTTCAAGTATGAGCATCTTTGGCCCTTTGAAATATAAACTCCCTTTTCACACTCTGACTATGAGTCTACTAACAATGTCCAACATTGGAGACACATTACAGGAGAAGCCTGTCATTTACTATATGTTATTTTTCTCAACCAAAATATTTCATTTCCAGCACATAATTATGTATTGTGTTTGTATAACATGCTGTGGTGGAAATTATATAATATATAATTATTTTTTTTAAATAAAATGGCAGACCCATTTGTCTTGCTAAGGCTAACTTCATAGTTAGGATTTATGTATCCTAAATACACAATGACATAATATTTTCATGCAAAATTACAGCTTGATTGGAAATGATGCACAATAAAAATTTTTGTTCACAAGTTATATTTACCTTCATTGACATTGATGTCTTTTTGATAACCACAAACTTCTGATAGATAAATAAATAAATTATATGGTAAATCTTTTTGGTTGTGAGGGAAATGTTATCTTTAAATGTAAGCTAAGATGATGTCAACTAGTTCTTATAAAAATCCAACCCTGCAACATAAAATGCCTGTAGTTGAAGAAGCAGTCATAATCTGACGATTTGAGGATGTGCCCTTAAAACAATAGCCATCTGAAGTGCCTCTATGTCTGAACACTATACAGTGTATTGAACTAATCTGAGAACGTTAGTGAGAGGCAAGATAGAGAATGTCATTAATGGGGTGAAAACTTCCCCTAAAATATATTATACTCCGTTTCACACATGACTGTGAGAAAATGAAGCTATTTTCTCTCTAGCTGCATTTTAAGAGGCAATTCCATTAAGCAAACAATTATATCGTTATAGAATGCATCCTTCTTTTATGTAGCACTAAAGTTTTTCAACATAAGTTCGAAAATTACCACTAGTAAAAACGTTTCCATTTTGATTTTTTTTTTAATTATTATTATTTATTTATTACAAATTATGGGTCAATTACAATGTTATTCAGAAGTATATTAAAAATGACAATTTTTAATAAATAAATAAAATAACAATACAAAAACATGTCTACTTTGAATCAGAAATTGAAAACATATTAATCAAAGTAATTTTTATATTTTGATAAAGTAAATAAATAATAAATTAACATTAAATAAATAACAAATACAAAATTCTAAATGAATGTGCTCCCGGACTTTGGACCCCACTGTATTAGTTTGTCCTTTCAGATTATGACAATCTTGGTGCATTACAGTACTGAAAAACATATGTAATCAAATATCCAATAAGAAATGGAATACAAACAGTAATCTTGGTGTTCAAATGAAATCACCATCTCAGACATACAGGCAATAGCATGAGTCACAACACTAAAGTAGAAGGTTAATCTAAACTCGAATGCAGCCCACAAGGGGCATTTAGAGGTGCCTGACTATTTCTGAGGCTTCTCCAAAGCAAGACACAGGTAATATCTTTCAAAGCCTCTAAAAAGAAAAGAGAGTTTTGCCAAACCTGCACAAAAGGGACCTGTAGAGCATCATGATCAAGTTAATCTTTAATTAATACTGTGCCAAAGTCAGTGTTGTTTAGTGGTCTTAAGCAGTGGTGCCTGCAGCTGTATGGCTGTACACACTGTGCCTATACCATGAGCACTCAAACTGACCTGAGAAATTTTTTCTCTGAGAATTTGTCAGCTATAATGATGTATGTCCCATATTTCTGTTGGCTGTTTAAAAAATCTAGCGATGTCCGATTTGCTTCTCAGTGAATTGGCTAAACAGGCCATTTGAGTCTAAATCCATTTGCGTTTCAGTCCAATTCGATTGGACCACTATATCTCACTGAATCATTTGTAGTGGTTTCTCACTCCGTCAAACAGCATCTGGACACTTAAAGGGTTAGTTCACCCTCAAGCAATCCTAGTTGTATATGACTTTCTTCTTTCAGCCAAACACAATCGGAGTTATATTAAAAAATATCCCGGCTCTTCCAAGCTTTATAATGGGAGTGAATGGTACCTTAGATTTTGAAGCCCAAAAAAGCGCATCCATCAAAAAAGTAATCCATACGGCTCCAGGGGGTTAATAAAGGCCTTCTGAAGCGATGCAATTTTTTGTAAGAAAAATATCCATATTTATAACTTTATAAACTATAATCACTGGCTTCCTTTAACGGCCATCTGCATGTTCATGAGAGAGTCCAGTTCCGGTGTTTGACGTAGGCATAGTGTAAGCTCCGGTGAGAAGAACGTACAAGCGCAGAGGATAGAGGAAGCTAGTGAACACGCAGATGGCCGTTACCGGAAGCCAGTGATTACCCAAGAATTGTAATTCTCTAATTTATTCACCCTTATGCCATTCCAGATCTGCAATACTTTCTTTCCTCTGCAGAACACGAATAAAGATTTTTAGAAGAATATCTCATCTCTGTAGGTCCATACAATGCAAGTGAATGGTGACCAGAACACTAAAAGCTCCAAAAAGGAGACAAGTTCAGCATAAAGTAATCTATAGGGCTCCAGTGGTCGGATGAGTCCCATTTTCATTTACATCAAGTCGACAGCCATGTGCATGTGTGACATTTTCTTAGGAAAATGATCACACCAGGATGCACTGTGGGAAGATGACAAGCTGATGGAGGGAGTGTGATGCTCAGGGCAATATTCTGCTGGGAAACCCTGGGTCCAGCCATTCACGTGGACATCAATTAGACATGTGCCACCTACCTAAACATTGTTGCAGACCAGGTACACCCCTTCAATGCAATGGAATTCCCTGATGGCAGTGGCCCCTGTGGGATGTGCTGGACCAACAAGTTCGATCCACAGTGGATCCACCTTGCAACTTAAAGGACTTGAAGGATCTGCTGCTAATGTCTTTGAGCCAGATTCCACAGGACACCTTCAGGGGTCTTGTAAAGTCCATACCTCTGCAGGTCGGTGCGGTTTTGGTGGCACATGAGGGACCAACAGCATATTAGGCAGGAGGTCATTATGTTTTTTTCTTATCTGTGTATAGCGAAGTAACATGGTAGTACCATGGTATGAATTTAAGTACTTGAACCACCATGTAAAGACACAATGATATGAGGTACTAAATATGGTACTTGTATATCAAAGTAGCATGGTATTACCAGCATATACCATCAGATATTGAAGTGTTATTGCCACATGTGCTCACACACACACAAAAGGAATTTGGGCTCTGAACAGAAGCTTCCAGTGCTCAGAGCAATACTTCCAGTACATACAGAAATACAACTGCTTGACCAAGAATTACAGTATAAGATGACAGAGTTACAGTATATTGATATAGAGTTGTTGTACAGAAATGTGCAAAGGAAATGTTTTAATGGGAATGTGTTGGTTCAAGTAGTAGTATAAATATGAAAAATAAAATGTAAAAATAGTTTTTCTGCGTATTGAGCATGTGGGTTTGTATAAGTAGAATGTGTATATATTAATTTAATTTTTTTTCACATGTACATACATTTTATATTGCACCCTAATGTATTATTGTATGCTGCATTGCACTGAACTATACTTAACTTTACCATGGCTTTGAAAAACATCTTGTGAATAAGTCTTTCAGATGCTTTGTCTATGACTGTCATGATTCCACTGTTGTCTGGCCTGTGTTTCTCCCCTGTCATCTCTCCCGGACTACACCCCCCATAATTCCCTGCTCTCATCACTGCCATCTGTCTGTCATTGTTTTCACCTGTGCTTAATTTGATCGTTATCCTTTGTGTATAAAAGCCCTGTTGATTTATCAGTCTTTTGTGAGTTGTTAAATGGTAATGCTATGTCTGCCTGTGCCCTAGTTCCTGCCTGTGCCCTTCATGGATATTTATATTGTGTTTACCTTGGTTTTCCCATCGTGGATGTTTCTTTTGTTCCCTGTTTTTAGTTACTCTGTTCACTGTTTGTGTTTTCAATTTCAATAAAACTGCACGTAGATCCTCACTCCTTGTCTGCCCCTTCGTAACAATGACAGTATGTTCCATGCATTTGATTGATATAAAAAAACTGTAGCTTAAATGTAGCAAGCTTCCTTTGGCGTGTATCTTGCTACTTTCTCTGGTGTAGCTTTTAGCTTAGCAAAACCAATTTTCCTGTTTAATAATAATAGCTAAGCTAGCTATATCTTTATTTATTTATTTTGCAGCTTGCCCAGCACTTATTTACACATTTTGCAGTCACTTTTACCCAAAGCAACTAACCATGCAATTAAGGTACACGTGCTTCCTGAGAGACTAAGGACCTTTGTGTTGCTAGTGCCATGCTCTACCAGTTGAGGTACAGGCACACATATATATATATATACACACACTGAGCTCTTTATTAGGAACACAATGGTCCTAATAAAGTTCCTGATGTCATCTTCTGCTTTTGTAGACTATCCGCTTCTAGGTTCAATGTGTTGTGCAATCTGTGATGCAATTCTGTTCACTACAATTGTACAGAGTGGCTATTAGAGTTACTGTAGAATTTCTGTCAGCTTGAACCAGTCTGCCATTCTCTGTTGACCTCTCTCATCAACAAGGCGTTTCTGTCAGTAGAACTGTTTCTAACTGGATGTTCTTTTTTTTGGCACCATTCTGAGTAAACTCTAGAGACTGTTGTGCATGAATATCCCAGGAGATCAGCAGTTACAGAAATACTCAATCAGCCTGTATGGCACTAACAATATTTGGGGATTTTCTTCCATAAAAGTCTTCACAGGTTTTTTTTCCCTTCCAAATTATGAAAGTTAATAGTAACTCTTGGCTGTCAAGATAAAAAAATGATCAATGAATCATGTAGGGTATATTGGCATTAAATCCCTTTCTATTTAAGAACCATATTCATGCCATGTAAGTGTACATTAATACAAGAAGAAATAAAACCCCCAAACCATATGCACAACAAAGAAGCAATTAGTCAAACTCGAAAACTTTTGTTCAGTCAGGGATTTGTCTGTCCGCACAGGAAGCTCAGCTGTTGGTCGGTTATTAGTTTCTGTAATGCCATGTAAAGTATAAGACAAAGCACCTTGCTCGGACTGTTGTAGCAGTGATCCTTTGCTATGCTCTTGAGCAGGGTTGTGCTTAAAGGTCAAGCGGAAGCTAATTATTCCCACAGCGTTATGGAATTACTCAAAGTCATCCTTGGCCTTTGGACAGTTTTGATAACTTCTCTTGCACTTCCTTTCTGGCATAGCTTACCTTACATTATTACAAATACACAAATGAGCTTTGAACACAGCTAAGCCTGTCTCACACACAGACAAACTGCCAATTTTACAATTGTTTTGGCTCACAACTATAGCCTGAAAGACGATGTACATGATGGCTGAACAAAAGATCAGATAGTTCTACTTTGCAAACAAGTTCTGCAAGAGTTCCCCTTCTGTCCCTCACTCAACGTTGTGTCGAATGAAGTGACACAAGGGGTCTTCCTCGGGAGCCTCGTGTAACTGAACTTGAGAAATGGCCAATGTGAAATTGGCAGACAGAATTAGCATGCTCTCCGGACATATGGGTATAAAGGGAAGCGGGCGTGCGTCTGTCAGTCAGAATATTTCTTCAGAGCCGAGTGGTTGTGCAACAGCAAAGCTGAGTTCACTGATTCACTCCCCTCTACTAGTGGGAAGTACTGCTGTTGTATCTACGGCACGTTTCCATCTGGCCTTCTCTCTCTTTGAATGCCGTGCAGTCCACACCCCTGGGCGTTTCGACAGCGCTTTTCACTGCTTAAATGAGTGTTCTCCTCCTAAAAAAATTATATTTTCTCTAAAAGAGTTTGAGTTTTCCACTCATAAAAGAGCAATACACAACAGGCGTTGAACATCCTTTTTAGGATGTGTCTTTTTCAAGATGCCCTTCTGACCCCTATCTCGCCAAGACCGCTGGCAACAAATGCTGCCTTGTGTGCCTGGGCAGCGATCACACGGAGGCGGCATTCGTGAATGGTTCATGTACTCACTGTGAGAACATGACCATGGCAGCGTTGTGGTTGCATCACATGGTTGCCATGGCTCTCCTGCAGGTCCACCAAGCCAAGGCACTCAAAGATCTGCACCTGGGTAGTCCCAATCCCGACGTGCTGCAGAAACTGTGCTCTGCCACCGACCTCGCTCTCAGAGCCACGAAGGTTACAGCACAGGTACTCGGGCGGGTGATGGCCACCCTCATGGTCCAGGAGCAACACCTGGGGACAGCAGAAAGGGAATGCTGTCTCCAAACTGGGAAGAACACCAATTTACGAACAAGCACCTTCAGGGTGTTATGTTGGCTGGTAGAGGGAGCTCTGGCTTGGTTGATCGTGTCGACGAAGGAAGGTGGTAGGCCACTTAGATCTTCCGCATCCCATCCAGGGGCCAGATGTGGAGGTTCCAAAGGTCTGGGTGCAGTTGCCAGAGGGTGCTCCGTCCCTGAGAGAGAAGGTCCTTCCTCAGGGGAATTCGCCAGTTTGTCATGAGGTGCATGAGATCTGAGAACCAAGATCGAGTGGGCCAGTAGGGGGCCACCAGAGTGACTTGTTCCTCATCCTCCCTGACCTTGCACAGCACCCATGCAATAAGGTTCACTGGGGGAAATGCATATTTGCGCAGCCCCCGGGGTCAGCTGTGTGCCAGCGGGTCTGTCCTGAGGGGAGCCTCATTAGGGAGCACCAGAGTGGGCAGTGGGAGGTCTCCTGGGAAGCGAACAGGTCAAACCTGTGCTTTGCCAATCCATTCCCAAACCAGCTGGATCATCTGGGGGTGGAGCCTCCACTCTCCGCTGAGCATACCTTGTCACAACAGTGTGTCCGCTGCTGTGTTGAGTTTGCCTGTGATGTGATTGGCGCACGGCGACCTGAGTCACTGCTGGCTCCAAAGGAGGAGATGGAGGGCGAGTTGTGACATATGACAAGAGCGCACGGCGCCTTGGCGATTTATGTACGTTACCTTCGCGGAGCTGTTTGAATGGATCAAGATGTGCTTGCCTTGAATTAGATGGAGAAACCTCCATAGGGCAAGAAATACAGCCAGCAACTCTAGGCAGATGATGTGCCAACAGGGACCCATTCCATGAGCCAGCCGTGCCTGGCTTGAACAAGTCGAGGCATTTCAGCACTGAATGCGCATGCTCGTTGGTTGGTCGTGCTGTCATTGAGACTAACTCCATGCAGAGAAAAGTGATGCTCTGAACCGGGGTGAGCTTGCTCTTTTCCGTTGACCTGAAGCCTTAGGTGGCTGAGGTGCCTGAGCACCTGTGTGGGCGGTTAATAATTCCAGAGAGTGGGCTAGTATGAGCCATTTGTTGAGGTAGTTGAGTATGCAGATGCCCACTTCCCATAGTGGGGCAAGGGCTGCCTCTGCGATCTTCGTGAAGACACGAGGGGACAGGGACATGCTGAAGGGGAGGACCTTGTACTGATATGGCTGGAGGTTGAATGCGAACCATAGAATGGGTCGGTGTCGAGGCAAGATAGAGACGTGGAAGTACGCGTCCTTCAGGTCTACCACCAGTCTTGATGTGTCTTTGCATGAGCATTTTGAATGGGAGTTTGTGCAGGGCCCGGTTGAAAACTCACAAGTCCAAGATCGGTCGTAAGCTGCGCCTTTCTTGGGTATGATGAAGTAAGGACTGTAGAAACCCTTCTTCATCTCGGCTGGAGGGACAGGCTCTATCACGTCTTTGAGTAGAAGGGTCGCGATCTCAGCATGCAGGGTGTTGGCGTCTTCGCTGGCGAAAGGGGGTGAGGGCCTGGTGAAATTAATCGCGTAGACAAGTCGGATGGTCCTGGCCAACCAGCGCGACGGGTTGGGAAGTGAAAGTCACGCGTCCAAGCTCTGTGCGAGGGGCACTAAGGGGACAATCATTTTTGACTACCTGGTGAGGCTTTGCGTCAGGGCGGAGCAGACAGTATGGCGTCAGGAGTCAGAAGCACGTCCCTAGGCTCTGGTGCTGAGAGAAGACTCAAAGCACTTACCTTTCTCTGCACACC
The DNA here is from genome assembly GCA_032164185.1 of Moxostoma hubbsi. Lineage (NCBI taxonomy): Eukaryota > Metazoa > Chordata > Actinopteri > Cypriniformes > Catostomidae > Moxostoma > Moxostoma hubbsi. The sequence goes on from JAVLUX010000026.1 coordinate 5,140,428, forward strand.
CAACAGGGGACAGGTTACTGACTGAAAGGTCCCATGTAGGCATCTTCTGAACTCATCAGATCCAGCCGGCCGGGGGCAGATATTGTGGGTCCGGAGTGCCGGGACTGTTGAGGTGTGGCACCGGGTTGCCGTGAGAACGGCATTTGCGGGCCAGGTGACCCAGAGAAAGAGGAAATTGCTCTTTTATTGTGAATGTGGGTACTGCAGCCCTGCGTCAAATAAAACAAACTGAACTGAAGATTCTCCTCCCGGCCCTCCACTGGGGGATGGAGTGGTCTGCTTACCAGCTCCAGAGCAAACGTCTTGTTCCCTGGTCATCTGTCTCAGGAACGCTTGGGAGCCTTCCGGGTCCTCGAGGACATTCGGGAGACGGGGAGTGTGCGCTACCTTCGGGGCGCTTGACGCTGGGGCTGAGAGCTGGAACCAGGTTGGGCAGAGCTGCGTGTTTTCTGGAAGCCGCAGGAGGACGCCCTCAGCGAGCAAACGGAGCACGGCCCACACTAGTAGCGCAGCAGGGCATGATATGAGAAATGGCCTCTGTCTGTTTCTTCACTGCTGAGAAATGCTGGGTGAAGTCCTCCAAGGGGTCGCCAAAGAAACCGAACTGGGAGATGGGCGTTGAGGAAGCGTGCCTTGTCCACGTCCCGCATCTTGACCAGGTACAGCCAGAGGTGTCGTTCCTGGACCATGAGGGTGACTATCGCCTGCCCGAGTGTCCGCGCTGTTACCTTCATGGCCCTGAGGGCGAGGTCGGTCACTGAGCACAGTTCCTGCAACATGTCGGGGTCAGGACTACCCAAGTGCAGATCTTTGAGTGCCTTGGCCTGGTGAACTTCCAGAGGCGGCCTGTCCAGCGGCACTCTAGGTTTTGGAGGTCAGTGATGACGTCATCCTACAGGCCTTGGAGGGGAGCACTGGGAGATCCCGCCAGGTGGCGGCACTCTCGGGACACAGGTGGATCACAACTGATCTGTCCACCTGGGGGACTACCGAGTACCCATAGGCCACTCCGCTGTCGAGGGTGGTGAGTGTGGATGAGCGAGGAGGTCGGTTGCAGGCAGTGAAAGGTGCCCTCCACGACCTTGTCAGCTCATCATGCACCTCCGGGAAGAAAGGAACGGGGGTGGTGTGGCTGTTAGCGTTGCCCAGACCCGAGGAACCAGTCATCTAGCTGTGAAGGCTGTGGGGAGGACGGAGGGTTTCAGTCCAACCCCACGCTGCGGCACCCTGGGAAAGCATGTTGGCCATCTGGGCATCAACCTCAGACTGGGCGTGCCAAACCGAGGATGGCAGCCCAATTGAGTCGTCTGTGTTAGATGACGGAACACTCTCCGATGCTGCGGTGAGCTCATCATCCAGCTCGGGGGGCACAAAGGGGATAAGCAGACAGCCGTGAGGTTAGCCGCTGTCATAAAGAGCCCGGGCGGAAGTCAACGAGCGTGTCGGCGGCGGGTGGTTCGCGGGGATCTACACGGCGAAACAGAGCCCGCTGCCATCCTCAAATCGCCTCCATCACCAGCCGGGTCGTTCTCAATCCCGTGGGAAGAAGGAGCGACGCTGGGGGCGGATGGAGTGGCATTCCTCTTTAGGAAGGAAAGCCGCGACTGCAAAGTTGGCATGGTAAGGTTCTCGCAGTGAGAACACAAACCATCCACAAATGCTGCCTCACTGCCCAGACACACGAGGCAGCATCTGTGACTGTCAGGAGCAGAGAGAACTCGACCACATCCAGGAACTACACAGGGGTGGAAGGGCAGTGGTGGCTCAGTGGTTAAGGCTCTGGATTACTGACCAGAAGGTTGTGGGTTCAAGCCCCAGCACCGCCAAGACACCACTGTGTGGCCCTTGAACAAGGCCCTTGACCCTATCTGCTCCAGGGGCGCCGAATCATGGCTGACCCTGCACTCTGACCCCAGCATAGCTGGGATATGTGAAAAATAAATAATTTCACTGTATATATGCAGAAATGTATGTATAATGTGTGACAATTGGGCAATTAAATTAAATTTAAAAAATTAAATTAAATTAAATTAAAAAAAGGGCATCTTTATAAAGACACGTCCTGAAAAGGACGTTCAATGCCACTGTGTATTGCTCTTTTAGAGAAAATAAACTCTTTTAGGAAAATATTCATTTTAACAGCGCTGTCGAAGTGCCCAGGGGCAAAGCTGCACTGTTAAGCAGAGAAGGAGAAAGCCGCTAATATGCGCCGTAGGTCCAATAGCATATGCTTTTGTAGAGATGAGTGAACAGTCAGTGAATACAGCTTGCTGATCACACAACTGCTCAGCTCCAAAGGAAAAATTTGAATGGACAGATGTATACTTCCCTCCCTTTATACCCGTATGTCTGGGGGCGGGACATGCAAATTCTGTCTGCCAATTTCTCATTGGTCTTATCTCAAGTTCAGAGATGTGTTAGGCTCTCAAGAGAAACCCCAATTGTCACTTCTTTGACACAATGCCGAAGTGAGCGACAGACGGGGAATGGTGATTTCATGATTGTGTTCAAGAAATTTGCAGACCGAATACTTCCAGAGGTGAACACTACAATGTGTAATACAATGTGAGTCGGATGCATCTGGAGTTCATATTTTTAATGCAGGTATCTGGGAATCTTAAGGACAAGTGTTTCCTTGTCACTTAATATGCAGTTTGTTGTGATTCAAAATGTTGTAATATTGTGGTCTTTTATGCGCTTGTTTCTCATTCATCTTCATTGGACTTGCACAACAGCTCCAGCCTCTTTGTCCGCATAGACCGCGATGTGCTGTGTGCATTTGTGGGCTGATTATTACGGTGGCCGAGTGTTGCACAACTCAACAAAATAAAGACATTATTTTGATTAGTAAAGCAAATAAATAGACACAACACATCAAAATAAAGACACAAAACAATGGAAAATTCCACTTCTCACAATTCAATAAAACAACCGATGGATTGAATCAAGTGTCCGCCCTTGGAATTATGTCACAATACAGAAGAAAAGTCTGTCGCAATTTCCGTTTGATGCCGACTATTAAGTTTCCATCCGTACATTAGAATTCATTCTAGAAGCAGTTTAGCAGAATTGTCTGTTGGTGGTGAATAGGAAATTTAGATATAAGATTCCCTCATGTTTGAATCGCAGGACCTCCAGCTAAAGAATTCAATCATTATGGATAGCCGGTCTCATTGATCTCACATTTGAAGATGAGCTACCATAGAGTCAGATCATTTTAGACTGATCTCATTTGAAGTATCTGGCTCAAGCTCACTTCCTAAACCGATAAAAAGCTGCCCTCAGAGAAAAAGAATAATCACAATAAAATATATTCAATGTACCCATTGGACCATTTGTAATATTACTCAGTAAATCACAGAGGAGCACACTCTGTTAACTAAAGGAATTGATTATGACTAACACTGACAGGAAGAAGAAAATTGACAGGAAATGAGTTCTTCAACATGGAATTGCCAGAAGACACTGGTTCCACCAAATCAATATAAAGCAGATCTTTACTGTGAAAAAGACTTTGAATGAGGAAAAGCTTTGAAAGATTGACTTGAATATTTCCAGTCGGTTATGAAAGTTCTCTGAACTTGTCTAAACTGATAAAATACAATAGGCACTTTTGGGTTTGGGATAAGCACAGGCACCTATCAAGTGTCATTAGTGCTCAACATGCTGAATCTGAGGTCATTCTTTCTGACAGGGAGAAAAAAATGCAAGCTGTCAGACTGCCATAAATTTTTTGGCCATAATGAGCGTGACATAGAAAAACAGGCACCCATGATGCAGTACTTGCCTGAGTTGTGCAAATTGATGGATGTTAATGATGTACATGTAGCAAAAATGTTGGTAATAATCAATTATATTTCAGGTATATCTTAGTTATAATGTTCATTTTGCTTACAAACTGTAGAATAAATTATCTCTTAGTTAATGCTGTTAACTAAACAGGGGACCATCAATCTTTGAACATTACGAAAAATTAATTTTCAGATTTTTATTTTATCGTTAGTCCTTATAATTTGTCACATTTGAATGTTTTACAAATTGACAAATTCCATGTATTCCATCAATAAATGTGATGTCTTGAAATTGCATATAGTGTATTATATTGTATACATACATTGTTTGCATGCATAATTTGTACTATTTACATGTATTTGCATAGATATGTAGAACAAGAACTAAAAGGCTACTGTCTCTTTAAGATAACCTGGATTTCAGACAGTGAGCGCATATTAATGATCCCTGCTCTGTTTGGTTAGAATTAACATTTCTTTTTTGTTGTTTTTGATCACCAAACTGTAAAGAACATAAAGGGTATTAAAATAGATATTATTCATTGGCAAATGCATTGAGTGGATCTCATATTGGACACACATTACACAGGATGATTAAAACTAAACTTTTATTCTCAAGTAGAGAAAAGATCTCAATGCAAATCTTCGCAAAGAGTAGTTTAACATGACTTGACATGAAATGTGCAATATCTCTGGCATGGTTGTGCAATACCTTTACAATAGGAAAAGCTTTTCTTTTCTTTTCTTTTTTTTCAGTTTTGATTTTGTCCTTGTCCTTGATTGAGATTTTGGGCTCCCCGTCAAGGAGCCCCTGGTTGTGCAGAATCTTTGCCAAAGATGAACATCGTGGTATAAGGCCCTACATTAGGCAAGCATTGTTGATCAGTATCTTTGTTGAAAGATAAACAAAATGAGGGAAGAGTTGTTTGGATATTTTTTAAGAAATATGAACAACATAGCGTAAAGTCTTACAATAATGGTGACACTGCGTGCATTAAATTTTTTTTTTATTTGATTATGAACCCTCTGACGAAGGTGGACATTGTTTGATGGTTATCTTTGCCGAAAGGTGAATAACATGCATAAAGCCATACGATAATGTCGAAGTTGCATGCAATACCCTTCGTTTAAATATATCCTATGAGGATCGAGCCCTCGAACAAGGGCGGCCATTGTTTAATGTATATTTTTGCCAAGGTGAACAGCATACATAAAGCCATACGATAATGGCAATGTTGTCGTGCAATACCGTAGGAAGTTATATTGAAAAATGTATCTGGCCATTTCCCTGTGAACCATGATCCTAGAAAATATCCCCGAAGCATACGGAGGGAGCCACACCCATGAAAAGGGACATGTCATCCAGAGATTCAGGTTTTTTTATTGTGAAAAGGAAAAGCCAATCCAGTGATTTAATAGCTGTGACCAGAAGAAGAGGTCCGAGCTGTAGCCATCCTCGTTTGATATTATGTCGGAGAGGTTGTCTACAGAATGGGTTAGTGTGAGGAGGCAGGAAACAAAGGAGTGGTCTTGAGGAATGATGTGCATTGCAAAATTGAGGTGGCCTAATAGGGAAAGGAGATGACGTTATGAGACCCAAACTGACCGGAGAACGACCTGCAAATAGACCAGATCCTGAAGTTTAGCTTTAGGCAGGGAAGCTTGCATGTTTAGATAATCGAGCGTGATGCCGATAAATTCGAGAGGTGTGGTGGGGCCTGTGGTTTTTCACTTGATAGAACGTCCAAAGCTTGATAGAACGTCCAAAAATAGGGGTGTGGGCAGCGGGGTGATCGACGAGCTGGAAATCTTTTAGCAGGTTTTGTATGAAGCGGAGTTTAAAGTGATTGAGATGGATCCAGCATAGGCCTTCCAATAGAGAATTAAAATGTGAGGGCTACTTCTCCACCTGAAAGTGAGCCAGACAGCAAAGTCAAATTTTGACTGCCATGCGACACTAGAGAGGGGCCATTCGGCCAGGTGAATGGGCATGATTTTGAAAGAGTCTTTGATATCTGCCTTTTATTTATATATATATATATATATATATATATATATATATTAGCCTGTAAAACAGCAGACCATGCATGGTCCATGACATGTAGCTCCAGTGGACTGAATTTCAGTATCTGCTGTGAGAACACCTATCCGGCACTGTGATGTCCAGAGGAACGAATTCTACTGCCTGCTGCTGATGAGAGCTGCCCTGAATGCAAAAGGTTTTTTTTTTTTTTATATATATTTACATTGAGTGGAGCAAAAACAAAAACATTGATAACTTTAAAATCAATAAGGCATTTGGCAACATAGTTGAAGAAATAACAAAAGCATTAGGGAGCTATGACTTACCAGCAGGAACAGAAAATAACAGCAGCAAGATGAAATTAATGAGCTTGATTCGGCACAGGTTTTATCCAATGATTGACAAACCTACTTACCTGCTCTGAAATGTAACGTCCCCCGACCACGAATATTAAAAATGAACAGCATCATAATGAAATGCTTTGATACTTAAAAGTAATGTAGTTAGGCTGACATGACTGTTAAACTCATGAGCTTTGACATTTGGAACATTGATAAAGCCCCAATGCTTGATGATCCCCAAAGATTGAAACATGGTCTGAACAAAGATGAAATTTAATGATTTATGAAGATGTATGATACAAATTTCTGCCCTTTAATGATGCCTGAATGAGTAATAAAATGTAAATATGCAGTGAAATAGGAATTACTCCCTGATGACCTGATCATATAAGATCAAAATGCATTATGCTGGAAATTAAATTATCTGATAAGCGAATACAGTGCAGAGCCTACTGCTAGGTGTCAGAGGTGTGCCACAACAGTGGTGGTTTCGATAAGAACGTGGAAGTATGTATAGAGTAAGAAATCACTGCATTTTCGGAATTGGCATTAATGTGGCATTGAAGGCGCTCTGGTAGGGAACACTACTCAAATGTTGAACCGATCAAAATAAGTTAATTATTTCCCTTTCACAAGACTTTAGCGAAGGCTATATTAAACTGTGATGCCATGCTCCCTCAGAGTGCCCACATCGTGAGCTCTGTCTCTCCTAATGAATAGGGCATAGGGATGATACCTTGTATTGGAAAGCACCCACTACGTGATTTAGAGCAAAGGCGACCAACAAAACAGGGATATCTTACTGAATGGAGTAATGGGACCCCATACAATGTGCACTGTACTTCATGACATGCCTGAATAATTATATTAATTCTCCGATGGGGAACACTCAAGCATGCAACACGGTGAATGACATGCGAGTGAACCTGAACCAGTTACCCTCATGTGATCATGCTGTGAACGTGTGGTTGCCTGCCATTACTATGAGTGCGAATGCACTGTTGACATGAAATATTGCCTTTTGATATTGATGCAGATGTGTTATGATGAACAGACAGCAAAAGCAACAGAATGCCTAGACCCACGACTAAATCTGAATGCATTTGATGGATATGATAAGAACTTAGCCTATTTCTGATGGAAATCAGCTGCTGCCTGAGCTGATGATTTTGACAGGCTTGGCAAGGAATGCACTCCTTCCGTGCAGGGTCGTGCATTCTGATTGAGGATGCAGTAACACGATTGAGGTAGATCTCCTAAATGAATGAGATATGGATGAAGATCTGGGTTTGCAGATTGTTTACTCCCCATGGGTTTGATGCGGGCAGAAGTTGAGATGAAGAGACTGCGTCATTGGGAAGGGAAGGCGGGGTTCCAGAGATACTCTGTGCGCTGGTTCGCCTATGACCTTGGAGAGGTCAGAACATGTCTATTATCATTCCAAGAGGGAGCGATCACACTGAGACTCCGGAAATTTGCAGATGTGTGTTGTGCGAGGACTGCTGGTTCTGGATAAAAGGTAAGAAGCAGTGAATAAGTCCATGTCCATAGCTGGATTTTAGCTAGTCAGAGAGTGAATTGAACTTGACGTCAGACAGTGCTATAGAATGATGTTGCTTTGTTAGCACACCGAAACAGCAATGTGATAGATTGTGAGCAGACTTATACATCAATGGCTTACATGTGATTGGCTAGGAGTTACCTAGCTAATGGTACGATGATGTACAGCTGCTAGTCTTCCTGCTAAAACTACGCTGCGCTTACATTGATGAGCCAAAAACATTATGACCACACACAGGTTAAGCGAATAACATTGATCATCTCCTAACAAGGCCACATGTCAAAGTCTGGGTAGATTAGATGGTAAGCAAACAACCAGGTATCGTAATCATTGTGTTAAATGCAGTTGAAATGGGCAGGAGTAAAGACCTGAGCAACTGACAAGGGCCAAATTGTTATGGCCAGACGACTGGGTCAGAGTATGTTTATATGAGCACTGTTGTAGTGGTACTTTTGTGACCATTTCGCTGTCTGTTTCATAAAATAACTGTACCATGTACTTAAAAAGATGAGCTGTTTGTGTGACAACTGCATAACCACCTAATAAGCAGACTTGGCGGCATGGATGATAGCATTTGAAGTGTTGACAAAATAAGCTGTAAACTTTTTATCATCATACATTTGTGACCATTTGCATGTCTGAACATAAAATAAACGTATCATGCACTTGAAGAGACTGTTTGAGCAACTATTTGCGTGAAAAATTAATGCGTGCGGACAGCATCTCTATGTGTCTGTGCGAAAACAAATTTTAATCTGGCAGCTTGTGATGTCACTGGCCATTGCAGAAACACAAATATGTGATGCTCCTCAACAGGGCCTAGGTATTTATTGTCAAAAATATGTGACAGTACTTATGAAAGAGACTTACTTTTTGGAACAGCCTTTACATCGAGAGTGTCACTATGATGCCTTGAAATGCTGCCTTTGGGGGCAGCTCACTAGGTTTTGGTACAGACCCCATTTCATGTCTCTCATAGTAATCCATAGAACTCATATTTACCACTTTTTCATTTACAGACAATGTTTCATACTTAGATTTTTTAAAATGTTAAAACCTATTTGTATAATTCCTCAATTTAGGTCCCCTAAACATATGTTTTTAACTTGACACAATCTTTAAAATGCAGTGTTTATTATGCTGAAAACCAGTGAGACACTCTTAAATTGTCCATCTCACTCATATGTAGACAGACCAGGCAAAAGATGCCTGCTTACCATCTCGCATAACCACAGTAACAGGCTTCTCACTTCAGAATTGCTTTAATTTGCCTTTTATTTTTATCTTCTGGAGAAGAGGAATTCAGGGTTATGTACTGTAGAAAATGTTGAGTTTGTATCTACTAGACTTTAAACTTGTATTAAAAGATGTTTATATCCCCTCAGAGGGAATATAAATGAATATGGAATATAGAAAGGTGTAGAATGATGATCAGAGGTTAAACTAACAAAAAATAAAAGAAAGACAAAGTCTGATTAAACATACTACTATAAAGTGACAAGTTCTGACATGTATATTTATATATTCTTAAGGTAATGCTGTTCTGCATGACGCATGTCAAGTTTGTCTATGTAATTGCTTCTGTCAGGACATAAATTAAAGTGGCAAAGCAAGCCATAGTTATAATAACGCCATTGCATTCCCAGCACATGCATCCTGTAATCTGTGCTGTTCTTCCATTTTCAAATTTTTCATACTTCCAAGTCAGTTACATTACATTAGTCTAATGCTTTTGGCAGACTCTTAAAAGCATCTTTCTTAAAGGCGAAATGTGCAATTTTCACATAGAGAGTAGGTGTAGACTCAAAGTATCAACTCTTGGTGCAAAATACTTTATGTGCATGATAGATTAGACACCCAGATTTTCTTAGTGTTCCCCCTGAAACTTCCAACTATTCTAACCTGTGACATAAAATGAAGCAGACTGGGAAAAATGTACATTTGAATAAGTCTGTTTCATTCTTTAGAAAGCCTTCCAAAAGTCTGTTGCTGGTAAAACATTTTCAATTATATAATAAAATATTTTGTATTTTTAAAACCAATTTTGTCAGCACAGCAACTTTTGAAGGGCCATGAATAGAGAAAAAATGCTTTTAATGATGTACAAGGGACATTTGAAGAACAAAGATACGAGGATGGCATGAACTATATAGATCTTGCGCTGGAGTTTCAAGTGGGGGTGAAGAGTGACAGACAGATGGAAAAAGACAGGTTTGACAGAACATTACAGGCAGAAGTGGGTGGAAAGTCAAAATAAGAGACGATAGGAGGAGGTGTTGCTTGGTAATGGTTGTGAAGAAAAGCCCTGCTAATTGAGAGAAGTTCCTTCAGCAGTTATGCCATCAATTGAGTCAACGAAGAAGGAGCAAAGTTACTGCAGGATTGCTTCTAATGAAGACACTCAAATTGGCCTAATGAGAAACTAACATTGAAATCAATACAGCAAACATTTAAACAATTAAGAGTCCTGCTCTGAGTTTTGTCAGACCTGCAATGCACACTCAATAGTGCAGATCTCAGGTTATGAAAACTGGAGGTGGGAAATGGAAATAACAAAATGTAAGCATTCTAAAAAACTGGTTCTTTAAAGGCTGTTTAGTGATGATAATAATAGTTATTTTTAGAACCATATTTTTCTGAAGAACCACTATTCTGAAATTGTTTGTTGTGGCCTTTTGGTTTTTAAATCTGTAATTGTCAAAAAATTATTTCAAAGCTGCCTTATTGTTTGACTAATAACACTGGAGTACTGGCATCTCAACTACACAGACTGTTAACACACTCTTCACATATAAACTTAATATCTTTTTTTTATATGTCACTATTTTAACCATCAGTAGTTTAGCAGAAAACATCAAATGGGACTACTTCTTACTTTTCTTTTTCACTTCTCACTGTGATTGAAAGTGAAATTGCAACAAACTTAAAAGTCAGTAGCTGATGCAATGGAAACACCCCCAGGTGGTCACTATGGTCTAAAGCCTAATAGAGTTCTTTGTAAAGGCTACAACAAAAATTCTCATTGCATAAAGAAAGTAGTGCATAGCATTTAAGTTTTATATAGCACTTTCAAAGCATGGTTCTTTATGGAACCTTTACAATTCTGCTATTGTTACAAGAACCCTAATCTTGTACTAAGAACCATTTTTCTTAAGAGCAAGCAGTACTGTTAGCTGTACCTGATGTTGTGTCTTCATCATTTGAATTTTGATCTGGATTAAATCATAAAACACCTGTAAACAAACAGGTCTTACCAAAATCAGAAAATGTACCTTAAAAAAACATTCTGGTTACTTCAGTAACCTCTGTTCCCTGATGGAGGGAGCGAGACGTTGTATTGATGCAGTGACACTAGGAGTCGCTCTTGAGAGTCCGAGACACCTCTGATCTTTCATAAAAGTCCAATGAGAATTGGCGAATGATATTTGCATGCCACTCCCCCGGACGTACTGGTATAAAGGAGGGGACGTGCATACCGCTCATTCAGGTTTTGTGCTGAGAAGCCGAAAATAAGGTCCCAGCTATTTCAGCTGGTAGTTCAGCATTGTGGCAGGAGGGACACAACATCTCCTCCCTCCATCAGGGACGGAGGATACGGAAGTAACCAGGACTTCCTATCTGTCACTCACTCGACGTTGTGTCGATGTAGTAACACTAGGGGTCCCCTACAAAAACGCAACAACAAGCTGAACTGTGTTACGTGTAGTACGGCAGTACGAGACAGGCAGACTACTGTGTACCTGTGACCTCCCCTGATGTTAGTATGAGTGTTGAACAGCCCTTTGGGGACTGGCTACTACCCAAAGGATAGGGACAGGCTAGCCCAGTCATGCCTCTTCTCTCTTTTCTTCTTTTTCTCCCTAGAAAAAAAGAGAAATCATTTACCAACCGGGACACCAGTGTCTACATCGGGGGGGTGTCACTCCCAATGGGAAGACACCGCGGAGACCACACCCTGCCCAGAGGGGGGTGGGGGGTATTTCAAGTGTAAATACATCATATGGTCTTGCCGAGTCTAGTCAGAAGTATGTCATGTGAGAAGTCCCATGGTAGGTCCTACCCAATGGGGGAGGTGGCTCTACAAGCATGGTGACTGGTAGGAAGGGAAGGAAGGAAGACGCAGTTTGCCAACAGGGAAACATTCTCACTGGAATATACGTCACAAGTTAGCACAAGTACTGGGCTGGCAGCGAGTTTCTCTGTAAACTTGCCTGCCACTGGGCTAGGAGGAAGTCAACCAGGGAACACATTTGTGAACGCTACTGGGAATCAAAAATGCACATCTTCAGCTCAAGGGATGTGAAATGTGCTATGTGCAAGCAATATACCCGGTCATATGACCCGGACTTACCTGTTCATTCATGCCAAGACACGGGATGAAACCGGCTCGACCCGGAGATTATAGAATCTCGCCAATGTGTTGGGTGTAACCCAGCCAGCTGCTCTGCAAATGTCTGTTAGAGAGGCACCACTGTTCAAATCCCAGGAGGCCGCCACACTCCTGGTGGAATGGGCTCATAGCCCTGCAGGGGGCGGCACATGCTGAGCTTGGTAAGCAATAGTTATGGCGTCAATGATCCAGTGGGCGATCCTCTGTTTGGAGACAGTGCTTCCATTCCGCTGTCCACCAAAGCAGACAATGAGCTCTGCGTGCAATCCAAATAGATGTGTAAAGTGTGCACTGGACACAGCAACACTAAGGCTGGGTCTGCCTCCTCCTGGGGCATCGCTTGCAGGTTCACCACTTGATCCCTGAATGGGGTCGTAGCAACCTTGGGCACATAGACCGGTCAGGGTCTCAGGATCACGTGAGAGTAGCCAGGACCGAACTCCAGGCACGTTTCGCTGACAAAGAATGCTTGCAGTTCCCCTTTCCTCTTGATGAAGGTGAGCGCCATCAGGAGGGCAGACTTCAAAGAGAGTGACCTAAACTCTGCAGATTCTAAGGGCTCGAAGGGAGCCCCTCATGGGACTTGCAGGACTATAGTGAGGTCCCACGAGGGAACGAGGCGCAGTCTGGAGGAATTAAACCTCCTGGCACCTCTCAGGAACTTGATGATCAGGTCGTGCTTCCCTAAGGACTGACCGTCCACGTGGTGTGCAGCTATAGCAGCTACATAGACCTTCAAGGTGGAGGTGGACAGCCATCCCTCCAACCTCTCCTACAGAAAGGAATGCACTGAGCCATCTGCACACTATTGCCAACAACTCGAGGCAGTTGATGTGCCAATGTAGCCGTTGGCCCGTCCAGGAGCCGTCAGCTGCATGCCCATTGCATACAGCACCCCAGCCCGTCTTGGAGGCGGGACAGGGGAACACCTGCCCATAGAAATACGAGGTCGTTTCAATGGCTGAAAAGGTGGCGACAGATTGGCGTGATGGTCATGCGATGTGTCCCATGGAGCCGTGCTCATCTCGGGACTCGAGTCCAGAGCCAGTGCTGAAGTGGTCTCAAATGCATCAACCCAAGTGGTGTGGCCACTGCCAAGGATGCCATATGACCCAGGAGCCTCTGAAATAGTTTCAGTGGAACCACGGTCTTCTGTCTGAACACCTTCAAACAGGTCAGCACCGTCTGGGCATGCTCGTTCCAGTCCTCGAGACTGAGTCCAACTCCAGACTGAGAAAAGAGATGCTCTGAACCCAGAGGAGCTTGCTCTTTTCCCAGTTGACCCGAAGCAGTAGCCAGCAGAGGTGCAAGAGTACCAGGTCCCTGTGTGCACACATCGTGTCTCGAGAGTGAGCTATGATTAGCCAGTCATCAAGGTAGTTGAGAATGCAAATGCCCACTTCCCTTAACAGGGCAAGGGCAGCCTCTACGACCTTTGCAAAGATGCGAGGATACAAGGACAGGCCGAAAGGGAGGACTTTGTACTGGTACGCCTGACCCTCTAATACAAACTGCAGGAAGGGTCTGTGTCGAGGTAAAATCGAGAAGTGGAAGTACACGTTCTTCAGGTCTACCGCTACAAACCAATCTTGATGTCGGACACTTGCTAGAATGTGCCTTTGTGTCAGCATCTTGAATGGGAGACTGTGTAAATTCCGGTTCAGTACTCATAAGTCACAACGCCTTCTTCATTTCGGGAGGGACAGGCTCTATCGCACGCGTCCACAGAAGGGTGGCATTTTCCGTGCAAGGCATTGGTGTTCTCACCCTTCACCGTGGTGAAGTGGACGCCGCTGAACCTGGGCGAGTGCTTGGTGAACTGAATCGCGTAGCCGAGTAAGATGGTCCAGGTCAGTAATCGCGACGGGTTGGAAAGCGCAAGCAACATGTCCAAGCTCTGGGTGAGGGGGACCAAGGGGACAATCTCGTCAGACGTACCGGCGGGTGCTGAGTTGAGAGACATCAAAGCACTTACCTCCCTTCTGATACTCGCCAGCGGATCGGTTGAGGCAGGGGGAGGAAGTGATTTGTCCCCACGGTTCTTCGAAACCATCCGGGTTTGAGCATGTTTGTGCCACAGCTTGGTGCACAGGGGCGGGAAAACTGCCGCTGGGGAGCTGGACCTGCCAAAGAGAAACAGTGGATGGTGGTCGGGGTGACAGCCGTACACACCAATAATGTGACCCAGGGAATGAGGAAACTGCCCTTTTATTGAATATTTGGGTACTGCAGATACTGGAGTGTGCGTCAAAAAAAAAATGAAATGGAAACAAAACATTCTCCTCCCAGCCCTCCACTGGGGGATGGAGTGTTCTGTCTACCAGCTCCAGGACAGCAGGTCTTCTCACTCCTGGGTCGCCTGTCTCAGGGCGCTTAGAATTCTTCTTCTTAGCAGGCGGCCGTGAGACAGATGGCATCTGCTTCCTGCGGGGGGCTTGACACTGGGGTGTGGCCGCAGGGGCGGGCCGAGGCAGAGCCGGTGCAGCCGCAGCAGGGAGACGCCCTCGGGTGCAGATTCTTGAGCCGCACCAGGGTAGGATATGCTGGATGGCCTCCTCCTTCTACGTCGACCTCTCGCATCTCGACCAGGTTGCAGTGGCACTGGTCGACCAGCAAATAGGTGGCACTCCTGGACCAGCAAAGTGTATATCGTCCACCCGAGAGACTACGCCATGACCTTCGTTGCCCGGAGATTTTGTCGCACAGCTCCTGCATCAATACTGGGGCGGAACTACCCTCGTGCAGTTCTTTCAGCGCCTTGGCTTGGTGTACCTGCAGGAGTGCTATGGCGTGCAGGGCAGAGTCGGCTTTTCCAGTGGCACCGTAGGCCCTGGCAGTCAAGGACAACATAAGTGAAAGGAGCCTCCCATGATCTTTTCAGCTCCTCATGCACCTCCGGGAAGAAAGGCACTGGGGCGGGGCATGGATGTGAGCACCGCCACGAGCCCAGATACCAATCATTGAGCCGTGAGGGTTCAGGGGAGAGCGGAGGTTTCCACTCTGGCCCAACACTAGCGCCGGCCCGGGAAAGCATGTCCGACATTTCGGCACCCACCTGTGACTGGATGACCACACCCAGTGGGGGGGGGGGGGGGGGATAAGTTAACTCATAAGTCACAACCCCTTCTTCATTTCAGCTGGAGGGACAGGCTCTATCGCACATGTCCGCATAAGGGTGGCAGTTTCCGCGCAAGGTATTGGCGTTCTCACTGAACCTGGGCGGGGGTTAGTTTTTCCACAATCATAAGACTGGACGAGCCCACTCTCCGACGCTGTGCTCGAGAGCTCATCACATTCGAACAAGAGGTCGACTCCCCCTGGGACAAGCCGGCACACTCATCCGAGTGCCTAACCGGAGCAAACGAGCAAGCCGGGGAATGGGAGGTCCGTGGGGATTTACCCGGCGGAGATGGTCCCTTTGTGGTCCCTTAATCTCCCCTAGTGCTTGCCACGCTGGCCTCATAGCCATACGTAGAAGGATCGAGGCAGGGAGCCACAACCTCAATGTTGCCATGGTCATGTCCTCGCAGTGAGGACATGATGCATCCATGAAAGATGTCTCAGCGTGGGCACCGCCCAGGCACAAAAGACAGCGATCGTGGCCGTCTGAAGGCGAGAGATATCGACCACATCCAGGAATAACACAAAATCGGAAGGGCATCTTTAAAAAGACGCATCTTTAAAAAGATTTTCCAATGTGAGCCGCTCTTTTAGAATATACTCTTTCAGAATACACTCTAAATGATCTCCCGAAGCACCAAGGGTCGATCTCTGCAGTGCAACCGTGCTGAGAGAGGAGAAAGCCACTATAATGTGCCATAAGGATCTAGCAGAGGTGAGAATGGAAGCCGTGGGAAATTCAGCTCGCTGAACCATCAGCCACTCTGCTCCGAAGAGAAAATGAGCGGTATGCACGTCCCCTCCTTTATACCCGTATGTCTGGTGGTGTGGCATGCAAATACCACTTGCCAGTTCTCATTGGCCTTTTATCAAAGATCAAAGGTGTCTCTGGCTCTCAAGAACGACCCTTAGTGTCACTAAATCGACACAATGTCGAGTTAGTGACAGATAGGGAACAAAGCATCTATCATATTGCTTGACCCTTCATGACTGATAATTCTGTGAAAGTTCAGTGTCTGGCCGCATTGGTTGAGTGAGCACAGAATGCACACTCTGAGGTTTCTGGTTCATGGCAAACTATCAATAAAGCTTGACATTGAATTGCACCAAACAAAGGCCTGTGGCGTCACATGCCTGTTTGGAGCACATTATTTCTAATCCCTTTCTCATTGAGCCCAGCTAGCAGACATTAGTCCAAATATCCCTCACTATTGCCTGCGGCTTTCTATGGATGCGTCTTTACCACAGAGATAATGGGCAATGATGTGATCTCAAACCAATGATCACTTACAATTCAGTGATTTGACTTGAGCATACAATTTTGATGTAGAGGTCACAACAGTGGATGGCAGTATGACCAAAATCTTAGATCGGTATGATGTTTATATAACTTGGACACTTGGGTATCATTGAGACTTCCAAGTTTCACACTGATAAAAGCCTCTTCGCTTGGTCAATCAAGAGTATGTAAATTATAATTATGATATTTCTGATTCCACTAGTTGACTGCAGAAAAGATGTAGAGATAGTTGTCTAATTCTTGATAAAAAAAAAAGCATTTAGAAAGGATGAATTGCACATGATGAATTTTACCTTGTCTTCCTCCTCATTTCATTGTCTACAGAAATACTGATCTTGTCTGTAATACATTGAGTCTCACAGCCCAAGTAATTAGCCATAAAATCTCATAAATGTCATACAAGGAGGGATATTTCATTCTCATATTCTCCTGCATTGATTTACATGCCGTTATAAAGCGGGCTGAATTGTTTGACCAATTAATAGATTAAACTGAAGGAGAAGTTGAACACAATGATAATTGTAACACAATATACAGTGGCAAGACAAAGTACGTGAACGCTTTGGAAATACTTTCATTTATGTATTAAAATGTCTTAAAATCTGACCAGTTACAATAATAAACAAACACAATCTGTTTAAACTAATGACACGTAAATTATTGTATTGTTCTTGAACATACTGAATAGATCATTCAAACATTCACACTGTAGGTTGGAAAAAGTATGTGTGCTAGGATAATGATGTCAACAAAAGCTAATTAGAGTCAGAAGTTGGCAAACCTGGCATCCAATTAATGAAATGAGATTGGAGGTGTCTGTTAGAGCTACTATAACTTATAAAAAGCATTGAAACATTTTGAGTTTGCTATTCACAAGAAGCATTTGGTAACAAGGACAATTCCTCATGAAAAAGAGATCTCAGAGGATCTATGATATGAACTGTTGCTTAGCATAAAGATGGGTTAAAAGGGTTAAAAGGTCATCTATAAGAGCTTAGATATCCATCTGTCCACAGTTAGACAAACTGTCTAAAATGGAGATGATTTATTACTGTGGTGAGTCTCCCTAGAAGTGGCCATCCAGCCAAGATGACTCAAAGGGCCCACCACAGAATGCTCAATGAGTTAAAAAAACAAAAACAAAAAAAAACTGGCTAACCTCTCTGTTCATGAGTCTACTATATGGAAAACATTAAACAGTCACTGTGTCTATAGCAGGACACCACAAAGGAAGCAGCTGCTTTCCAACAAAACATTAAACACTGCATGCCTGAAGTTTGCCAAAGACCATCTTGATACTCCTTGAAAATGCCTTCTGAACATTGTGCAGGTCTAATCTACATTTGCCGTAAAAGCTTAGTTGAGGTAATTGCTGCCAGTGGAGGATTGTGTATCAGTGTGTGTATCAGCTCTGTTGAGTTGTTTTTAGCTGATGGACTGCAGATCTGAGCATGTGGATGCTGGTGGTCTTTGTGCTGGACACATAATACATTTACGGCAGAGTGATGGTGGGTATTTTTCTTCATTTTTGGATGTCATCAGCCATTTAAACCCATCTTTGCCAGACTTACTGTAAATCACTGTGCACCAACTAAGATGGTGATTTTGAGAAGGCAGAGGAATTACACCTGTAACACATTATTTAAAGGCTGTAGGATATGCATTTTAAAAGTATTGTAAATTAATGAATTATAATTCACATTGTAAAGCATTATATTTTATTATGTGTCCAGCCCTGAGATCATCAGCACACACCTGCTCAGATCTGCAGTGTAACAGTCAAACAAAACTCAATAGAACAGAGTGAACTGAAAAGCTGTGACAGCATCTATTGTGTTACAATGAGCATTGTGTTCGATATCTCCTTAATTCCGATCTATTCATCGGCCAGACAATTCAACCCGCTTGATAATGGCATGTAAATCGATGTAGGAGAAAATGAGAATGAAATATCCCCCCTTGTATGACATTTACAAGATTGTTATGGCTAATTATTTGGAACAAACCCCCTCCTTTCCTCCAGCTCAGTGTGTACGTTAAGATGAGACTTACAGGACTGCCTCAGTGAGAGCAAATTACTGATGAAGTGATAGCAGACAGTGCACATCAAAGGAAATTAGACCTTCTGGGAGTACAGAAACCACAGAAACATCACAGCACTCCTCCTAGATAAGATCTCCAGGAAAGACACACTGTGTCTGCGTATCACCGCAACATTAGTTTCATAGCCACATGACGTGCAGTGCTAATGACAGCGATGATGAGATTTGGACCAGTAGCTTCAGGCTTTGTTTAGAGTGGCTGAAGCTTTCTCGGACAATTGAGTTTCATGTTGGAAATGGCCTGAAGCTAACAGAAGGACACAGTTATATCAGTTTGATATCACAGCTGAGAAAGTCCATAGTTTCTGCATGAAGATTGGCTCTCATGTTTCCTGGTAGAATAGAGCTGTCACTGACTGTCTTACTTGACTGATGCTTTCTGAAAACTTGAAACTGTGTGTAATTTTGTTATTTTTGTGCCAATATTGCCACTAAATTGAATTTTAAAAAGTCCCTGAATAGCATGTGCTGTCTGCACTAAATTGTGCTCGATTCACTAAAGGAATTATGCAGGTCAGGCAACGGCACAAATGTGCCTGTAATAACACTTCTAAACGCAATATGCATGTGCAATTTTTATGTAGCAGGAAAGTGGGCTGATTTTCAGTGCTATATAGCCCACTCCAAAATGGATGCCGCAGACCACCATGTTTGACACACCCTGCTGATATTGAACATCATCACTGTGATCCAGACACCTAAATCATCTCTTAAAAATGCAGAAATTGCACTTGACTACACCGCACCATTTCAGGTATGAACAGGTAATAAAATCATTACACGGGGCAGTCGGCTGGGTGTACCGCTTGCACATTGCGCCTTTCCCCTCCAGGTAGGTGAAGCATTGCGCTCTTTCTCCCATGCACATGAAATTGTTTTTAACCATTTAAGAACAATGTTGCTGTTCATATTGTAACAAATATTTTGGCAAAGCATAGTTATTCTCACACTTATTGCCAGGAGGATGGAGGGAACGAGACGTTGTGTCGAACAGTGACACTAGGGGTCACTCTTGGGAGCCCGATTCACCTTCAGATCTTTGAGAAAAGGCCAATGAGAAATTGGCGAGATGAATTTGCATGCCCCCCGACATATGGGTATAAAGAGGAGATTGGAATGCAGGTTCATTCAGGTTTTGCACTGAGGAGCCGAGTCAAGGTCCCGGACATTACAGCGGTGCAGTTCAGACTGTGGCAAGAGGGACACAATGTCTCGCTCCCTCCATCAGGTTACAGAGGTTACGACAGTAACTGAGACGTTCCCCTTCTGTCACTCGACATTGTGTTGAATAGTGAGACTAGGGGTCCCTATATGAAAAGCCACAAAGGCTGAACGGTCACGTGAACTACCGATGCAGGTGTAGGCAAGCTACTACGAGCATAAGAACAGATGCATTCGGGCTGCACGGAGCCTCCCCAGATGCCCCAAAATGTTGGGTGCTTCCCCATAACCCTGAGGTGGGGGAAGGAGACGTGTCCAGTATGGAAACAGGCCACGCCAGCCATGGACTTTTCTCTCTATTTCTTTCTCTCCACTTAGAAATTAGATTTGGCTGGGGCCCTTAATGCTCATAAAATGTGCTGGGGAAGGCATTCTTTTCTGTTCATATTCTTTAAGGGGGAAAAGACCCCGTGGAATGAAAGTGGCGAATACGTCATATGGGCCCACAGGGGCCACACATAGAAGAGGTGCCGTGGTAGGTCCGACCCTTCGTGGGGGATGAGTTTTTCTACAAGCACAGCAACCCGGCAGAGGAGGCTATGCCAAGGGAGACTCGGGTCTACCGAAACAAGAAGGGAGACCGTATTGCGGAAAATACACACAGGAGGTTACTAGGGTAGCCGAGACCTGTGGATCACTTACCCCAGTACATGGCCTGTTAGCACATGTACTGGGTCTGATTACGGATTCCTGAATTAGAGAGTCAGAGGGCTAGGAGGAAGAGCATCCAGGGTTTGCAAGTCATGAACACGCATGGGAGAAAGAGTGCACGGCTTCACCTACCTGGAGGGAAAAGGCGCTATGCGCAAGCGGTACTCCAGGCCTGCTGCCCCGTATAACGATTTTACTTACCTGTTCGTACATGAAAGAACACGGAATGAAAACCGGCTCAACTGGAAGATTGTAAAAATGTTGTGAAGGTATTGTGTGCTGCCCAGCCTACTACTCTGCAGATGCCTGGTAGAGAGGTGCCATTGGCCAGTGCCGAAGAGGATGCCACACTCCTTGTAGAGTGTGCTCAAACCCGCAAGGGGGCGAACACGGACTGGGTCTGGTAGGCCAATGCGATGGCATCCACGATTCAGTGGGCAAGCCTCTTTTTGGAGACAGCGTTCCCTTTCCACTGTCCACCAAGGCAGGCAAAGAGCTGCTCAGAGCATCTAGAGCTCTGTGTGCAATTCAAATAGATGCAGAAAGTATGCACTGGACACAGCAACGAGATGGCTGGGTCTGCATCCTCCTGGGGCAGCTTTGTTTGCAGGCTCATCACCTGGCCTCAAAAAGGGGTGTGAGAACCTTGGGTATATAGTCTGGACGGGGTCTTAGGATCACGTGAGAGTCTTCCGGACCAAACTTCAGGCACGTTTGCTAACAGAGATCGCTTGTAGGTCCCCGAACCTCTTGATGAAACTGAGCACAGTCAGGAGGTCTGTCTTCAGAGGGACGACCTTCAGCTTTGGATAAAAGCGTCTGCCAAATTAATAAATGTAAATAAATGTAAATTTAAATGTAGCTCAACTGACTCAAGGGGTTCGAAGGGGGCTCTTGTGCTTATCAAGAAACTTACCTTTAACAGCATTGTGGTGCGTTGAAATTACAAGACCTTGAGAGTGGAGGGTGACAGCTGCCCCTCCAATTCTTTGCAGGGAGGAAAGCACTGACCCGACAGCGCACCTCTTGTGGTCTTTGCTTATGGGAAGAACACCGCTTAGCGAACATACGTCACTACGCATACTACAGCAATCCTTCGCAGAGAGGTGAATGGACGGCAGTAGTTTTCAGCTTGTTCTTAATACAACCGCTCGGCTCCGAAGAAAAAGTCTGAATGAACCTGCATTCCAATTTCCCTTTTATACCAATATATCAGGGGGAGTGGCATGCAAATTCAACTCGCCAATTTCTCATTGACCTTTTCTCAAAGATCTGAATGTGAATCGGGCTCTCAAGAGCAACGCCTAGTGTCACTATTCGACACATCGTTGAAGTGAGTGACAGAAGGGGAACCACTGTTAAGTCACAACCTAAAAATATAATTAGGAAGACGTTCCAAGGATCCATTAGAAAAAAAGAGACAAAAAAGGGTTATCCCCCCCCCCCCCCCTTTTCTCCCCAATTTGGAATGCCCAATTCCCAATGCGCTCTAAGTCCTCATGGTGGCGTAGTGACTCAATCTCAATCTGGGTGGTGGAGGACGAATCTCAGTTGCTTTAGCGTCTGTGACCATCAATCTGCGCATCTTATCACGTGACTTGTTGAGCACGCTACCATGGAGACATAGCGCATGTGGAGGCTTCACGCTATTCTCTGCGGCATCCACGCACAACTTAATATGTGCCCCACTTAGAGTGAGAACCACATATTATAGTGACCATGAGGAGGTTACCCCATTTGACTCTGCCCTCCCTAGCAACTGGGCCAATTTTGTTGCTTAGGAGACCTGGCTGGAGTCACTCAGCATGCCCTGGATTCGAATTTGTGACTCCAAGGGTGGTAGTCAGTGTCAATACTCGCTGAGCTACCCAGGTCCCACCAAATAGGATTCTTGGTATATTCAAATTAAGAAGCCAAATGAGGAAAAAGAGGCAAGTGCTAATGTATTTTTTTTCTCTTCATTTTTCTGGTCTCACAAATCATATAGAGGCTTGTTAAGTCAATTCAAGAAAAGTTTGTATAGTTTGTATGTTTGTATTTGTATAGAGCCTTTCACAACACACATCGTTTCAAAGCAGCTTTACAGAAGATCAGGCATTAACAGAAGATAAAACTGTAATGTCTAAAATGTTGATGAGTCATCATTGTGTAATTAGATAAAATACAATTGTGTTTAAAAATAAGTAATTAAATAATAATAGTATTAATAACCCCAGTGAGCAAACCGAAGGCGACTGTGGCAAGGAACACAAAACTCCATAAGATGTTTAATAAGATTGGTTAATGGAGAAAAATAACCTTGGGAGAAACCAGACTCACTGTGGGTGCCAGTTCCCCTCTGTCTAACATCATGAATATAATGTCAATATTACTTATGTATAGTGGAAGTCATGGTTTAAAATTATTAAACAAAGTGTTAAGGGACAGTGTTTAAACATAGATTTTGTATGAAATGTAAGATTAATGACCAATGTCTTTGAAGTCCATCCTGGATTAACTTCAGAAGTTCACATAGATGCAATTGTCCTTGTTAATTGGCTGATGAAGGCTTTTGTTGGCAATTGATATGTATTCCATTTCAAGATCGTAGTCCATCAATAGACCGAGGTGATGCAGGCAGAGATCAGTGAGGTGCATCGCAGTTCAACCTGGCCGGTAATTTTGGTGAGGTTCGGCATGGTCCATCCTAAATCCAAGGTTCAGACAATGGCATATGAAGTATCCCATGTCTTATGGTTGGAGTTGGCATCAGTTCATCCTCTGAAGTTCATCATAATAGACTGAAGGGATGTTTGGCTGGCACCGGCTGCATTTAGTCATCATCACACAGCAACACGTAGCAGTGGAGTCTAACACAAAGCAAGAATGGAGCTAGATCCAGCCAGTTCTGGTGACCTCAGGATAGGAGTCCCGAGGTTGAGACAGGGAAACAAAAAAAATATTATAAGCATAGATGCCATTCAATTTATAGATTTATAGATGCAGAGTTATAGATCATGATCAATGTTTCTGGTTCTGGTTCTGGCAGACTAAACTAAAGCAGCCTAATTGTGGGTTGAAGGATCAATTAGGTGTATGCCTGGCTAAATAGATAGAGAGAGTCTTTAGTCTAGACTTAAACTGAGGGAGTGTGTCTGCATCTCGAACCATGTTAGGGAGAATATTCCATAGTTTAGGAGCCAAATATGAAAAGGATCTACCTCCTTTTGTGGTTTTTGATATTCTAGGAACTTTTAACAGGCCAGAATTTTGTGATCATAATAAATGTGATGGAATATAGCGTGGTAGAAGGTCACTTAATTACTGCAGAGCTAGACCATTCAAAGATTTGTATGTAGTTAACAGAATTTTTATATTAATACCAAATTTAACAGGTAGCCAATGTAACAATGATAAAATAGGGCTAATATGATCATATTTCTTGGTTTTCAATAGCACTCTGCACCGCTGCATTTTGAACCAATTGAAGTTTATTTATTGATCTTGCTGGACATCCTCCCAGTAATGCATTAATATAATCTAGTCTTGAGGTCATGAACGCATGAATTAGTTTTTCGGCATCAGCCACAGAAAGCATGTGCCGTAATTTAGAAACATTTCTTAGGTGGAAGAATGTTGTTCTACAAACATTGGTAATTTGATTTTCAAAGGACAGATTGGGATAAAATATAACACCTAAATTCCTCGCTGTTGAAGATGATGTAACAGTAAATCCATCGAGTGTCAAAAAAAAAGAGTTTTAATGTTCCAATAATTAGTACCTCTGTTTTGTCAGAATTGAGTAGAAGGAAATTTCTGGCCGTCCAATCTTTTATTTCATTGATACGCTCTGGTAATTTGAATTCTCATCAGGTTTTGAAGAAATATAAAGTTGTGTATCGTCGGCATAGCAGTGGAAACTTATTCCACGATTCCTGATAATATCTCCCTGGGGAAGCATATACAAGGAGAAAAGCAGAGGCCCTAAAACTGATCCCTGTGGCACTCCATACTTTACTTTTGTTTGGTTTGACAATTCCTAATTTACATAGACAAAGAGGAAGCAGTCTGCTAAATAGGACCGAAACCATGCTAAAGCATGTTACTATTACTATTACTACTAAACTCTTGTCACAAGTTGAATATGCTTTTTAGAATTCAAGGTTGTTATTGTAATGATTTGGATTGCATTGTAGGTCACTATGACTTCTCTTTGTCTTTTTGGAGCTGCATTACATGCCACAAATCATTGACACCTTATCCAAAGAACCTTATCCAAAGTGGTTACTGGCCAGTCTCTCTTCTGTGTGGGATATTTGTTATGCGACATTAAGGATGGTACTTTAAAGCGCCCTCTTTCTCACACCATTATATTTAAGGATATTTGGTATGCTAAATTAAGAAGAAGATCGAGGTTGACCCGGCTGGCGATGAAGGCGATTTGGGGATGACCACGGGCTCGGTTTTGCCGGGTAAATCCCCACGAACCACCCGCCCCCGGCACGCTTGTTTGCTTCCGTCCGAGCTCGGGAAGAGAGCTGCATCGGAGAGCATCACAGTGGCATCTGATGCTGATGACTCGCCTGGGCTGCCACCTTCGGGTCTGCTCGCCCAGTCTGAGGCTGATTTGCAGATGTCCGCTATGCTTTCCCGGGCCACTGCGAGCACGAGGTTGGATTGGAAATCTCCGTCCCCCCCTCTACTCGATCGGTTCCTCGGGTCTTGGCGCCGCTTATAGCCATGCCCCCCCCTTGGTTCCGTCATTCCCGGAAGTGCATGATGAGCCAACACGGTCGGAACCACCCTCCGCTTGTCCGCTCTCACTACCCTGGATGGCGGAACACCGCCACCTGGCGGGACTATCCAGTACTCCTCTCCAGAGCCGTAGAATGACGTCATCACTGACCTCAAAAGTCTACAGCACCACTGGACAGGCCGCCTCCGCCCTGCATGCCATGGCTCTCCTGCAATTTACTAAGCCAAGGCACTCAATATCTGCACCTGGGTAGTTCCAACCCCGATGTGCTGCAGGAACTGCGCTCTGCTCCAACCTCGCTCTCAGAGCTACGAAGGTCACGGCGCAGCCACTCGGGTGGACGATGGCCACACTCGTGGTCCAGGAGCGCCACCTCTGGCTGAACATGGTCGAGATGCATGGCATTGTCAAATCACTATTTCTCAACGCCCCCACCTCCCAGCTCGGCCCTTCAGCGACACCATTGACAACTTTGCCCAGCAGTTCTCGGTGGTGAGGAAGCAGAGGGGGGCAGTTTCTCACATCCTGCCGCGATTCCACCCAGTCAGTGCGCCCGCGCCCCACCTGCTCGCCGAGGGCGTCCCCCCTGTGACCAGAAAGCAACAACAGGTAGCTCCGCAACCCAGGCCCAACTCTCAGCCCCAGCGTTGAGCACCTCGCAGGCGGCGTACGCCCCCATCTCACGGACCCCCTCGAGGACCCGGAAGACTCCCAGGCGCTCCGTAGATGCTCGACCCAGGGACCAAGACATTAGCTCCGGAGATGGAAAGACCACTCCGTCTCCGGTGGAGGGTCGGGAGGAGAATTTCCCTCCTTTCATCCCGGTACGTCAAACGCGATCGTCCCCTTAGTACCCCTCGCACAGAGCTTGGACGTGTGGTTATCGCTTCCCAACCCGTCGCGCAGGTTGGCCAGGACCATCCATCTCGGCTCCGCGATTCAGTTCGCCCGGCTCCCGCCTCGTTTCAGCAGTATTCGCTCCACTCTAGTGCGCGGCCAACAAGCCAGTGCCTTACGAGCAGAGATTTTTACACTGATCCTCAAGGACGCGATAGAGCCTGTCCCTCCAGCCGAGATCTGTCTCTACAGCCCTTACATCATCGTACCCAGAAAAAGTGGCGAGTTGCGACCAATCTTGGACTTGCGAGTTCTCAACCGGGCTTTGCACAGACTCCCGTTCAAAATGCTCACGCAGAAGCAGATTCTCACCTGCGTTCGGCAGCTAGATTGGTTCGCGGCGGTAGACCTGAAGGACGCGTACTTCCACGTCTCCATTTTGCCGCTACACCGACCCTTCTTACGGTTCGCTTTCGACGGCCAGGTGTATCAGTACAAAGTCCTCCCCTTCGGCCTGTCCCCTGCTCTTGCCCCCCTTAGGGAAGCGGGCATCCGCATACTCAATTACCTCGATGACTGGCTTATCCAAAATAGCTCACTCTCGATAATTGTTATGCGCTCACAGGGACCAGGTGCTCCGGCACCTCAGCTGTTTAGGGCTTCAGGTCAACTGGGAAAAGAGCAGGCTCGCCCCGGTTCAGAGCATCTCTTTTCTCGGTATGGAGTTAGACTCAGTCTCAATGACAGCGCGTCTCACCAAGGAGCGCGCTCAGTCAGTGCTCAGCTGTCTCGCTTTCTTCAAGCCCGGCACAGCGGTCCCTTTAAAACAATTCCAGAGGCTCCTGGGGCATATGGCATCCTCAGCCGCGGCCGTGCCGCTCGGGTTGATGCATATGAGACCGGTACAGCACTGGCTACAGACCCGAGTCCCGAGATGGGCATGGCGCCACGGCACGCATCGTGTGACAATCACCCCCGCCTGCCGTCAAACTTTCAACCCTTGGACAGACCTCTGCTTCCTAAAGTCTGGAGTTCCCTTCAGGGCAGTTATTTCTAAAAAGGAAAACTCCCTGATGGTTTTGCGCCTAGCCTTGTGGGGGTAGCCCCCCCTTGGGACAGGATCACGTGAAACCTCCACCTGTACCCTCCCAATACCCAGATGCCTCTCGATTGGGTTGGGGAGCCGTGTGCAACAGAGTTGTGCGTGGATGCTGCAGAGAATAGCGTGAAGCCTCCACAAGCGATATGTCTCTGCGGTAACGCACTCAACAAGCCACTTGATCAAATGCATGGATTGACGTCACAGACACGGATGCAACTGAAATTCATCCTCTGCCACCCGGATTGGAGTCACTATGCCACCACGAGGACTTAGGGTGCATTGGGAAATAGACATTCCAAATTGGGGAGAAAATAGGAGAAAAAAATTATGAAAAATAAATCAAATAATATATGATTTTGGTATCACTGATATGATATAATCATGATTGAAGTACATTTGTGACGAAGTTGTTTCTGCAACAGCTCCAGCACTCCAAAGCACGGTGTATACATCAGCATCTGAACTCGCTCACTTCATTTCATTCACTCTTTCATAATATAGTGCACTCAACTGCCATGCACTATATAAACAAGTGAATGAGCGATTTCAAACCCAGCGTAAGATTTTAATTTAACTAATACCATTAAGGAATTATTCTCAAGAAATTACTACATGTAAAGAGTAAGTATAAGTAAGAGGAGTAATGATGTTGTGTCTTGCACTTGAAACTGCCCCATATTATATCAAATAAAACAGGATTGGATTTTTACATATTTTGAATGTTGTCTTTTGTCTCGATCAGTACCAACACTTTTTCATGTAGCTTTGTCCCATTCTTGAACAAAAGTTTTATGCAAAATTATATTTGGCAGCATTAAGAGAAGAGATGTAGAATGAGAACATAAAAAGAAACAATATTTTATGTCTAAATAAGACATTGCTTTTATTGGTTTAAAATGACTGGACTCATCAAAATAATATAACTTTATTTGTTCCAACCTAAATTGAATGAAGTATCAAGCAAACGCAAAAACAAATTAAACACATTTCCTTAATAAGAAATCTGAAATAGAAATGATTCAATGTCATTTCGTGGTTTCTGGCAATGCAGTCTCATCACATGCACTGTGTGCAGTAAAAAAAAATTATAAAAAATTATAATAATAATATAGATATTATTTAAACACAATTCATATTTAATTTATTTAATTATATAGTAATTTCTGGTAGGTATCTCACAAGTAATGATTTCAAATATGATCGCAATTTCACTGAGCTGAACACAATCATAATTATAAACCATAAGCCATAACTCCACAATGTGTTTCTTGTCAAGGGAATTAAGTCACACAGTACTTGATCTACTAAGTAAAACTAAATGCAGTGAACCAAGCAAACTGAAAACAAAAGAACAGTGATCAATTGAGATCATGGGGTCAATTTAGCATATTTTATTCACCAGGGTCACTGAAGTGGGTGTCCTCTAGTAAACATACTGTACATGTCAAAAAGAACATAACCAAACCACCTGACTGCAATGTAATGTTTTTATGTTTTGGCATTATGGCAAGAGATAATGTTTATTCTTCATCCTTTCTCCGTTATATTCGACATATATTCGACATACTGTTAATTCATACTTGGTAATGAGACACCAGAGACTGGATACACACACACACAAAATAATACCTGTTTGCCATTGACGGGTAGTTTGCTAACTAGTTTTTATGCAGTTTGGTACGTAACCACGATCGTATGCACGCGAATGCATGGCATGTCTACACGACTTGCAGTTTCATTTTTATAAAAACACAGCCAACTAAAACATAGATATGTATTTTTTTAATACATTTTTTTTCCTTTTGCAAGGCAACCACTTTCGTTAAACAACTCTTTAAGTTCTTTACATACTTTGGCCAAGAACAATCAATTTTGAAAGTAACGACATCAGACGTTTATCCCGTCACAGACAAGCATCCTGGACAGCTCAAAAGGTTGAAATTAATTAATTAAGTTAAATTACATGATATAGCAGAACATATGACTAGATGTGAAACATCTGATAAGTTGATTAATCATTGATTAATAGTCTAAAAATCTACAGATGATTGATTATCAAAATTGTTACTGTAGATATGTCTCCATTTATTTTCCATATAATAATGAATTTATAACTAGAATTTAGTTCAATTTAATAATTGCAGATCCAAATCAGATTGAAGAAGCTTTATTTGTATGATAAACACAAGTTTACATTGGCAAAACATTGTCCAACTGTAATGTGATTCAGGGTGGGCAAGGAGGAGTCGGGAACCGGCAGAAGAGTCAAGGTAACTTTAATGACATAAATCAACTTAAACAAACACACAGACACACACACACAGCGGCCACGTGTGTGTCTCTCTCTCTCTTGAACTGGCACCTTCCGGCTCATCTTTATCCTCCTCCCAGCTGATTAGGACAATTCAGCACTAGGTGTGTGTTCTCACAGCCCACATCACACTCGTCACACCAACACTGTGATTATGCATACAACACGCCATGCTGCAGTTTAATTAAAATCTATGATTCAAGTATTAGGCGGCACGGTGGCGCAGCGGTTAGCACTGTCGCCTCACAGCAAGAAGGTCGTGGCTTCAAACCCCGGTTGCCCCGGCCTTTCTGTGTAGAGTTTGCATGTTCTCCCCATGTCTGCGTGGGTTCTCTCCGGGTGCTCCGGCTTCCTCCCACCATCTAAAGACATGCAGGCTAGGTTAATTGGTGTCTCCAAAAATTGCCCTAGGTGTGGATGTGAGTGTGAGTGTGTGTCTGTCTATGTGTGGCCCTGCGATGAACTGGCGACCTGTCCAGGGTGTACCCCGCCTTTCGCCCAATGTTAGCTGGGATAGGCTCCAGCCCCCTGTGACCTTGTACACAGGATAAGCGGTTGACGCTGGATGGATGGATTCAAGTATTCTTGTTAGACTTTTATAAAGTATCGTGCCTCATCACGCCTACTAGTCAATAGCATGGCGTGACTGGAGAAAGGTGCCTCTGGTTGTTCCTTGCAGGGTACTCAGCCTTAGAGTCTCCATATGGTTAGGAATAGGGTGGGTGCGGGGTTAGTGCATCTGCTGACTCCCAGGAATAAACTGAAGCCCCTTTGTACAATGGCACTCTACATGCGGTCGATTCTGACTGTCATCACTTTCAATTAAAAACACACACAGTATAAACTCCCGGCCCCAACACTGATAGACAGGCGTTTGTGTAATATATCTAAATGCAAGTGTAAAGGGAATTGCGTTTTCATTTGAATTTTGGCAGGCTCCATACGGGATGCATAGGAAGTGAAATAGCAAACGGGGTAATTGCTTTGGCTATTTCAATATGACAGGGTCATAACTCGTAAAACATGGGAAATGCAATTACAAATAGATTTTCCAATTTGAAATTTGGCAGACGTACGTTTGTGTAAAAGAAAACGTGATTTGCAATTGCATTTGGATTATGTCACAATTTATGTGTCAACAAATAGAAAATGCAATTGCAAATCTAATTTGTCTCAACACGCCCGGTCCCATATTAGGCTAATCAAGCCTCCGAGAGGGTTAAAGGTTAGGGTTAAACCCTCCACAATGCCACATTGTCATTTAAACTTTTAGGGGGTTTTAACACTTGAAGTTAGTCTGAAACAGAGCATGGTTCACATGAAAAATTGGTACTATACAGTAAAATCTGTTTTGTAGACTTGGGAGCGGGCCATGGTACCGAACAAGAGACTACCTGTAGGAGGTGGTCTGAGCTCAGATGCAATGTGACTGTGGCACTGTTCGCATTAGCGAGAAAGCAACCTGTACTCGGGTCTGCATTTGTTCAGGAAGTAAGTTGCACATGCGTTTTTGCAGATTTAAGCATGGTGACATTATCAGTTGGACACACACACACACACACACACACAGGTGCACCATGAGTGACAGGGGAACATAACCAGTGCTGCAAATACATTGCTTGCAACCAGTTGTCTCCTCAAACAAAAACAAAAAAACTTTTGCGAGCATCTGATATAGTCACCTTCTTCCAGAGATGCATTTCTGCTGAATTATGGAATGGCGACTCACAGAGGCGCAAGTGTTGTTCACTCTGGTAAGCATATTGACACCAAATTAATAAACACAACCTGCATTATGTTCTCCATCATGTGCTTGATTGTGATGATGCATGTTGCTTATGCAAATGCACTGGGGTTTGACAGTATCTAAAAGAGTCTGTAACCAGCCCACTGCCGCTTGGTAGCCAGGAACAATTGCACTCTGATTAGGACTGCAGCAGAATGAAAAGTGCGCAGTAAGAAACCACCTTACACTACTTGATACTTTTAGATTTTTTAATGGCACACAGAGGTGACCTAAATGCATTTACTCAGAATCAAAACTGCAGGAAACAATTTATCACGCTTGAATATTGATTATTGATCCCTGTGCACAACCGAATACTTTAAATTGTAGGAGGGGCCCCCAAGATTTGTTTTAAGACACTGTCAAACAGGTTCTGTGTTGCTTGAAAACAGTGTTGCAGCATTGGTCTGTTATACACATCTGGTTGTGATGGATGCCTATATATATATCATTCCATCTCCATTTAAATCTCCTGGCATTATGACAGCACAGAATATCCTGGAAGATAACTGGTCTCGCATGGCCACCACAGGCAGCCAAGGCCTATTTATGACCCATCACATCCTATAAATCAACCATGGGCAAAAAATGTCCACTGTGGGCCACTTGATCTACTCATTGACATTGGCCCTGTTACATTTCAGTGTGAAAGTGCCACTGTTTTGCCACCTCTTGGACAGACCACAAAAACATTTCTTCCAAATATAAGAAGCTGTCAGTATCTTCCTATGAGGTACTGGACAAATGGATTGTAGCTGCATGGGTCGCTTGCTAAGTCAAGCATCAACGTTACTATTACACATCTGTAGGGTTAGTATTTTGAAAAAACAAACAAAAAAAAAACAACCTTATCCTAAGTATTAAATTTCGTCACATAATTCAGCACCATAGCAGCACCTATCAACTGCCTTGAAACTCCCTAGCAACCACCCAGAACACTCTAACCTTCGCCAATCAATGCCCTAGTAACAACTGGACTAGTTTTTTTCTTTCTTTTCAGAATCGGAGGTGCTGAAACACCATTCCGGAACGTTTCACCACGATTTTACCCTGCTAGCAACCACCTGTAATGCCCAAGTAACCACCAGTAATCGACCTAGAAACTACCCAAAACACCCTAACATTTTCCAAGCAATCCCTTACCAACAACCTAGTACAACCTTGCACCCACATGTCAACTGCCTAGCAACTCCCTAGCAACCACAGAGAGCACCCTAGCAACTACCTAGAAACTCCCTGGCAACAATTCAGAACACCTTACCATTTACCTAGTAATACAGTAGCGACCACCCAGTACAACCAAGCAACACATTGTCAACTAACAAGCAACATCCTAGCAACAACCCTGAGAATTCCACTCACAAATAAACTACCTAACAATGCCCTAGCAGTATAACAAAGCACCCAATTAACCACTTAGAAACACTCAAGCAACCACTTGGAATGCCATAGTACCCATCAAGAAAACACTCAAACATTCTATAAGCACTACCATAGCAACCACCCAGTACAACCATGCACCCATATATCAATTGCCAACCAACTTCCCAGAGCACTAGGTCTGGGCTATATGGCCAAAAAAAAAAAAAAAAAATCACATTATATTTTTTCATATTGTTCTATATCGATATTTTTCACTAATACATTTCATACAATTAATGGTGCCGAAAATGCATTGCACATGTTTTTTTGACCTCAAGAATGAATTAAACATAACTTGTTTGTTTACAAGTAAACTCCACAGGGTAAGCTAACTTTAGAGTATAATCAGTTTAGGATTTAATCCTACATAAGGTGTGTAACCTCTTTTTGATGATATTTTGCCAAATTCCACCTCTTCAGATGTTTGACTCCAAGTGAGCTCTACGTTCCAGCTCAGTAGGTGGCGGTAATGCACCATAAACTGGATTGTCAACCACCAATAAACTTCACAGAAAGAAGAAACACTTTCTTGCCTGTGACAGTGCTATGTATCATTTTAACTAAATAGTACATAAATAAACAGCAATGGTGTTGATGTCATTATTGTTGTATTCAGGCGATTGCTGTTCCCCGTATGTTGCTCACTTTGACGTCTCTCTTGAGCGCCGAATATGCCTCTGATGCATGAAAAAAGGCCAATGAGAAGTTGGCAGACAGTATTTGCATAGCCTGCCCTCAGACATACGGGTATAAAGGCGAGGAAATACTATGAGTTAATTCAGAAATTTTCTTCGGAACCTTGGTCGTGTCAGCAGTCAGCTGCAAGTTAAACACATGTTCCTGTTCCTGTTCCTCTGAGGCTTTGCTTGCTGTTGGATCTATGGCGCACATCAGCGGCTTTTCTCCTTCTCTTCACGGCAGTGCAGTTTGCCCCTGGGCGCTTCGACAGCGCAAATTTAAAAGAGTTTAAAATTCTTAAAAGAGTGATTTTCTCTGTAAAAAGTGTATTTGCAAATGTATTTGCGGCATTGAACGTCCTTTTCAGGACGCGTCTTTATAAAGATGCCATTCCACCACTGTGTAGTTCCCGGATGCGGTAGAGTGCTCTCCGCTTCAGACGGCCACAGGCGTTGTCTCGTGTGTCTGGGTTGCGATCACACCGAGGCAGCATTTGTGGATGGCTCATGCTCTCACTGTGAGAGCATGACCATGTCATTGTTGCTGTCACGGCTCGCTTTCAACAGAAAGCATGCCACTCCAGCTGCCCCCGCATCGCTCCTTCTTGCCACGGGATTTAGGACAATGCCGCTGGAGGCGATCTGGGGACGGCAGCGGTTGCAGCTCCGCCGGGTACACCCCCTCGGACCACCCGCCCCCCGGCACGCTCGTTGACTTCCGTCCGTGTTCGAGGCAACAACGCGAGCCTCACGGCCAGCCTGCCTATCCTCTAGAGCTAGAAGTGGATGATCTCGCCGCTGCATCGGAGAGCGCGGCATCTGATGCAGACGACACCCCTGGGCTGCCGCCTTCACGCCAGCACGCCCAGGCTGAGGTGGACGCGTAGTTGATTGGTTCCTGGGAACACCGCGCCGCTCGCAGCCGCACACACCCCCGGTTCCATTTTTCCCGGAAGTGCATGATGAGCTGACATCTACGTGGAGGGCGCTGCTCTCCACTCGTCATGCCACCCGCTCATCCGCTCTCGCGGCCCACAGGTACATGGCGATTCCCCAGATGGATAGGACTGTTGCGCTCCACCTGTGCCCCGGAAACCCGACCACCTGGCCGGGTCGCCCTGTGCTCCCCTCCAAGGCCTGTAGGATGACATCTACACTGACTGCTAAAGCCTACAGCACCGCCGGACACGCTGCTTCTGCCCTGCACGCCATGGCCCTCCTACAAGTTCACCAGGCCAAAGCACTTAAAGATCTGCATGTGGGTAGCCGTGATCCCGATGTGCAGCAGGAACTGTGCTCAGTGACCAAACTCGCCCTCAGGGCCACGAAGGTCACAGCACAGTCACTCGGGCAGGTGATGGCCACGCTCGTGGTCCAGGAACGTCATCAATGGCTGAACTTGGTTGAGATGCGTGAAACTGACGACTCGCTTTCTCAATGCCCCTGTCTCCCAGTTCGGCCTTTTCGGCGACACCGTTGAGGACTTTACCCAGCAGTTCTCCGCGGTGAAGAAACAGACAGAGGTGATGTCTAACATCCTGCCCCGCTGCAAGCCTGCCGCCAGGGGCCATGCCCTGTCTGCTCGCCGAGGGCGTTCTCCTGCAAAGAAACAACAGGATGCTCCGCCTCAACCTGGGCCCAGCTCTCAGCCCACGTGTCGAGTGCCCCACAGGAAGAAGATGCCCCCCATCGCAAGGACCCCCTCGAGGACCCGGAAGGCTCCCAGGCGTTCCTGAGACGGACGACCCAGGGACCAAGATGTTAGCTCCGGAGCTGGAAAGCAGACCACTCCGTTCCCCGGTGGAGGGCCGGGAGGAGAATCCTTTGTTGAATTTATTTAATTTGCTGCACCCCCTAGTCGGGGCTGCAGTACCCAAATTCTCAATAACAGAGCTATTTCCTTTGTCTCTGGGTCACCTGGCCCACAAATGCCATTCTTACAACACTCTGCCGCCACACCTCAACAGTCCCGGCACACTGGACGCAGACCCTCCGCCCCACGACTGTTCCCTGGCTGGCCGGTTCGGACGAGTCTAGAGGACGCCTCTACCAGCCCTCCTGGTAGCACCAGAGCCTTGGGAACATCATCGCCTCCCGACACCGTAACACCTTCTCCACCCCGCTGCGAAGCCCTGCAGGATACGTCAGAAATAATTGTCCCCTTGGTGCCCGTAGCACGGAGCTTGGATGGGTGGCTTTCACTTCCCAATCCATCACACTGGCTGGCCCGGGCCATCCGACTCAGTTATGCAATTCAGTTTGCCAGGCCTCCGCCTCCCTTCACGAGCATCTGCTTTACCGCAGTACACGGCGAGCATGCCAAATCCCTGCGCGCGGAGATCGCTACCCTTTTACTCAAAGACATGATATAGCCTGTCCCTCCAACCAAAATGAAGAAGGGTCTCTACAGCCCTTACTTCATTGTACTCAAGATAGGCGGCAGCTTACGACTGATCTTGGACTTGAGAGTTTTCAACCGGGCTTTGCACAAACTCCCATTCAAAATGCTCACGCATAAAACACATCTTAACTTGCGTCCAGCTTCTAGATTGGTTCGCAGCAGTAGAACTGAAGGACGCATAAGTCTCAATTTTGCCTCGACACCTACCCTTCCTTCAGTTCGCATCCGAAGGCCAGGCGTATCAGTACAAGGTCCTCCCCTTCGGCATGTCTCTGTCCCCTCGCATCTTCACCAAAGTCACAGAGGCAGCCCTTGCCCTGCTTCGAGAAGCCGGCATCCGCATACTCAATTACCTCAACGACTGGCTCATCCTGGCCCACTCCCGAGAGCTATTATGCACTCACAGAGACCAGGTGCTCAGGTAACTCAACCGTTTGGGGCTTCAGGTCAACTGGGAAAAGCGCAAGCTCACCCCAGCTCAGAGCATCTCTTTTCTCGGCATGGAGTTAGACTCGGTCCCAATGTCGGCACGACTCACCAACGAGCGTTCTCAGTCAGTGTTGAAATGTCTCGCCTCCTTCAGGCCGGGCGCAGCGGTTCCTTAAAAACTTTTCCAGAGGCTCCTGGGGCATATGGCATCCTCCGCAGCGGTCGCGCCGCTGGGGTTGACGCATATGAGACCGCTTCAGCACTGGCTTCAGACTCGAGTTCCGATACGAGCATGGCACCGCGGCATGCACTGTGTGATAGTCACCCCTGCCTGCCGCTGAACACCCCCGCACAGACCTCTGGAACCTCCACGTCTGGCCCCTGGACGGGACGCGGAAGACGGTCTACCACCTACCGTCGTAGACACGTTCAACCAAGCCAGGGCCCCTTCTACCAGGCAACTTTACACCATAAAGTGGTGCCTGTTCGTAAATTGGTGTTCTTCCCGGACTGAAGACCCACAGAGGTGTGCAGTTAGGTCAATGCTCTTATTCCTACAGGAGAAGTTGGAAGGGAGGCTGTCCCCTTCCACCTTAAAGGTGTATGTTGCCGCTATTGTAGCTCACCATGACCCAGTAGACGGCAAGTCTCTGGGTAAACACGACTTAGTCATCAGGTTCCTAAGAGGCGCCCGGAGGTTAAATCACTCCCGGCCAAGCCTGTTCCCCTCCTGGGATCTCTCGGTGGTCCCCAGGAGGAGGCAGGCACAGCCCCTTCGTTGCTGTGCCCGGTACGTGCCTTACGCACCTACATGGACTGCAGGCATGACTTCAGGCATTCTGAGCAGCTCTTTGTCTGCATGGACAGTGGAAAGGGAATGCTGTCTCCAAACAGAGGCTCTCCCACTGGCTGGTGGATGCCATCCTGTTGGCCTACCACACCCAGGCCGTGCCCCCCCCCCCGAGCACACTCAACAAGGAGTGTTGCCTCCTCATGGGCACTGGCTAGGGGCGCCTCTCTGGCAGACATATACAGAGCTGCGGGTTGGGCACACCTCCCGTGTTTTCTCAGGTCCAAGCCAGTAGAACTCGGTACACGCTGACGGTCTGACCGGGTGAATCACTTGCGCCCAGCGCCCTTTCCCTCGGCCGAGGTAAAACAGTGCGCTATTCCCTCCCATTAGATCCCACTCACTCGGCTCCCTGGATGACTCCTCCCTAGCCCTGTGGGTCCGCATTTCAGCGGAGGAATTTGCGACCCAATCCACTGTGGGTATCTATAATCTACCCTGCACTGGGAAAGGTGCTCCACAGATCAGGCCTCCTACGTGGATTCCTCCTGTATGTATTTTCCGCGGTACGGTCCACTTACGAGCAGACTCGCATCTCCCTTAGGCAGTTCCCACTGCCCTCCGGTCGCCGTGTTGTAGCAACTCCCCCCTCCTCGAGGCTGGATCTACCACTGCGCCATTCTTTCCAACATGTGACTGAAGAGGCCCATGTGATGTATTTTCCCACATTACCTCCCCCTTCCTGGGCAGGTGTGGTCTCCGCAGGGTCTTTTCCCCCTGAAAGAATGTGTAAGACCCCTTCCCACGATGCGGTAAGGGCCCCAGCAGTTTTGCTCTATGAGAGAAACATAGCAAGAAAAGTGACCCGGCGAGGCTCGGCCCATCCCAGGTTGGTAAGCATCGCCTTGTTCCCCTGCTTGGGTAACTAGAAGGATTCCGACATCTTTTATGGGGCATTGGGGAAGTGTACGTGCAGTCTGACACAGCTGGTCGTCCTGGCATGTGAAATACCTGCCTGCTCCTGTGTCAGCAGTACACGTACACGGCTCAGCGCATGGCGTGGTTTGAAGTGGACCCCTAGTGACACTCCCGGCTCTGAAGAAAAATCCTGAATGAACGCATAGTATTTCCTCGCCTTTATACCCATATATCCGGGGGCAGGGGTATGCAAATACTGTCTGCCAACTTCTCATTGGCCTTTTTTCATGCATCAGAGGCATATTCGTCGCTCAAGAGAGACCCCTAGTGTCGCTTCTTCAACACAACGTCTCGTTCCCTCCATCAGGGAACGGAGGTTACATACTTAACCTAGACGTTGTACTGCATTGTCAGTGCTGTTTTGTTCAGTACACAACAATGTTAAATTAGTCGGATAGCTAACAGGCTGATTTCATGATTTTGATTCAGTTAGCTAATTGTGTGTGTACAACGTTGCTGAACTGCTTGTGTTTTTTAGCAACATGTACCTGACACGATCATCTAGATGTAGAACATATATTAAATATCGAAAACAGCAACTAAATATATAGCAACAGCCTAGCAACCACTCAACATCATGATGATAGGTTTTGTGCAGTACAGCTCACATTTTCTTCAGAAATTAAAAAAATCGAATACATTATAATAATATATGTTAATGTGAGGAATTAATAGTACAATATGTGATGAAAACTGTGTATTTATTGGCCACCATCAATGCTTCATGACTGCTTAAGCACAAAAAAGGATATAGTTTATCTAATCTGGGCATCATATCATAATAATGGAGTCTAACTGAGATAAATGTGAAAATACAGAAGAATCACAAACATATTTATCGCATGCAAAAACACATTTACACAAACCCCCTGCCGTGAATTCCTCCACAGACATTCTGTAATTTTTCCTTAAATCATGGCCTCATTTGTGTTTAGTGAGTGGGGAGGAAGCATTGTGCGCCTTTAACACAAAGATATTGGATGTAATTTTGTTTAATTAGCGATGGGGAACAAATAGAAGGCTTGCGCCTGCATGCACATAGTCGTGATTAACAACCAGCTTTGTTTAACACAGGCCTGTCAATCATGCCATCCTTTGTCTCTACCACTAATCGTAATTTCATTGTTGAGCAAACACAATTTCCTCTTTACTAAATAAATAGATTAAAAATAAGATGAATAATTGAACTGTTCCATGGTCAATTGCTGTTTTTCTTGTAGCAAATGCCATTCTGTTATTAAAAGAACAAATGGGTCACAGCAGAAGTATTAGAGCTATTATACAGAGATTCTTAGGGTCTTATTTTTACATGGTAAATGAAGCATCATCTGATATTTGGTGCATGTATTTTTTACCCATAATTCTCTCTAAACTGCAACATTTTCATGTGCTCAAAATTGCAGCACATGAAAAGGTTTCTCATGGAATGACTTGGCTGTAAATTTGAGCTAAACCATATTTCTGCAAAATAACAGAAAAGAAATAGTCCTGTGTTTGCAATCCAGACACTGGGGTTCTGTAATAATCAGAAATTTAGAAGCAATCACGCAAGCAGAGAAAAAAGAAAAAGAAAAAGGGATTTATTTATTGGTCGACTGAAAGTTAAGATACACATGGTTTTAAGTTGGAGTTTGAATAGAGATGTATTGATACCAAAGTGTGAAATATCGGACACAAGAAACAGTAAATCTAAAAAGTGCAAGTAATATAATACATAATTATTTAGCTTTCAGCAAAGACATATATTACATAAAGATGTGTCTTTCTTCAAATGTAGTACTTCAAAGATAACAAACTACAATCTAATCAATAAATACTGTATGTCAAATTAACTAGTTAATATTACTAGTTAATTCATAATGGAAAAAGCCAACTAAAAATAATTTTGCACAATTTTAGGTATAGTAACAGTAGGTTACACTTAAGGTTTGTCATGGCAGAAAGTCATTACAAACATGGTATATGACATGTAGTTATTAAATTGTGGCACCCCTTTATGTTTTTTTTTTATAAATATGCTCTCTTAAAGACTCATAATGTTTAATATATATATACAGCATTGTATACATATTATCAAATTAAATGTAGCCTTAAATGTAGTTAATAAAGTAAACGTCTCAGTTACTGTTGTAACCTCCATTCCCTGAGGGAGAGAACGAGACGTAGTGTCGAAGGAAGTGACACAAGGGGTCTTCTCGGACACCGAATAGTACCTCTGAACCTGAGAAAAGGCCAATGTCAAGTTGGCAGACAGAATTTGCATGCCCCGCCCCGGACATACGGGTATAAGGGGAAGCGGGGCAGCGAATGCCAGTCAGGATTTTGCACTGAGGAGCCGAAGGATGAAGCACGGCCATTTACAGTGCTAGGTCTAGTGCCGTGGCGGGAGGGACACTACGTCTCTTTCCCTCCCTCGGGGAACGGAGGTTACAACAGTAACCGATACGTTCCCCTTCTGTCACTCTCTCGACTAGTGTCGAAGGAAATGACACAAGGGGTCCATAAAAAAACGCCACGCACTGACCTTGTGATGTGACTGTCGGAGCAGGGGCAAAGCAGGCTATTGCGTGTTAGAGGCACCTGAACCGAATTCCCGTCACCCTCCCCAACGCCCCCCCCAAAGAGTTTTAGCATATCCACCCTAGGTTTTCCCCACCCCTGGGAGAAAAAGGTATTACATGCTAGCATGGGAGCAAGCCCAACAGCCGCGGCCTTCTCTCTCACTATGTCTCTCACATAGGATGTAGAGTGGCTGGGGCCCAACCTATGTAGGGGAAGGCGGTCATTCCCCTGGGGGGAGCAGGAGAACCTGGGCGGTGTTGAGAGAAGACTCGAAGCATTAACCCTGCTCCACGCACATGGCAGGGGGTGGCTTAGAGACTGAGGAAGAGGCCTAAGGATGCGTCTTCAAAACTCGTCGGCGCCGGTGTGCCGGGCGCTGAGGCAGGGCCGGAGGCAAGGTAGCTGTCCGGCCTGCAGATTTCCTATTCTTTCAGGAGGGGAAGACACTGCAGAGGCCATACCCTGCCCAGTCCAGGGGGAGGTAATGTATGGCAAATACACCACGAGGGTTGTGAAGCCGGATGTGGGAAATGGCACGGTGGTAGGTCCAGCCTAATGAAGGGGGGGACTCTACAGACACGGGGCCGAGGCAGTGGGGCTGCCTGAGGGAAACGTGGGTCTGCCAAGAGGGGGGCCGTACCGCGGAGAATACATCAAGAGGAGTTAGCCTGAAGAGGGAACTATGCCTGTGTAGCCCGACCCCAGTACAGAGCCCTAAGACTCATACTGGGTCTGGCTGCGAGTTGCTCTGCTGAACTCGTGGGCCAGAAGGCTAGGGAGGAAAAAAGCATCCAGGCAGCGACACTCAGTGGCTGACCTGGGGCAGAAGGCACACTGGATCACCTTGGTGAAGGGCGCAAGATGTGAGCGGAACACCCGGTCGGTTTTGCCGCGTTTCTGAGTTCTACTGGCTCGGTCTGACAAAACACGGGACGAGACCGACTCAACCCTTAGATTGTCAAATCTGGCAAAGGTATTGGGTGTTGCCCAGCCCG
Organism: Moxostoma hubbsi; assembly: GCA_032164185.1. NCBI lineage: Eukaryota > Metazoa > Chordata > Actinopteri > Cypriniformes > Catostomidae > Moxostoma > Moxostoma hubbsi. The sequence goes on from JAVLUX010000026.1 coordinate 5,181,953, forward strand.
CTACTCTGCAGATGTCTGCTAGGGAGGTGCCGTGGCTTAGTGCCCATGAGGACGCCACACTTCTAGTGGAGTGTGCTCAGACCTGCAGGGGGGTGGGCACGCTCTGGGCGTGATAGGCTAAGGCAATAGCATCAATGAGCCAGTGGGCTAGCCTCTGTTTGGAAATGGCGTTCCCTTTCTGCCGTCTGCCAAAGCAGACAAAGAGCTGCTCAGACTATCTAAAGCTCTGCATGAGGTCCACATAGGTACACATGGGTCTGCCTCCTCCCAAGGCAGTGCTTGCAGGTTCACGACCTGGTCCCTGAAAGGGGTCGTGGGAACCTTGGGTACGTAACCCGGTCGGGGTCTCAGGATAACGTGAGAAAGTGCCGGACCGAACTCCAGGCAAGAGTCGCTGACAGAGAACGCTTGCAGGTCTCCAACCCTCTTGATTGAGGCTAATGCAATCAGGAGGGCCGTCTTCAAGGAGAGGGCCTTAAGCTCGACTGAATCAAGCGGCTCAAATGGGGGACTCTGAAGGCCCGAGAGGACCACTGAGAGATCCCAAGAGGGAAACAGGTTAGGCCGGGGAGGATGTAGTCTCCGGGCGCCTTTCAGGAACCTGATAATCAAGACGTGCTTACCAAAGGACTTGCCATCTACTGCGTCGTGGTGGGCTGCGATACCAGCTACATACACCTTCAAGGTGGAGGGGGACAGCCTCCCCTCCAGTCTCTCCTGCAGGAATAGAAGCACTGACCAAACTGCTCATCTCTGTGGGTCTTCGGCTCGGGAATAACACCAATTCGCAATCAAACGCCACTTTAGTGCGTAGAGTTGCCTGGTTGAGGGAGCTCTGGCTTGATTGATCGTATCTACAACAGCAGGTGGTAGATTTACTAGATCTTCCGCGTCCCGTCCAGGGGCCAGACATGGAGATTCCAGATGTGGAATGCCAGAGGATTCCCCGTCCCTGAGAAAGAAGGTCCTTCCTCAGGGGGATTTTCCAGGGAGGGACTGTCATGAGGAGCGTGAGTTCCGAAAACCAGGTGCGGGTGGGCCAGTAAGGGGCCACCAAGGCGACCTGTTCCTCATCCTCCCTGATCTTGCACAGTACCGATGCAAGAAGGCTCACTGGGGAAAATGCGTACTTGTGCAGCCCCCGGGGCCAGCTATGTGCCAGCGCATCTGTCCTGAGGGAAGTGTCCATCAGGGAATACCAGAGCGGGCAATGGGAGTTGTCCTGGGAGGCAAAGAGGTCTACTTGTGCCTTGCCAAATCGGTCCCAAATGAGCTGGACCACCTGGGGGTGGAGCCTCCACTCTCCGCTGGGCGAAACCTGTCGCGACAGCGCGTCCGCCGTCATGTTGCGGTTGCCAGGGATATGAGTGGCGAGCAGCGACCTGAGTCACGGCTGACCCCAGAGGAGGAGATGGCGGGCGAGTTGTGACATATGACGAGAGTGCACGCCGGCGATTTATGTACGCTACCATCGCGGTGCTGTCTGAGCGAATCAGAACGTGCTTGCCTCGGATTAGTGGAATAAACCTCCGTAGAGCAAGAATAACAGCCATCAACTCTAGGCAATTGATGTGCCAACGCTGCCGGGGACCTTTCCACCCAGTCGAGAGGTGTCTGTGGTTACCATGACACGTCTGGACACCTGCTGCAAGGGAACTCCGGCCCGCAGGAAGCAGAGGTCTGTCCACAGGTTGAAAGTCTGACAGCAGGCGGGGGTGATTGCCACACGATGCGTGCCGTGGCACCATGCCCATCTCGGGACTCGAGTCTGTAGCCAGTGCTGTAGTGGTCTCATATGCATCAACCCGAGCGGCGCGACCGCGGATGCCATATGCCCCAGGAGCCTCTGGAATTGTTTTAGAGGGACCACTGTGCCAGGCTTGAAGCGAGCGAGGCACCTGAGCACTGACTGAGCACGCTCATTGGTGAGACGCGCTGTCATTGAGACCAAATCTAACTGCATACCAAGAAAAGAGATGCTCTGAACCAGGGCGAACTTGCTCTTTTCCCAGTTGACCTGAAGCCCTAGACGGCTAGCACCTGGTCCCTGTGAGCGCATAGTAATTCTCGAGAGTGGGCCAGGATGAGCCAGTCGTCGAGGTAGTTGAGTATGCGGATGCCCACTTCCCCTAGGGGGGCAAGAGCGGCCTCTTTGACCTTGGTGAAGACGCGAGGGGACAGGGACAGGCTGAATGGGAGGACCTTGTACTGATACGCCTGGCCATCGAACGCGAACCGTAAGAAGGGTCGGTGTCGCGGCAAAATAGAGACGTGGAAGTACGCGTCCTTCAGGTCTACCACCGCGAACCAATCTAGCTGTCGAACGCAGGCGAGAATCTACTTCTGCGTGAGTATTTTGAACGGGAGTCTGAGCAGGGCCCGGTTGAGAACTTGCAAGTCCAAGATTGGTCTCAACCCGCCGCTTTTTTTTGGGTACAATGAAGTAAGGGCTGTAGAGACCCTTCTTCATCTCGGCTGGAGGGACAGGCTCTATCGCATCCTTGAGGAGCAGTGTAAAAATCTCTGCTCGTAAGGCACTGGCTTGTTGGCCACGCACTAGAGTGGAGCGAATACCACTGAAACAAGGCGGGAGCCGGGCGAACTGAATTGCATAGCCGAGTCGGATGGTCCTGGCCAACCAGCGCGATGGGTTGGGAAGCGATAACCACGCATCCAAACCCCGTGCGAGGGGGACTAAGGGGATGATCGCTTTTGACGTACCGGGCGGGGCTTCGCGGCGGGGGGAGCAGGTAATAATGCGTCAGGAGGCAAAAGCGCGTCCTGAGGCTAAGGTGCTGAGAAAACACTCAAAGCACTTACCTTGCTCCGCACACCCGGTTGGACAGTCACAGGGCCGGAGGCGAGAGAGCTGCGTCCGGGGAACCGGGACTGGAGAACTGCAAGGCCGGGGTGCTGTGAGAATGGCGCACACCGGCTAAATGGCCCAGGGATTGGAAAACTGGCTCTGTTATGGAGAATTTGGGTACCGCACCCCGAGGGGGGTGAGGCAAATGAAAAAAAGGAAACAGAAGATTCTCCTCCCGGCCCTCCACCGGTGGGACCGATTGGTCTTAAAACCACCTCCGGAGCGAGTATCCGACTGCCTTGGCTGTCTGTCTCAGGAGCGCTTTGGAGCTTTTCCTGTCCGGGAAGGGGTCCTGGAGACGGGGAGCGTACGCCGCCTGCGTGGTGCTCGACACTGGGGCTGAGAGATGGGCCCGGGTTGCGGAGCTGGCTGTTGTTGTTTGGTCGCAGGGGGACACCCTCGGTGAGCAGACGGGGCGTGGGGTGCGCTGGATGGGCGGCGCCACTGCATGATGTGAGAAATAGCCTCCGTCTGCTTCTTCACCGCCAAAAACTGCTGGGCGAAGTCGCCGACGGTGTCGCCAAAGAGGCCAAGCTGGGAGACGGGGGCGTTGAGAAACTTGGCGTTGAGAAACTTGGCTTTGTCAACGTCGCGCATCTCAACCATGTTCAGCCAGAGGTGGCGTTCCTGGACCACAAGGGTGGACATCGCTCGCCCGAGTGCCTGCACCGTGACCTTTGTAGCCCTGAGAGAGAGGTCGGTAGCAGAGCGCAGCTCTGTTTTGATCGGGACAGCCCAGCTGCAGATCTTAAAGTGCCTTGGCTTGATGGACCTGCAGGAGAGCCATGGCATGCAAGGCGGAGGCGGTCTGTCCGGCAGCGCTGTAGGCTTTGGAGGTCAGAGATGACGTCATCCTACAGGCTTTGGAGGGGAGTACCGGGCAGTCCCGCGGTGGCGTTCTCTGGGCACAGATGGATCGCTACCGCCCTATCCACCTGGGGGACTTCCGTGTACTGTGAGCGGCGCCGGGCTCTGAGGTACCAATCGTCGAGCCGCGAAGGCTGTGGGGAGGAGGGGGGTTTCCAGCTTGCGGCCGCCCGGGAAAGCATATCAGTCATCTGCACATCCGCCTCAGACTGGGCGGGCTGGCCCGAGGGCAGCAGCCCAATCGAGTCTTCCGCATCAGATGCTTGAACGCTCTCTGATGCAGCGGTGATGTCATCATCCAAGGCCGGAAACTCGAGGGAGAGCACAGGCTGGCCATGCAGCGAGTCGCGCTCATCCCGAGCCCGGACGGAAGCACACAAGCGTGTTGGGGGGCGGGTGGTTCGTGGGGATCTACCCGGCGAAACCGAGCCCGTCATCATCCCCATATCTCCTTCATCGCCAGCCGCATCATCCTCAATCCCGTGGGAAGAAGGAGCGACACGGGGGGCGGCTGAAGTGGCATTTACCTTCAAGAAGGAGAGCCGCGATCGCAACGTGGCCATGGTCATATTCTCGCAATAAGAACATGCGCCATCCACAAACGTCGCCTCAGTGTGATCGCTGCCCAGGCACACGAGGCAGCGTCTGTGGCCGTCATTCTTGGAGAGAAATCGCCCGCATCCAGGAACAACACAGGGGCGGAAGGGCATCTTGACAAAGACACGTCCTGAAAAGGACATTCAACGCCGCTGTGTACTCTTTCAGTGAATATGAAAATTGCTCTTTTAAGAGTTGGAAAATATACTCTTTTACACCAGGAAGAAGCGCTGTCGAAGCGCCCAGGGGCGTGTGCTGCAGAACGTGCAGGAGAGAGAACGCCAGCTGGAAACTGCGCCGTGCGGATCCAACAGCCACGCTTCTCGCTGATAAAGGTAAGTGAGACAGTAGTGTGACTCAGCTGTTTGTGATAGAACCATTCGGCTCCGAAGAAAAATTCTGACTGGCATTCACTGCCCCGCTTCCCCTTATTCCCGTATGTCCGGGGCGGGGCACGCAAATTCTGTATGCCAACTTGACATTGGCCTTTTCTCAGGTTCAGAGGTACTATTCGGCGTCCGAGAAGACCCCTTGTGTCACTTCCTTCGACACTACGTCGAGAAAGTGACAGACGGGGAACATTGCTTATTCAAGAGCCTGCAATAAAACAGACAACACAGTAGTCAAGTCAATTTTATTTGAATAGCACAACACACATCGTTTCCATAAAGCAGTTTTACAAAGAATTATACTATAACAGAAAATGAAGCTGTTATGTCTGCAATGTCTTAGAGTCATCATTGTGCAGTTTGATGAAAACATGATTGTAGATTATACCCCTAGTCAGTCATGGCACCCAGTTTGTGAACCAATGCATTTAAGCCCTTAGGTTGCTTTGATGCACCTGTCAATCACATTTAAAACACTGTGTCGGCTAACAGCTAACCACAGCCAGGATTATCACTTCTGGTGATGAAAAATAAAAAAGGAACAAAGAAACCCAGTACTACATTTTCTTCAGAAAATGTTAATAAAAAAATACAAAAAAAATCTCTTTTCCTTATTTGTTGAACATACAGAAACCATATAAAAAAAATTGTAGATCATGACAGCCTTAGGTGTCATTTTTTCTTTTAGTTTATTCTATTAATGGGTCAAGCCCGAAGGGGCAAAGCCTTATTGCATATATTAGTTTCTGATTATTATTATTTTTCCTCTGACATTGAAGTCTATTGCAGCCTATTGAACCATATGGTAAAATGTTGTGAAATTTGGCACACTGACAGGAGTAGGTCTTCCTGGTAGAAAATGTGGGGTCTTTCTCTAAAACCATCTATCACCATCAACACCTCAAAGTTAAACTTACGTTTCTGCATATAAATTTTGAACCATGTGGGCTAGAAACAACCCCTACAATCTGAGCAAAATTTTACTCAGATGATCCTCAGACCGAGCTGCACAAAAGTTTCAGGATAAATGGCCTCACAAATGTGATGACAAGGACACAGATTTTTGCTTATGACCTTTGTGTAGTTGGGCCTAAAATCATGGTACTGGTCTCTTTAGATTCCTTTGAGCCATACGGAATTGAATGATACCCAATGTTCTTTTGTAGGCCATATTGCATGTCGGCCATTTTTATTTATTTTTTATTACATTTTTAATTATTGAAAAAATCTTTTCCTACAAATCTCATCCAACATTAACACAATTTCACAGCATTTGGAATTTTGATACTCCAAGCCATTGCCAAGAAAAGATCATGTCATGTGGCTACCTGAGCAGTTTGGGGACAGCTCCACCCACTGGTAAAACGTTATAAGCATTAGTATGATGTTACAATCAATTCTCATGAATTAAAATCCCTTTTAAACTGCAAAAATAATTACCGGGTATGCTATATCCTATTAATTTCACTCATGAAGGATCTGACACTCTTGTGCTTGGTTGTAATTGCTGCTTGCAGCTATATTTAAGATTTAAGTTTGAAAACCTCCCTTTGACTTACACTGTTAAAATATTCACCATTCAAAATCTAAATGACAGCAATGGCAATAGTAATATTTTTGAATAGTCTTTTTCCTTGCATGCAGAATAGTTATTGGTCCTTTTGTATTGCATTTATTTAACTGTTTGTTAAACAATGTGCCTTTCCATTGCAAAGCCACCCTTTTACTAGCCTACACTTAAAAGCACCTCTCTTAAAGTACATGCACAATATACTGAAACCACCCTGATATACTTGTATAAAATTAGAATAATAACAGTAACTTAGTAAGACAGGATTGCTTTTCAACTTTTTGAAACGAGACGCTTACATTAAAATAATACTGGATGTTTTTAAGTGTAATAATGTGTAATAAAGTTGCAGCAGATAACTATTTGAAAGTTTTTTAACAGCTCATTCAAGAATCAAACGAAACAGCGGGACTGTTTCAGGAATCAAATGTAAATTGATGTAAGAACGGTTCTTTGTAGTGTGTGACTGATGTCTAAAATTGACCTCTTCATAAGCACGCTCACCTCATCTCACTTCAAAAGACTTGTTGTGCGTCTAATGATTTTGACGAGTTTAAATCCAACAGCTCTGTATGACATGGGTTTTTATTTCCCCTTTCTTATCTTATTCTTTCTACACTCCTTCTTATAGACATAGAACAGAAACCAAATTTATACAAATAAAGAACAGTTTACCAAACCATTTAGTCTACATTTACTCATCCTCAATTCATTCCAAACCGGTATGTACACTTGTAGGTGTTATATTTAACACCTGAAATGTATATATGACTCTCTCCATTTTGCAGTTAAAATAACACCTTTGAAAGTGTCAAATATGTACATTACTCACAGAGTACATTTTAACACTGAGAGAGTTAATTCATACACCCAACAGCAGTGTATGTATAACCATTCAAAGTGTTACCTTCCCCCACTAGTGTTCAAATATAAACCCTTGCAGGGTTAAATACACACCTGCAATGTGCTAATATATTGAAAATTACTTTTTTCTGTATTTCTTTTTTCTGTATTTTTTTATTTTTTTGTGTTATAGTAACAACTATGAAAAATATATGTAGAAAAAGTTATTTTTATTTAAGAAAAGTCAAATTTGTATGCTTTCCAAGAGAAAACTCTTTTCAGAGATAAAAGCAATACATTCAACAATTAGCAATTTGCAAACAAACATTCAAATCCATTAACTTCTGTTCTGACACATCAGAAATGAGTACAAGAATATAAGGCAGTATATAAAAATTGCACAATATCAAATATAAAAACATAACATTAAACATGTTTTAACTCATAGCTAAGGTTGTCTGAAAAAGGGCAGCTTATCCACTCTTTTAACAGAGAAAAACATTATCAAACATTATTTTCTTACATGGTAAGCATGAACATGCCCTTATAAAAGCAACAATACTATTCTTTTATAAATAAAAGCAGTCAAGTGTCCATTTAATTGGACTGAATTTGTAAATACATTTTACATTCATGGGAAATTGTATTTTTTTATCTTGTCTGCTCTCCAACAAATAAGAAATTGGTGCATGACGATTAAAGATCTTCATGCACAAAACAATGCACTGGAACAATATAAAAATATGGTTCTTCAAAACCATATGATGCTTGCAAAACAAATGGCCTGAAAAAAAGGAAGATCCTCTACTCTTGACAGACCAAAAACATTCTGTTCTCTGACATGGTAAGCATGAAGGTGCTCAACAAAACCAACAGTTTCAAAGTCTTTAGTCACCAAAAAGTTTTGGTCATCTATTAGAACAATTTCAGTAATTTTACTGAAAACTGGTAGGTCATTCTCCATTTTATTGCAAATCAGTAGGTCATGATGATATTCAGTTCCAGAATGTCTTAACCATGAAGCTACTGTGATGTCACCATTCCAAAAATGTGGATACTTTTCAAGAATAATGTCACGGTAAGGCAAATCCTCAATCTGCAGAGTTTTCAAGGGCCCATATTCAACATTTCTAACAGGCATGCTTTCCCAATGATAAGCAATTGCATACTGGTGTTTAATGCAAGAGACTTTGTGATGTTTTTGAAGTTTTTTATACTGTTTTTAAAAAACTTGTGTTTAGCTTCGAAGCGCATTGCCCATACATGTAATAATGGACCAATCTTCCATATGCAGCGTGGATAATGTAACATGTAATGGTGCTTTGGAATCAAATTCTTGTGTGGATATAACTCTTTGAAGAGACTATGATGATCTACAATAAGGTGTTTGAGATAGTAGGTCATACCTTCTGTTACTACAGGAGAAAATGTTGATTGATCTGCAATAACAAAAGTAGTAAGTGCCAGTGTTTGTTTCCCTCATCAACAAAGTCTCCAAATATCAGAGGAATATTCAGAATTAAACAGAATGTCTGAATGGCATTCAGTCCAATACCATTCCCTGCCTGCTCTAGATTTAATCTAGTAGGCCGATTTTTTTTCTTTCCAAGTAGCCATAATTGAAAGAATAAATTCTGTTATAAATCTCTTGTCTCGATATAATGCCAGAGAGATATTCAAGAAGTAACTTTATCTCATATTGTCCAACACCCTCAAGGATATCATGCATTATATCTGGAGCATAATTGTCACAAATATGAAAATATTGCAAGTCATTGAGCAGACATGTGCATTTAACGCAGAAAGATGCAGTGATGGTAGGATCAGCTAACAAATCTGCATAGTGCTGTTCTTGTAAAGCTTTGTTTCATAATATAATATTAGTGTCATCTTCACTGAAACTGCGATGTTATGGGCACTGAAAGATTCCATGAATCCAAAAAGTGTGTGCATCCCTAAGTTATCCCCTTTAACCTGGGCAATTGTGCCAAACAATGGCTCATTGGAGAAAGGAACTTGAATTCCTGAACTTTCAAATCTTCAACAAATAATGACAGTAAATGAATATTCATTAAACTTGAATTCATCTTTGGTGGAAAGTTCCCGAGAATAAATTAAATGGCTCCGATTTTGTGGATGCCTAGCTTAGAGTCCAGGGGATTAGCAGATTCAAATTCATCATAAAATAACTGTATCTGAAGTGCATTTAGTTTTTTACTGAATAGTGGGTGGCTTTTATAATAACTTCCATCACAAAAATCGTTATAGACAGTGCTACTCTCACTTGAATTCGACATATGTTTACATATCTCTGAATTCCTAAATATAAAATGCAAAGTGTCTAAAAGGGGAATGTAAATGAATTTGTCAGTTACAGGGATTTGATCATATGTGCACGTCACTCAGTTCAATCTACTAGCAAATCTTACCCCTAACGTTCTCTCTGTAGGGTCAACAACCCATTTCTCTTTGAAATATTTTTTCCATTTGTATTCTGTACTCAGGTTTGTGAACGGATTATCAAGGTTATTAAAACAGTCATCTATTTTGGATGCTGTTGCAAAATCATCTGCATGAAGTAATTTCATCACATTATTTTTAATATTTTAATATATTTCATGGAACAGTTCTTCCATATCCGATACTAAAGATGTTACAACATTGGTTGCTACTCCACTATTTTGCAATCTAGCGATAATGGATGCACACATTTCTTGGGATTTTCAGTCACGTTCCCTTTATCATTAGGTGATGTCTTTGTTAGTTAAATGTGATCATTTAAATCTGACTGGTCAATATCTACACCAGTTTGATTTTCAGTCATGGCTTGGTCTAGAAACTCATGTCTATGAGCACTAGTCAAGTGTTTTCAATATCCTGCATAGGTCATGAAGATGTGCTTACAATTATTCTGTGCACATTTCAAGTTAAATTTTTTCCCAGGATAGTAAGCATGGATGAGTTTTAGGTGACAAATAAGGTCATTAATAGTTGAATGCACCAGTTTGCGAACAAAACAGCGAAACATTTCAGTGCCAGGCAGTTGAACTAGTTCAAAAGTTTGGATCGTAGGTCCTTAACCCTTGGGGTTTCACGAACTGTGCCAATATCAATCTTGTAGATTGTTGTCTGGATGAACGTATACATGGCATTTAAGCAGTGGGGGTATGACACACTAAGACAAAATATGCTTTAAAAAGTTCATCATAAGCTGCAAGGGAAGACTTTGCCTGGCATGGGATGAGTTGTCCATCCAACACGATATAGAAATTGTGGATGTTGTTCTTTGCCGAGCCAACTGCAAGGAGATGAGGTTGAAGACCCTCAGTCTTCTCAATGTGTTCAGTTAGACTGCAGGAAGACTGAAATAAGAGAGCAAACTTGTTGTAAAGAAGTAGTAATCCAGCTCATGCTGCATAATGACTTACTAGTGCTTGCATGCAAACCTTGTGAAACTGCACAATATAGTCCATAGCCTTCTGGATGCTTATCTTTGTGGATTTGCTCCTACCACCAGCAGAAGGTGGCAAAAGGTAGGCCAGGAGTAAAATAGAGGACATGTCGCTGTCCCATCCTGCAAAAAAAGCATGAATAAATGAAGGTAGATCAACAGCAAATAGCAATATTCCAAGAAACAGACAAACAAAATTACATCATCTTTAAAAGTAACAAAAAAATCCTTTACCTTGCCATTCAGGCTCGTTGTTTTGTCCATTGCCCTGTGCAGCTGCAAGCAGGCTGTTGGAAGTAGAAAGTAAGTGTTTTTGCCTCTGAGATGACCTTGGGCTTTAGACTGTCCCATTGTTCAAGAAGTCTGGAAGCTGTTTCTGTGCCAAATTTGATGTTAAAGTCTTGAAGTACCTGTAAAAAATACAAATCAATATTATAAACATTACTGACATACACTATGCCCTTCCCATATTATCTATTTTTTCTCTTCACATTATGCTATTAACTGTATCTTACCAATCCTTTAGTATCAAGAAATCGTGGAAAAACTGAAAGCACTATTTTGGACTTTACTGCAACATGTGTAAGCTGCTGCCGATTCTTGAATGTTACTTTCATCTTCTCAAAAATCTGGTCCTTGTCTGTACAATGATTCATAAAAGATATTGCTTCCTTGCATTGGTCACCCTTCAACTGCTGCTCCAAGTGGTTCCAAGTGGCTCTATGAGCTGTGGGACCTCCACTGCCCTCAGTTTCTGATGTTCCACTTGACCTGGCATCCTGTTTGCTGTGGTGTTTGCTTTGCCGTGAGACCGTTTTCAGCCGCCAGGATATGTATCCTCGATTGCTCTTGGGGTCATAGAAATGTTCCTTTACAAAAAACAAAACGATTGTAGATCAATCCAAAAATGTAACAAATCTGAACTTTTCAATATACTAGGCATTAGTGAGCAAATGCTTGTACTAAATAAAAATAGACTTATAGCAACAGTGACAAGAGTTTTGGCTGTTTGCTCAAAGCTTGAAATATTCTTCAACACTCCATTTTAAAATTTCCATTAAGTATTTTAGCACAATGAGAAAACCTTTCAGTACTTACATATCCAGTTGTTGAGTATGGATCCTTCAGTGATGGGAATAGTGTTACAATTCCCAAAGCACAACGGATTTTTGTTTCTTTGGAAGGGATGTGTCTTTGAGTAGAACAAGTGGGAGTAATTACAACATTAAATTATTCACTAAAATTACAGAAATGTAATTTAACTGTCGCTTACCCTTCTTTGTCAGTTATGTACGCAACTACAATATTGACTGTGTCGCCGTGTTGAGTCTGCGAGTTTGCCATGTTCTTTATATTCAGTAAAAATTGCAGATTTGGAGGAAAAATGCCTTTTCCTCCAAAATTCCATTGATAAACTACAAAAAAAAAATGATGTGTTGTAATGCCTCATAATTAAAAAAATTTAATATCTATAATGCAAAACAACCCAGCTGGTAAATTATGAATTTTAACAGAATCACCTGTTTTGCCTCAAAAGTCTCGTCAAATTGAGGTCTCTTGGAGCTTGGTCCAGCACTGTCTTCAGTCTCAGAGGACAGTGATAGTGTGTCGGTTTGTGAGCTACAAGAGGAATCGAGGACTGGGCATTCTGGAAGTACAAATAAAAGACACTTTAAACCACATTTAAACATTTTAAATGAGCTGCATGCAAATTATGAAGAAATTAAAATCACAGTTGGTCCTGAGCCAAATTTCCAAAAGTTAGAAGTGGTAGATTATAGTATATTATATTTAATATAACCAAATTATATTATTTTTAAAATTATAAAACTCAATTTGTTATAACTCTGCACTGATGCACACTCCACTTATCTATTCTTTTGAAGTTGGCTATACTGCTTATTTTTCCCAAAACTGAAAATTCTTAAATTAAAAAAAAACCTTCAATTACTATCATATTGTTTCATACCTAAGAGCTATGGCAGAGGGAAATATTTTCAGCATATAACAACTAAAAATTCAGTATTTTCCTCACATAATGCCATCCTGTAGCTTTGAAATACTATGAATATAACTGGATATGTGGATACTATGTTAACTGGATACTTCGTGGAAGACATTGTATGTAAAAGAGCAGCAATCCAAACTCCACAGAAAAATAACAGATTTGGACTGACATGAGAGTGCAAAAATATATATTGTAAAGTATTCCTTTAATGAATTTAATCAAGTGTTCTAGGGAAGTATTTGTAGATAACAGATACAACACATTCTCCAAAGTATATCATGTGATCTATCCTGCAGCGGGTCAGTGAATACATCCTAATCTACCTCCACACCAGTGTCATCTTGTAAAATTAGATCCTTCTCATGGATTGAAAATTTCTTGACTTTAAGGTGGACAAGAGATATAGAGATCCAGCCAATACATTACGCGCATTCAAACTCAACACAGCAATGATAACCACTTTATCTAAAAGTGCATAAGATTTAATTGAAGAACTTACCCTCTGTCATCAAACTGTTGTAATCTGGTCCGTCAATTTTAACCAATTTCTTCTTTCCTCCATATACTACTTTGAAGAGCATTGTGTTTCTAGAGAATAATACATTTAAAAAAAACTTTTCACTGAAACTCACATTTCAACGAAACCTTTGACGTGTTTTAATGTTTTAAGTTATATGTTTCACATGGTGTCCTCAGGACTTATTCCACGACGAAATATAGTTTTTGTTTGATTCTTGTTTGCTTTAGAAACTGCCGTCCATTTAGAACACTTTTTTAGAACAAAAAAAAAAAAAGCAACACGTATTGCAACAGAATAGACAATGCAGGTGGTTCGAGATGTGTTTGAAAATGTTTAACTTAAAACTTTAAGGACACTTTCTGTGTCAACGATGACCGATCTCATTTCGCGCTTGCCGTCTTCTCGGCTAAAAGACCGGGAAAGACCGTGGTGCAGTGCTAGCCACAAAGTCTTTAAATAAATATATTTACAAAACGCATGTGGCTAGAGGACACAACAATATTAATGGGAAATACTGGTTCGTAAAATAAATACACCGTAGGCCTAATTACTTTATTATTTATTAACCTTGATCAAAGTAATCTAACAAACTTTTGCGTACGTTTGCAGTCCATGTGCAACATATTTTGTGCCATAAATCTCTAATATAGCTATAATACAATTACATGATACAATTTATGAAAAATATTATTGTATATACATAATACATGGTGTAAAATGTAATTTTTAAACTATCCCGTTGCATTCCACAGGGTCAGTGATGTAATCTAAATGCTTTGGATTACTTCTTCAGTACTGCCAGATTTTTTACAAATATTTGAATAACAAGTGAAAAAATCTGCCAGAACCGTTAGACAAAATAAAATTACAGTATATTAAAACAGATTCTCCAAAAAAAAAAAGAAATATATATATTAGGCAGCATTGATTTAAGTACATTTATACTGTTTTAAGGATTATAAAAAATATAATAAATTATAATAAAAAAAAATTAACAATATGATTTTTGCAGTACATCTGTGTCCTAATATCAAAAGTCTTGTATCAAAAGTATTATAAGAGAGAGAGGAAAAAATATCTAATGTGGATTTTCTTGATTGAATTAATTCTAAAATATAATTGTGCCTGGTAACAGAAGCATGAAAGGTCTAGAATTTTATTTAATTTATTTTTTGCTTAGCATCAAACTAAGGGGCAGATTCACTAAATAGTTGCGGCACTTTTGCGGGTGGTATTTCAGTACAGATACCTGCGTCTTATTCACTAACCACCAGCAATCAAGTTTAGCGGCCACAATCGGAGCTGAAATTGCACTGTGCCTTCAATATTTCAAATAAGTCTGTGGCAGGGCGGAGGGCGGGGCCGGGGCATGATGATAAACACCTGGTCCCATATCAGGCTAATCAAGCCTCCTAGAGGGATAAAGGCCAATGGCAGATGGTGGTGCAACGAGAGAGAGAGAGATAATTTACAGACATGTCCGTCATGTGTGTGTTTGTCCTTTAAGTGTTTCATTAAAATATTATTTATATTGTGAAGCTGGTTCTCGCCTCCTCCTTTCCCTTCTTAAATCACGTTACAAAGTCATTGTCATTCCTTTCCACCAAAACACGACTCCTTTCTATGTAAATTTGGCTCATTAAAGATTGCACTTGATTTTTTTCAAAACTCTGTGCAATTTGTCCTACGCAATTTACATCGCACCAATATGCCAAATGAAAGTAGGCGGTAAAATTAATTTGAATTAAAAGAGATGTTTGTGAACATTTTCATCCGATCATTCCAGCAATACTCATCAAATGATGTTGTAGAACATTATAACCTGGCATAAATCCAAATGTGTGGCGTCATCAAGCACACATCCTGCATGTAGAGATGATCCAAATTGCTTTCAGAAGCAATTTTGTGGATGTGTTTGATCTGCGTAATTCCTTTAGTGAATCGAGCGCTGAACAAGCCCAGTTAGCACATGCTAAAAAAACTGAGCTTTTAGCGGGCACAATTCATTCTTAGTGAATCTGCCTTTAAGTGTTCAGATGCCAATTTCCGGGGTTAACCATTTCTGCTGCTCCAAACTTCAAAAGCGCAGTGTATACAATGAAATTTTTGCTGATTGTATGTGTATTCTTTTTATACAGTAAGGCAGATCATTTATTTTTTGTAGCTTTCTATACAATGATAAAGGCTACACTGGATAGCATTTCTCATATCAACATCTTTTATTCTTGTAAAAATACCCAAACCGTATTAAAAACAATAATTAACCATATCTTGTTTTAATCTTATTTGGGTTCATGTTTCATCTGTGAAAGTATTTTATGTTGTCTTGTACTGTTTTCTTTTAAACTGTAGAAATTAAGGTTTCTCTATTTAGCTGTCAAGGTGAAGTTCCTCAATGATGTCATATCCATATTTTTACACATAACAGTGTTAAAGTGCCCTCTGTCTGCTAGTATGAATGTAACACATCATAAAAAAGTGTTTCACTGCTGTTCAAAAGCACTTTTAGATGTAACTGTAGTGGAATACACCAGATAGCACACGTACATCTCCGAGATGTCTGTTTAAGAGTGTTTCCTCTGGAAAGCATCACATTCTAATTAACATCTGCTAAACACCTTAAGATCAGATTTACCAACATTCTAAATAATAATCATCCCAAAGTTTTCTACTCAGTGTCTTATAGACACCTGAGAGGAAATGACTAATAGACATATTGCAGATAAGCAAACAACCTAAAAAATATATCTTCCAGATGTAAACACACATTTAACAGATGTCTGGGTGATATACCTGTGATATCAGTGCAGTTTCCAATATTTTGTATTTAAAATACTTAACACAGTAACACGTATTCCGTTTATTGCCAGCCATGGCCTATACTCTGAGTGTATGTTAACAATTGTCTCATCTGCGTCCATTTTTATTTCTCATAGAAACATCTGAGAAAAAGACTAAAATAAATATAACTGAAAACTAAGTCTCCTGAAATATGAAAAAGCAACCTCTGAGCAATTAAATTGTCCACTTGGATACTATTGGTGGTCTGAAATCGTGATATATTGATTGATGTAGCCTCATCCATGCACACCCTGAGAATCCTCAGCTATCTTTCCTGCCACCGTTGCATGCACACATGATTGACATGTTGCTGAATGTGATAACTGCCCATGGAGAATGTGCCAGCACAAATAAGAGCGTCTCGAGAATATGCCACTGATATGACATGAAATACGTTCACACATGCCACAAGACATTCACAGTTAGTACGGCTTAGAGAACAGAGGAAGACTGGGGGGTAATCTATGAAACCAGCTGGCAGGATTATTCATGAGCATAAACAGGGCATTTCTCGGCCTCATAATTACTTTTTATGAAGTGCGCTTAAACAAATGTTGCTAATTTGTATCATGTTTAAGATTTCTACACTTTATTTTAAAAGTTTTACACTGTCAACTGTTGTAATCTACTCCGTCAATTTACACTGTCAACTGTTTTTAAACATCACTAATCTAAAGTGTTTTAGTGAGAGGTGCCTACCCCAAATATATTTTAGAGAAAGTGAGCGTGACGTGCCAAGGTGATCTCATTTAAATTTTTAGTATTCATATACAAAGTGTACATGTATATTTTTGTATGTTTGGATAGACACTGAAGCATACCATTAATGTTCGCTAAAAGCTGTGTGTGCTTGTGCAGCTATGCACATCTGATGTTTTTCTTTTACAGATGCAAAACATGCAGCATTTAATTTGTGAATGGATGCATTACCGCATTTACCATGTGACACAAGTTGATTGGTGAATGCAGCAGATGATCTTAGACAGGTCATGGTCATAATGCCCCTTCTGCGAGGCATTAATGTAAGCACATTCGGTTATAACTTGCAAACAGATTAAACAAACAATCAGGTATGTGTCAAAATATTTCTGATTTGTGCACTACACTTTGCACTGTAAATGCAACCTTATATATATATGCCACTGTCTATTATGTTGTTATGTTGTTTTTAAAGATTTCCTGTTTCAGTGGCATACCCAAAATGAAAGGCCTATAACTTGACCAAAAAATCCCCTAAAAAAACAAGGTGTGCCAAGTGTTTGGTATCATTGTATATATATATATATATATATATATATATATATATATACACACACAGGTGCTGGTCATATAATTAGAATATCATCAAAAAGTTCATTTATTTCAGTAATTCCATTCAAATAGTGAAACTTGTATAATGTATACATTCATTCCACACAGACTGATATATTTCAAGTGTTCATTCCTTTTAATTTTGATGATTATAACTGACAACTAATGAAAACCCCAAAATCAGTATCTCAGAAAATTAGAATATTGTGAAAAGGTTCAATATTGAAGACACCAGGTGCCACACTCTAATCAGCTAATTAACTCAAAACACCTGCAAACGCCTTTAAATGGTCTCTCAGTCTAGTTCTGTAGGCTACACAATCATGGGGAAGACACAAGGAGGGCAAGACACAAAAGGTCATTGCTAAAGAGGCTGGCTGTTCACAGAGCTCTGTGTCCAAGCACGTTAATAGAGAGGCGAAGGGAAGAAAAAGATGTGGTAGAAAAAAGTGTACAAGCAATAGGGATAACCGCACCCTGGAGAGGATTGTGAAACAAAACCCATTCAAAAATGTGGGGGAGATTCACAAAGAGTGGACTGCAGCTGGAGTCAGTGCTTCAAGAACCACCACGCACAGACGTATGCAAGACATGGGTTTCAGCTGTCGCATTCCTTGTGTCAAGCCACTCTTGAACAAGAGACAGCGTCAGGAGCGTCTCGCCTGGGCTAAAGACAAAAAGGACTGGACTGCTGCTGAGTGGTCCAAAGTTATGTTCTCTGATGAAAATAAATTTTGCATTTCCTTTGGAAATCAAGGTCCCAGAGTCTGGAGGAAGAGAGGAGAGGCACAGAATTCACGTTGCTTGAAGTCCAGTGTAAAGTTTCCACAGTCAGTGATGGTTTGGGGTGCCATGTCATCTGCTGGTGTTGGTCCACTGTGTTTTCTGAGGTCCAAGGTCAACGCAGCCATCTACCAGGAAGTTTTAGAGCACTTCATGCTTCCTGCTGCTGACCAATTTTATGGAGGTGCAGATTTCATTTTCCAACAGGACTTGGCACCTGCACACAGTGCCAAAGCTACCAGTACCTGGTTTAAGGACCATGGTATCCCTGTTCTTAATTGGCCAGCAAACTCGCCTGACCTTAACCCTATAGAAAATCTATGGGGTATTGTGAAGAGGAAGATGCGATACGCCAGACCCAACAATGCAGAAGAGCTGAAGGCCACTATCAGAGAAAACTGGGCTCTCATAACACCTGAGTAGTGCCACAGACTGATCGACTCCATGCCACGCCGTGAGACCCTCAGTATAAGAAATTACTGGAAAGTAAAAAAAATATTACCAAAAATAGTAACAAAAACAAAAAGAAAAAGAAACTCTCCAAATCAGCAGCAGTTCCAGTTGCCCAGTGTCTTCTCTCAGTTTCATAACACAACACAGATAGTAACAGTGGTCAAAAGTGTGCCTGTTACATATCTGTGCGTGCGCATCAACCGGGCACTTCTGAAAATGTGAGCTCTCGGGCTTCGCAAGAACGCAAGAGCCCACACTGCGTTTAAATGGCAGGTGGCACAGAGTAAAAAACCTTGCTGAATTGCATTTTGTAATGGGTATATATATATGAGCTATACCCCTACAGTTTTAATAAGAGGAAACCGAAAACATGATTGCGGTGTAGTGGGAGATTTAGTGGCATGGCCTGAAAGGTTCCGCAGTTGAGGCACCTGGAAAAAAACATTTGCGCTGCTTTGCGGTGTGGTGGGAGTTTGTTGCATGACCCAAAAGATGCCACAGTTGTGGCATGTGGACAGCACAAATGTGCTGCTTAGGGATGTTTTGAGCTAAGGCAGAAGCACCGCAGTTGTGCTTTCTTAACTAAAATGTTGCCATCTTTGGCTCCTCGGTAGGTAATTGTGGTCTTGGAAAGACACCTAGATAGAGAAAGCGAGAGTTAAACCTGCGTACAATCTAGTGACAGGAATTTAAATTGTCTCTCTTAGAGACCTGCTGGAAGTAATATTGGTGAGACCCTTGTAGAAGGCGCAATTCCAGGCATTGCTATAGAAAAGACAAAATAATCATATTTAGGTGAAACTTTAAGAAAAATTTTTATTGGGAATACAGTACATCTTAATAAAAATGTGACAAAAACAGCATAAATGATCTGAGAAATAAGAGCTTTGGCTCTGTACTGCATACAGATATGCATGGTCTTGCGATCTTCATTGAAGGATTCACTTTAGGCCATTCGCTCCTTAGGAGTATAACTGTCACCTGTAATACAATATATATCTTGCATAGGAAATGCATTGCATAGCAAAAGATGTGAATTATCTAGGAATGCATTGAGTTGCAGCTCTGCACTGCATACAGAAATGTGCTGGGAAATACAGTACATGTTAATAAACAATGTCAAAAACAGCATATCATTATCTGAGAAATAAGTGCTTTGGCTCTGTACTGCATGCTGATATGCAGGATAAATTTACTTTTAATCATTACTGAAGGATACACTTTTTGTCAATCACTCCTTAGGCGTATGACTGCTCCCTGCTGTACAATATACATCAATAATGCTGAGAGCAAACGGTACATGTTGTAGGATGTTTATGAATGAGTTGGGACATGGCGCATGAGCCACCTCTTTGGGAGCTGAATTCGGTTCATGTCTGTTCAGATAGAGGCCAATTACAGTGTGCTGTGGAATGGTCAGAGCGAGTGCTGCGCGGCAGCGAGCTTACGTAAAAATGTCTGAATTGGTTTGAAAATAATTTGACATTAGATTATCGGTTTAGATTATCAATTGAAAGGAGTTTTGTGTTGCATGATGCCCCTGTGTTCAGAATTAAATAAATCTCGCTCGTAGGGCACTTTGGAGATAGAAACAATCATGATATTCATGTTAGAAGAGCATGCCCTAAACAAGCTGCAGCGAGGAAATGTGGCTGACGGACATCACCTGTGCGGCAGAACATGATTAAAAATGCTGGGGGTTGAAATGGTAATTAGATTGAATAGTTAATCTATGTTTCTCTTGCTTTAAAAATATTTAATTCTAATGGCATGAAGCTGGAATGGCGCCCGTTCCTGGAGGCAGCTGGCACTGTTTCCGCATGGAAAGTTTAGATAAGAGAACACGTGCAGTCGTAGAGAGCTGTTTCACATTTTTAAAGTGCAGGAGAAGCCAGTTTGTGGCAGCAACTTCACGCTATAGACTGTTTCATCGAATGGAGCATAGAAAGAAAGACAGGTTAAAAATACAAAATAAAATATGTATATATAAAACACTTAACATGGTGGTCGTCAACAAAGACCTGCTATGGCAATATAGTCCTATTATCCGTCTTCCTGGGTCTGTTAGTGGGAAATGGGTGGGGCCAAATGCTGGACAGACTCTCATGTCAGGAGAGTTGTCACAGGAAGCAGGTAAGCAGTGACTGCTGCTCGTTGGCTGTGATTTGTCAGATTCAAATTAACATGCTTTTTATTTTGCATGCTAGCAACACCTGGTTCTCCTCTAATTCACTCCCTATTTAAACACTTCATGTTTCCCCATTTGTCACTCACTCGATGTTGTGTCAATGTAGTAACACTTGGTGTCACCCTTAGGAGCCCCAAACACCTCTGATATTTGAGAAAAGGCAAATGGGAATTGGTGAGTGGAATTTGCAAGCCACGTATAAAAGGAGATGGCTCGCAACCGCTCATTCAGATTTTGTCCGAGTGTTTGTGTTCAGCGAGCTGAATTCCTCTGCAGATCCATTCACCTCGTCTACAAGCTGTTGGATTTATGGCGAATTACCGCGGTTTCTCCCACTCATGCACTGGTGGAGTGCAGAGAACGTCCCTGGGAGCTTCAGCTAAAAGAGTATATTCTTCCTAATAAAAGAGTATATTTCCTACTACAAGAGTGACACTGACAGAGCGTCTTTTTAAAGATGCCTTTTCGTCTATGTGTATTTCCTGGTTGCGGTCATTACCTCTCTGATTCCGACGGTCACGATCGGTGCCTCACATGTTTGGATGCTGCCCACGTGGAGACAACGTTAATGGACAGGTCATGTCCTCACTGCAAGAACATGACAGATGCCTCCGAGCATAGCTGGGGAGTCGTGTGCAATGGGCATGCAGCAGCCAGCTCCTGGACAGGGCCACGACTTCACTGGCATATCAACTGCATCGAGTTGCTGGCAGTGTTACTCGCCCTGCGGTGGCTCTGGCCATTGCTCCAGGGCAAGCACATGTTGGTCCGGATGGACAACATGGCAATAGTAGCGTACATCAACTGCCAAGGCGGCATGTGCTCACATCGCATGTCGCAAGCCCATCGTCTCCTCCTATGGAGCCAGCAGCGACTCACATCCCAGGCAACCTCAACAGCATGACGGAGTTGATTCGTTCAATCGCAGGTAGACCTGTTAACTTCCCGGGAATCCTCCCACTGCCCACTCTGGTACGCCCTGACCGAGGCTCCCCTCAGCACAGATGCAGTCCAGGCAAGCATATCGGATATCTGGGCTTTAGCCTCAGACTGGATGGGCAGACCCAAAGGTGGCAGCCCAGTCAAGTCATCCACATTAGATACCGTAACGCTCTCTGATGCAGCGGCGATGTAATCATCCAGCTCGAGGGGTCTGAAGGAGACATCAGAATGGCCGAGGGGCGAGCCGGTCTCACATCGGACCCGGACAGAAGCAAACGAACAAACGTGCAGGGTGGTTTGTGGGGATATACCCGGTGAAACCGCGCCCGCTGATCTCCCCAAATCGCCTCCATCGCCAGCCACATCAGCCTCAATCCCATGGGAAGAAGGCGTGATGTAGAGGGCGGCTGGAGCGCCGTTTCCTTTCAGAAAGGAAAGCCGTGACCGCAACGTTGCCATGGTCAAATTCTCGCAGTGAGATCGCGGCCCAGACACATGAGGCAGCATCTATGACCATCAGAATTGGAGAGATATCTGCCACATCAAGGAACTACACAAAGGCGGAAAGGCATCTTTAAAAAGATGCGTCTTTAATGTGTACTCTTTTAGAGAAAATACTCTTTTTGAGGTTATTTGCTCTTTTAGAAGCGCTGTCAAAGCGCCCAGGGGCGTAGACTGCACTGGCGTGCAGAGAAGTGAAAATCCGCTGGTAACGCACCATAAGATCCAACAGCAAAGCTCTGTGGAGGTGAGTGGAACAGTAGTGGAAACGTTAGCTTGCTGAACACACAGTCGCTCGGCTCTGAAGAAAAAATTAACAGCCATATTGCGCCCTCCTTTATACCCATATGTCCAATTTTTCAATAGCCTTTTCTCAAAGTTCAGAGGCAACCGATGCTCTCAAGAGAGACCCCTAGTGTCACTACATCAACACAACATCGAGTGAGTGACAGAAGGGGAACTTGTCTGTAATGATTAGGTTTGTGTGCAATTCCTTGCCAGAGGAGCATTTGATTGGGTTGCTTGACTTGCATCAACTAGATGCTGAATATATTTCCACTCAAGTATTGAGCCACCTCTCAGCTTCTGGCTACAGTGCTGACCAACATAGTCGGTGGTATGATGGTGCCTCAGTGATGAGTGGGATACGAGGCAGTGTGCAAGCCCTGCTGCAAAACAAGCTTGATCGGTATATACCTTACATTTATTGTTATAACCACCAGCTACATTTAGCAGTTGTGCATGCCATCCAATGTGATCCGTGTGGGAAAAAGTTTTTTGACCTTGCCAGTTCCCTATACACCTTTTTCCATCACCATTACGTGGCTAAGAAGTATGATGGTCCTTGTCTTAAATGATTATTGGAAATTCGAAGGACAAGCCATTATGATGTGACAAGGTGCATTATTGAGAATGAAGACATTCTTCTCAGCATCCTCTCAAACTTTGCAGAAGATGATTTTGCCACCACTGATCTGAGCACTGAGGCAGCAGGCCTTTTAATCCAAATCAAAAAGGCACAATTTTTTTTGAAACAGGGAAATTTCTAGTCCGGGTTTCAGTGACCTGAAACCAGCTAATGCTATTCTCCAGTCTCAGACAGTGACATTGTGTAAAGCTGGTGAGGTTGTCAGTGCATCCTTGGAGTCCCTAAAGGCAATTTGCAGAGATGAGTTTCAGAAATGTGGTGATTTACACCCTTCCAAGAGAAGAAGAACACTGAATACACAACTAGATGACAGTGTTATGTATTCCACAGTGGGCCACACTGACTGTGATAATTCTACAATACTCCCCAGTCAGTCTCTGAAGAGATCCTTGCTGTCCATTTTCGACAGGGCCATTGTAAAAATGGAAAATAGATTTTCCACAAAAAATGTTGACTTGATGAAATACATATCTTGCCTTGTGCCAACATCTAGTGCATTTCTAGATGCCACATTATTGAGCCCTCTACATTTGCACTACCGATAGTGTAAGTATGGCAAATGAAATTCTTGTTGCCAAACCTATTCTCAAGAATCAATTTCCAGGTGAAACATGCCTGTCAACTTTGTGCAAACACATGGAAAGCTACAAAGATGCATTTCCAGAGCTACATAAATTGTATGTACTGTAACTGCCCTTGTCATTGGGGTGTCCTCAGCATCATGTGAGAGTTCCTTTTAAACTCTGTTACGGGTTCTGACCCCTTTTCATTGCTGTATGTTACACCAAAGTCACTGGTCATTTAGTGATATTGGCTCATGAGAAGTCCATCACTAGTACCTTAGATATGGATGAATTTGTTAGGACTTTTGCTAAAATAAACAGGAGACTGATGCTCTAGATGCGTAGATGTTATTGTATCATTGAAGTAGTATCTCCTCAAAACTATTGTTCTATTTGTTTTCTATAAACTCATTACAATGTAATATAATTCAATCTTTAAACAAAACACATCAAAATGATGGTAGTTTATTGTTTGTCACTGCATTTAGTTTTTTCTATTAAATAGCCAACAACTTAGCACCCCCCCAAAAAAACTAAAATCTAAAAAAAAGAACATTCTAAAAAAATAAAAAAAAAAATCTCTATCTATCATACGATCACATTGAACATTCAAATCTGCATTGGCGCTGCCGCTGATCCAGAGAGAGCAGTCGTTATGTGAAACAGTTTCACAAATAATCTTATCAACCACACAGTATCATTATTTCTGTGTTACGATAATTCAAATTACCACGGAAGAACAGAGATAAAAGTTTATAGTTTGGAAATTAACACTGATGTCTAAAGTAGTGAAGTAGTTACTTCTAGAAGTAACAATTAGAATATCGATTGTATCAATTACATTGTTACACCAGTAACTGTTATACAAATGACTGTTACATTTTTTTATTTGTCATTGAATTATTAATTCAAGGGATTTGTTCAAAAACACTGATTTATCCAGTAATGCAACCAGTGAAGTCTTTATGAGTGAGTCATTGAATCATTAATTCAAACCGATTAATTCAAATTAATGAAATATATTTAAATAGACTGCAGCAGTTAACATTTTGTCAGAAACTCTAGTAAATTACATGTTTTGTTTAGTTGTCTATTCAGAACAATGGGAAAATCGTGATCTGTATTTTTAAAAAAAATTCTCAATTTATCCCCACAATTGCCCACCCAGGATATCTGCCAGCCCACCTTTCCATAGCTGGCAAGAACCAGGCCTGCATGTAACAGGATTACATTTTTAAAATACAAAATATAAGTACCTGTACCACTACCGTTATAATTTAAATAATTGGTAATTAGAATACAGTTACATTCAAAAAAATTTTAGATTACTGAAGAGATTAGTTTGTTTTTTATTGTCATTTGTTTCATTTAATATTTATTCCTTTGAGATGGAAAAGATTTATCCATATAACTGATGTGATCCAAAGTGCATTTGAACAGGGGTGAAACACTTTCTTATGATGTGTTACATTCATACGAGCAGACAGAGAAGTAAGTTTGAAGTAAGTTTGGAGCAGAAGAAATAGAAATAAACCTTCTGTAAATTATCAGCTTTACGCTAAGCTAAAATGTTATTTCTAGCCATTTTACATGCACATGTTACCAGACACAATCATATTTTTTTATCAAGAAAATTCATGTTGGATCATAATTTCTTTTTTTCTAGTAAGATCTTTGATATTATGGCAAAAAATCGTATTCTTGATCATAATTTTTGTATTATTTTCCTGAAAAAATATTTAAAAAATCCATAAAACAAGATCAGTTTGATTAATCTTGTTTTAGAAACAACACTGCATAAGATTTGTGTTTTTCAGAGAATGTATTTTTAACATGTGTATTTTGTCTTACTGTACTGAGTTTTTATAGTCAAAACAAGTGAAAAAAAAAATCTACCAGTGCTGAAGTAATCTCGTTACTGACCTTGAGTAATCTAACAGAATACATTACAAATGACATTTTACAGCATGTATTCTGTAATCTGTAGTGGAATACATTTCAAAAGTAACCCTCCCAACCCTGGGTATATTGTAAGAATACTGCAGAAGTATGATATTTGGAACACAGCTATTATTAATGTGTTTCTGTATGTGCAGAGTCATGCTTTTGTCCAGTCTTTATAAATCCCACAGAACAGAATTTATCAGAATAATGTCAAATTAGGTAAATGTGTTAACTTCCGTAAATTAATATGATGTTGTTTAACTTATTTAATCAAATTTATTGTAGGTAAATATAATAGAACCAACCTATATAGGTTTCATAAACATTGTTATGAAGAGGGCAGACGAGGGAGTAAGGATCCAAGTGCAGCTTTAAAGTTCACAAAGTAAAGGGAAGTATAAATGCAGGAACAAATGAAACGTCCACGAGGGGAAAATAAAGAGAAGAACACGAGAAAATAACACGGGGGGGTCTTGCAAGGAGGGCACAGGCAGGAACACGGACCAAGGCAGGATTCAGGAACTAAGAACAGAGCATCAAACATTAAACAACGACCAACAAAGGACAAGGTGAACATGAGGGCTTAAATACAAAACAAGGGGAAACATAGACCAATGGACAAACAGGACTTAATAAGGTGATTAACTAAAGCCAATGACAAAACAAGCAATGAAACAATGAACCAATGAAAAACAGACACATGAACAAGGAGGGAAAACAGGACATGACAGAACTGGTTTCAAAATAAGAGTGCAATATGGAGTGAGACAAGTGCCAGAAACTTAAGAGTGAAGGTACATAAAGACGGTGTGGATCGTTACAGAGCCCCCCCTTTAAGGAGCGGATCCCAGACGCTCCTAACCAAGACTAAGGTCGAGACTAGGTCAGGAGGCAGGGGAGGTGGCCGTAGGGCAGGGTCAGGAGGCCGGGGAGATGGCCGTAGGGCAGGGATCGGGTCAGGGGGTCTAGGGGATGGCCACAGGGCTAGGGCAGGGTCAGAAGGCTTAGGCGATGGCCTCAGGACTGGGACAGGAGGCTTAGGAGAGGGCCACAGGACTGGGACAGGGTCAGGAGGCTTAGAAGATGGCCTCAGGACTGGGACAGGAGGCTTAGGAGAGGGCCACAGGACTGGGACAGGGTCAGGAGGCTTAGGAGAGGGCCACAGGACTGGGACAGGAGGCTTAGGAGATGGCCTCAGGACTGGGACAGGGTCAGGAGGCCAAAGAGAAGGCCACAGGACTGGGACAGGGTCAGGAGGCCCAGGAGAAGGCCACAGGACGGGGTCAGAAGGCCTGAGAGGAGGCCACGAGACAGGGTCAGAAGGCCAGGGAGGAGGCCACGAGACAGGGTCAGAAGGCCAGGGAGGAGGCCACGAGACAGGGTCAGAAGGCCAGGGAGGAGTCGAGGAGGACTCCAGGGACGGTGCCATGGTAGGCGGTGACCAAAGAGGCTTGGAACGTTCCGGAGGCTTGGAAGGCTCTGGGGGATTGGAAGGCTGAGCTGGCGCAGGCGGAACCGTGGAGGGTGGAACCATGAAGGCCCTCAGAGGCAGAGCCGAAGAAGGCGGAGCAGGCAAAGCCGTGGAAGGCAGAACCATGAGGGCCCTCTGGGGCAGAGCCGTAGAAGGCGGAGTTGTGGAAGGGTCAGGGGGCGGAGCAGGAGCAGGCAGAGCCGTGGGAGGCGGAGCCATGTAGGCCCTCTGGGGCAGGGCCGTAGAAGGCGGAGCAGGCAGAGCCGTGGAAGGCAGAACTGAGGACGGGTTTGGAGGCGGAGCCGTGGAAGGGTCTGGTGGCAGAGCAGGCGTAGGCAGAACTGAGGCAGTCTTCAAAGGCGGAGACCTGGGAGGCTCTGGTAACGAAGGCGTGGAAGGCTCGGGTGACAAAGACGTGGAAGGCTCGGGTGACAAAGACGTGGAAGGCTCGGGTGACAAAGACGTGGAAGGCTCGGGTGACAAAGACGTGGAAGGCTCGGGTGACAAAGACGTGGAAGGCTCGGGTGACAAAGACGTGGAAGGCTCGGGTGACAAAGACGTGGAAGGCTCGGGTGACAAAGACGTGGAAGGCTCGGGTGACAAAGACGTGGAAGGCTCGGGTGACAAAGACGTGGAAGGCTCGGGTGACAAAGACGTGGAAGGCTTTGGTGACTGAGGTCTTGAAGGCTCGAGAGGCGGAGCGCTGGGTGGCTCTGGAGGCGGAGCGCTGGGTGGCTCTGGAGGCGGAGCGCTGGGTGGCTCTGGAGGCGGAGCGCTGGGAAGCGGAGCTCTGGGAAGGCTCAAAGGGGGCTGGCTCTAGGACGGTCGAGGCTACAGGCGCAGGCTCTGGCTCTTGGACGGTCAAGGCTTCAGGCGCTGGCTCTTGGTCGGTCGAGGCTACAGGCGCTGGCTCTGGCTCTGGCTCTTGGACGGTCGAGGCTACAGGCGCTGGCTCTGGCTCTTGGACGGTCGAGGCTACAGGCGCTGGCTCTGGCTCTTGGACGGTCGAGGCTACAGACGCTGGCTCTGGCTCTTGGACGGTCGAGGCTACAGACGCTGGCTCTGGCTCTTGGACGGTCGAGGCTACAGACGCTGGCTCTGGCTCTTGGACGGTCGAGGCTACAGACGCTGGCTCTTGGACGGTCGAGGCTACAGGCGCTGGCTCTGGCTCTGAGGACGGGGCCGTGAAGGGTGGAGACTGGTGAGCGGAAGCCCCTCCTCTTCTCCTCCTCTTCCTGGTTGACGAGGCTGGCAACGCCAGTGCTGGGACGGACGAGGCTGGCAACGGCGGCTCTGGGGCGGACGAGACTTCCAGCTCGTTGGCCGTGGCCGGCGTGGGTGTTGGCTCGCTGGCCGTGGCCGGCGTGGGCTCGCTGGCCGTGGCCGGCGTGGGCGTTGGCTCGCTGGCCGTGGCCGGTGGAGTCTGGGAAGCAGAAGCCTTTCCTCTTCTCCTCGCGGACGGGGTTGTCAACGCTGGCCCTGGGACAGACGAGACTGGGGGTGTGTTGGCCGTGGCAGGCGTGGGACACCCAGGGGCCCTGCCCGGAATTGAGAGAGGCGGCTCCCCTGCAGCGTAAGTTTCCACGATCAGGTCCACATACTCCTGCAAGGTGCAATCCTCGATCTCCGGCAAGTCCCTCCTTGGGCGGACGGGTACATTGTACTTGTAAATGCTCTTTAGAACCTGGTCGTCCCAACCGGAGCAGCTGGCCACATTGGAAAAGAAATAGGAGAACTCACGTATGGTCAGGTTTGCCCTAGCAAGCTCCACGAAAAAAGCTGCTGGATCCATTAGCGGTTGGTCGTTCTGTTATGAAGAGGGCAGACGAGGGAGTAAGGATCCAAGTGCAGCTTTATTTAAAGCTCACAAAGTAAAGGGAAGTATAAATGCAGGAACAAATGAAACGTCCACGAGGGGAAAATAAAGAGAAGAACACGAGAAAATAACACGGGGGGTCTTGCAAGGAGAGCACAGGCAGGAACATGGACCAAGGCAGGATTCAGGAACTAAGAACAGAGCATCAAACATTAACATTAGCATTAGCATTGAACAGAACCTCTAACATTAAACAACGACCAACAAAGGACAAGGTGAACATGAGGGCTTAAATACAAAACAAGGGGAAACATAGACCAATGGACAAACAGGACTTAATAAGGTGATTAACTAAAGCCAATGACAAAACTAGAACTGATAAACAAGCAATGAACCAATGAAAAACAGACACATGAACAAGGAGGGAAAACAGGACATGACAGAACTGGTTTCAAAATAAGAGTGCAATATGGAGTGAGACAAGTGCCAGAAACTTAAGAGTGAAGGTACATAAACAAAGACGGTGTGGATCGTTACACATATGTATATCTCATTTTAGATGCTGTAAATATGTTAATACTGTACATTTAAGTGTCTATACTAATGAAATGTGCTAGAGCACCTTATGTACCAATACTTAAAAATTCTAATGAGTTCAAATTGGAAATGCCTATGGAAAAGTTGATAGCAGATATTCATTTTAAAAGGAGGTATGTGGATTACAGTTGATCTGATTCTGCTCTGTCATGTACTTGCAGTTTCATAGGGATCATACAGATGTAAAAGGTGGAGTTTGTTTACAATTGTATGGAGATAACTGAGTTTAAAGGTGAACGCTAATCAAATGGTTTAAAATCTCACTTGCCGAACCCCTTTTCTCTTTCCCTTTCATCTCATTCTACTAAGAATGGTAACTATAAGGTTTAACTTGATAAAATACAATGATGTAGAAAACCAATATGATTTTGTAACCAGGGATTTTCATGTTTTATTACCTACACATATAACATCAATAAAAAAAAATGTAATGTTTAGTATGTAAATATTTGTTTGTGTATGAAGAAAAATCTGATGAAAATTAATATCATGTCTCGTGTACCATTCTCAAGATATAAAACTATTTTTAAGCGGGAAATTTTTAAGAGTCTAAAACAAAGGACCATAACTCAACTGTCAGAAAAGACAGCCCAGTTGACAATGTGACAATGTGGGTTGATTTTAATATATATGTATGTATATGTATGTGTGTATGTATATGTGTGTGTATATATATATATATATATATATATATATATATATATATATATATATATATATATATTACTTTGTTAAATATTGTTGTTTTTGTTATGTGCTCTGTCTGTCTCTCCCGCACTCTGCGTTCCTTAGATAATTAGCCACACCTGAGGCTCGTCAGGAGTGTTACCCAGCCACTCTATAAAGAGAGCAGTGTGAACACTGCTTGGAGAGGTTCACTTCTCCCCTGCTCCAGACTTGTGTTGTAGTTGAATGTGAAAACTGGTGTGTTGATCTGGTGTTTGTAGTTCACCTTTTCGTGTGTGAGCATTGGTGTTAAAAATAGCATGTAGCTTTGCTACGAGGTCGTGATTTTTCTTTCTAATTTTGTTTTGGTAATTAAGAGGTATTGTAGCTAAAACCATCTACATATATATATTTACTTTTACTTCTTATGGGGAGCGGTAGGGAGATTGAGTCACCTTTTTATTTTACATGTCAATCCCTTTTTTTTGGTTAGTCAGGGAGTGGAGGGAAGCATATGTTGTTTATTTATGTTCTTTTACCTGTGTAGGTCATTTAGTTCTCCTTCCATTAGTAAGACTCTTTTGTTTGTTGTTTTGGTGACCTTCTCTTGAAGATTAATACCCCCATTTTTCTCTGTTTAAAAACAAACCTTTTTACGTTTGCATCAAGGATGAGTGGCTCACATTTCTGGGGCAGAGGACTGAAGGGAACCCACCACGTTTATGTTTTTTATTTAATCCTGTTACCCTCTCCCAACCCTAGACGGGGAGAACTTGTAACACTTCTTATTGGCTCAGGACACCTTTGGGGGATGCAGACAATTTTAGTTCAAATAGTTCCAAACAGGAAGAACTCTTGCTCTCTTCGTCTCTTCACTCTTCTGCCTACACGTGCCAATGTGAGATCCAAGGGAGCTCAGGACTCGACGTCCCAAGAAGGCCTCACTTCACAGCTAAAATCATCATCTCATACAGACAATAAATTAGATCATACAGAAGTTAAAACATTGACGGAACAAACTTTCTACTAAGAACCAAGCCACAAAAAGAACACAAGGAAACGCCATAAAGACACGCAAGTACATCTCCAATATTGTGCTGAAAGTGCGGGTGTATTAATCAAATAATTTGTGTAATACCTTAGCAAATTGATGTAGACACAAAGGATAACTGGTTCTTCAGGTTTTGTCAACAGACTCCGTAAAAGTTCATTTTCACTACTGATCTGTTACTTCACATTCTGTCACTTTTCACCAACCTGTCTCATGTATATATGTGTTAGATTAGATTTATGATTAGAATAGTAATAAAGTTTGTCTGTGTTCAGAGACGACTTGAATGTGGTATAATATGATAAATAATTTTATCCCTTTTTCTGAAAGATTTAGCTTCAAAGCTGTACCTAAATACATGTGATATTATTTTCAATAAGCCATGAGAATAATATCACTCCAATAAGTGAATAAATCATAATTCACTTATTAAAGCCAATTCCTTACAGTAAAAATTGTGAGCTGATACAACTAGACGTTGTATTACGATTTCAATGGTGGAGAATCTATTAAGACAAATAAAATAGTTATTTGTCATTTATCTCATTTATAATGGTCATCGAACGTTGCTAGTTTTAATACTTTTTGTGTCATAAACCACTGAGATTTGATACACCCTGATTGTTAACTGTTCTAGGAAGAAAATATGTCAAGAATTCAAAATCTTGGGGCTATGGAGATATTAAAAGTCACTTACGTGCTGAAGCTTAAGCCCTAGAGCAGCAGGCCGCAAGACCAAGAGTCAGTTTGGACGGTGAAATGAAGGAAATTCTGTGTCAATTGATCTGCGTCTCTGCAATGCTGACAAAGGTTATTGCTGACTTGGAGGATCTTGCTGTAATATGTTCATCACACACTGCCATGGAGACAAAATTCACTGAGATGGTTACAAGAGTGGCAGAGGTCGAGAAACGGATGGATTATCTGGCGTGATTGGAGAGGGAATTAGCTGTTAATCCGCTAGCGAACAAGGTGGAATTGGAGCATATCTGGGAAAAGTTGGAAGACCTTGAGAATCGTACCCGGTGAAACAACGTCTGAATTTTTTGAATGCCTGAGGACAAAGAAGGCTGAGATATGGTGGAATTCCTAGATGTGCTCTTCCTGAGTCTGTCTGACATAACAGGCCATGAGCTAGAAATCGAGGGAGACAGAGTTCTGGCTCAGAGTTCCACAGAGGGAGACAGGCCCAATCAATTCTGGACAAATTTCTGAGATTATGCAATAAAGATCTTGTGTTACGCGAGGCAGGGATTAAAGGCTTTCTTGGAAGAACCAAAGCAAATTCGACAAGAGATTATTAAATATTATTAAAATGAATTGTATTCCAAAATGTAACCTGTTGTAATATGTCCTTGTAGATGTCCCTCTTTTATTTCAAGCAATTTGATAGCATAGCAAAGTCCTTCATTTAGAATGGTAGGCATCCAAAATTACATTTGAATAAGTTACGTAGGCCAATTGACAAAGGTTTGCCAGGCCTACCCAAGATTTTGTTTTATTATTACTACTCTCTGTAACCTATATGAGTGTTGAGATCTTTTGAAAATTTGGCTCAACATTTTCAGATTTCCAGATCTTAGTTTTATAAGTATTTACAGCTGCGCCACCTGCTCTGTATTGTTTTTGGGAGTAGCACACACCCCCTAACGCAGCAGATACTCTGGGAGAGGTGATTAATGCTGTAATTATGACATCAAGATGTTGTTAAAGTCAAAGAACTCTGTGAGAACCAAGTCATAAAAACTCTCACACAGAAGAACATTTTCACCACATCCTACTGAGCAAGGACAATAAAACACAAATCTCACATCTGACCACTATCTCACCTCAGGCCAATTTAGGCCTATTCTCGAAAAACTCACAAACATCTGCCCCCCTCTACTCCTTCCCCTTCCCAGAATCACTTCAAACTCACCTAAGATCTACATGCATCAAAATATCATGTCTGATGTATACAAATAGTGTGACTAGGCATAATGTTTGGTTTGGTGAATGGTAGAACAGTGCTTTCACCTACTGTTGCACTTGTGTACACAGTAGTGTGACAATAAAGTGATTTGATTTGATTGATTGGTATATGGTCTCTTTCCCATGTTGATAAATCTATTGGTAACACAGTTATAAGGTCTTTGCCAAATGCTTCATATTTCTGGAGGTCTGTCCCCATCCCTGCCTGTATGTTAATAAGGTATGTCCCCAGGACTTCCAAACCTAGCCACTCCCAAAATTCCCTTTGTTCATGGTTTGGGTATTTAAGGAAATGTGACGCATTGTTCATGTTTCTCTGTAGTCAGACGATCCCACACATAACGTGTGTAATTTTAATAATGGGAATCTGTTAAATAATGGGAATTTCTCCCACACAGTTTACTGTGTGTAGTTAACAGGTAATTGCAATTTGAATTTCTTATGTTTTGATAAAATGTCTAAAATTGGCTTATTATTGTCTAATTGGAATTGATTAATTTATTATTTTACCTGGTAAATAAATTGTTACATTTGAGTTTATTCTGATTTACTCTGATACTATTGTCTTCAGTAGATTACGTAAAGTCCATGTTTCCGCAAATCTTCGACCAGGTTAGCAGCGGACTAAAGCCCGGTTTTGAGTGGAGCATGGGGTACACCGACTGAGACTTTAGAGCTCCGACTAACAAATTTGCATTATTTAAAGTGTACTTAGTGTGTACAGTCTCGATTGGGAATTTCGGTTTAGTGTCGACCAAGCCTAAATCGGGTGAAGTCTAAACCTCTGGTTATTGTAATATTTTCTAGCTAAGTGTACATAGGAAACTATGGCATGATCATATAAAACTATTTTAACTTGGGTATGTTGGTCTATCTTTGTAAATTTAGTGGTCATGAACTCTGGGTAGAAATGTTACTCTAATTAAGTGTTTACTATCTAAGGGGACTAAACTAAATACTTGTAGATAAAAGGGCAAGCAGGAGCAGCCATCTAATTAGTATTTAGTCAATTACTTGTTTAATGACCAATACTGGCGTATTTGTGACCGTGAGATCCACGTACATGGCCGGTGCAAGACTCTCTAAGCGACAGGAATCAGAATGAATGAGTACAATATAAAATAGAGTTAAATATGATGATTAAATGTAAAATCAAATTTAATAATAATAACTAAGATTAGAACATTAATATATTCTTAGAAACTTTTATAATTGGAGTCAGATAAAATAAATGAGGATCTTAAAATGAATAATATAGTTATTTAACTGGAACGAAATATCTTAAACTGAACGTGCATGATAAGACGTTCTGTCTTACACAGGAGACCTTCAGCCACGCCATTGGATTCCGTCCTTGGGCCAGTTGGATGGCTATCCTATTCCTCCTTTACCTAATCCCTTCACCCCCTTACAAAGCTTTTGGAAAAGGTCATAAAGCATCAGTGTATTACTCTCTGCTAATTCAGTGTCTGGTAGTCGTAGCTTTAACTTCTATCAAGAGATTATTAACTTGGTAGTGCGGGTTAGGATTCTAAAAAACATCAAGTCTGCATCTAGAGCTGCAAGGGTGCACCTTATGCAATTCCAGATTTACATAGAATCTATTGGACCCCCTCTAGATTTTATAGGCTTGGTCTTAAAACACACCCACATACTGGCGATGCCAACCAGAAGATGGAGACACAACCCATGTTTTTTTGGGGTGTATTAAGATCCAAGAATTTTGGTTGAAGGAGTTTTATGTGTGACGTTTTGGGCACTCAAATTTCACTTTGCCCCAGATTCTGCATTTTGGCCAGTGGGGCGGTCATACATTTGGGGGAAAAACACATAAAAAACTGGGTTCTGACCAGTATCATGATTGGCAGGCAAATATTTTAAGGGGATGGAAATCAGATGGAGTGCCCTCATGTCCGGAGTGGTGTGAGGAGATGGGGAGGGTGGCTGCTTTCGAGGAGGGGTCAAACAGAATGCTCTGGGATTAAATTGTTTGATAGGAAGTGGGGCAACTACTGTTTTTTGAGGGACTCTCGCGGAGGGGCTGTGGAGAGAGTAGCTTAGTTTTAATTTGTCAAGTCAATTCAACCTTTATTTATAGAGCACATTTAAAAACAACAGAAGTTGAAGTGCACCCAAAGTGCTTTACAGATCAAACATACAAAATATAAAAAATTAAAATTAAAAATAAAACATAATAAAATAAGTAAAAGCTTTCAAATACATCATGTATTAATACACCCACCTATTCAATGATCTATTCAAAAGCCACAGAATAAAAATACGTTTTTAAAGAATATTTAAAAATGGCTAGTGATGAAGCTGATCTCACATGGAAAGGGAGACTTTCCAGAGATTAGGACCCATCATTGAAAAGGCATGGTCATCCTTAGATCTATAGCGGCAATGAGGATCCTTCAATAGAAGTTGATCAGAAGACCTGAGTGCTCAGGTGGGGGAGTAAGGGTGTAGAAGGTCACTGATGTATTGGGGCGCGAGACCGGATAGTGTCTTGTAGACATAAATCAGAATTTTTAAATCGACCCTGAATTTCACTGGAAGCCAGTGTAGAGATGCTAAAACCGGGAAATGTGATCCCTCTTTCTTGACACTGTTAAAAGCCTAGCTGCCACGTTTTGAGCAAGCAGTAGGCGAGATAACGCAGTTTGGGGTAGACCAATGTACACTGAGTTACAATAGTCTAACCTTGATGTGATAAGTGAGTTGATCACAATTTCTTTCTAAGTCTTTATAGGAAAGAAAGTGTTTTATTTTAGTGATTGATCTCAGGTGGAATTATAATAGTATTTTCTTTTTTGCTTTCTTTTTTTGTTTCTGTGTATTTTGGGTCAGGGTGGGGTAATAGTATGGGTTAAATGATTAATGTGATTCAATGTATATGTTGTGTTTTTTCCTTGTGATATGTCTATGAATCAATAAAAAATGTTAATTGAAAAAACAAATACTGCAAAATCAGTGCATCTAAAAGAACAAATGATGGGTGGTCTGTCACACATGGCTAGGGCAAAAGCACAAGCCACCAAGACATACAGTATACTGCACTTTCAAAGATCACTTCAAAAGTAGAGCCACCACTCCTTTTTATGAATTATTTGAACAGCAAAAGGGCTGGCAGCATATTTTCTAAAAAGATAAACATTTCAAGGGAGGAATTATTTAAAAAGCTGCCTAAATGGGGAATGCGGCATTTAATGTACATCATTGAAAGATGACTATGACCTAATAAGCTGCCTACTGCTTATGAAAGAAAATGTACCCTGCACGTGATAGATTTGGAACACCATATATAGGCAGTTGCACATCATATGCATATGCTTCCTTGTGCAAAATGTAGGGCAGCATGATTATGACAAAAATCATAATTATTGATTATTGCCATTGATATTGTAATCATGTGTATTAATGTTGATTAAAAGGTTAATTAAACAACAGTGATGGCACAAAGTTGGCAACCACGTGGTTCTTCAGAGTACCAGATTTTAATGGTGGAAAAGAGCT
The DNA here is from genome assembly GCA_032164185.1 of Moxostoma hubbsi. Taxonomy (NCBI): domain Eukaryota; kingdom Metazoa; phylum Chordata; class Actinopteri; order Cypriniformes; family Catostomidae; genus Moxostoma; species Moxostoma hubbsi. The sequence continues at coordinate 5,218,606 of JAVLUX010000026.1, forward strand.
TCACTCAAGTTTTTTTAGGCATGTTCTACCCATTAAATATTGTAATAATATCTGTAAATGTTAGGCCTAATACATTTAAGGGATATCTATGGTATAGAAGACATATATGTAGTTTTTCTTCTGAACTATCAACAAAACCAGTTTCTCTAAAGCCTTAGAAAGGTGGCATAAAATAAAAAACTACCATCAGATATGCAATATGTCTTTATTGCTTAAGTTGTTGATCCATGTAGAGTAAATAATATGACATTTAAAATGTTGAAACTTATTAACAGCCAATTTAAATTGACCAAATGACTTGTGTTGTGGTGGTGAGAATGCCCATTAATTCCCTTAGATCTTCAATAGTGATCTTGTTCGTGTAAGATTGTCGTTAGATCATATTTGGCCTATGTAGTTGCACTTTGGAAATCAAAAACAGCTATTTGCGATCTGAGCTTGTGCAAAATTTTAAAATTGTAAATCTACCGAAGGGGCGAATGGGCCTTATTAGAGCAGACGCGATAACAATAATAGCGGTTTGTGAAATATGCTATTCATGCCATATTCTTTATGTTGGCTACATCTCCAAAACAAGTTTAGAACAGATAAGCTGAACTAATTGTTTGCTATATTATATAAATCAAAGTCACATTGGCCTATTTAATAACATGACAAAACTAAACCGTTATTACATTTTTAATATATTGTATAAGTTAAATATTTATGCCATGTCTATGCCTTGATTAAAACAGGAGCATTTTAGTTTTGTTGTGTTGCTCATTTGCAGTGTATTTGCCATCTACATTGCAAGCGAGCAGCGCAACATGGAATGAATCCAAAATAATTTGAATGTGCTTTTCACTTTTGCTTCTTTTCTAGTGTCAGGTGATGTTCCTTGACTATTAATTTTCATGCACCACCGTGAACAGAGGTGGAACATAAAGCAAGCATCTGGGCATTAGACTGTTGAAAACTTACACATCAGGATCAGTTTTCATTACTGACAGGATGGAAGAGTAATTTAAGCATCTCTGATTGCCCATTGCCATTTCATTCCTCCTGTGATTGGTTAGAAAACTCAACTGCTGCAAAAACACCTTGTAAATAGAAACCATTGACAGAACTGGAGCAAACTTAAATTAAAGGCTGTAATCGTCATTTTTCATGATTACTTAATTGTGGCAGCCGTAATCGCAATTCGTTTTTCAATTAAATGTGCGGTCCTAGCAAAATGCATAGGAATCTCACAATTAATTAAAATTTTAATTTTAGTGTTTGTTATTTGCTAATCTAACAATGCAATACTCAATAGAGTATAAATGAGCACACACATGTATTTGATACATTTTTCAATATTTGGTATAAATATTAAGTATTAAATGTTTTAATAACATTACACTAGTTTTGTCAACACTTTACATTGACCCTGTTTAAATGCACCAATTACATTTTTTCAGGGTTTTTGCAGAAAGTGGTGTTCTGAACATTTTACCTAGACTGCTTCAGAAATTAAGTGAAGATGGTTTAAAAGAATGTTCTATATTCAATACATGTTAGGCTAAATCAACAGCATTTGTGGCATAATCATAATATTGGGGGGGGGGGGGGGGTCTTTGTGCCACCACCGCCAAGATGCCGCACTAGGCAGGTTGCCCATGCCTAAATCTGCCACTGTTGATATTACATCATCGTGGTAATGAAGTCAAATCTTAAAATGCTTACAGACATATCCTTTATGTCTTATGAGTATTTTAACGTAAAAAATGTGCCCCCATTTGCTTCCATTTTAAGTATCTCACTGGAACCTCAATTTATTTTTATTTATTTTTTTAAGAAAAGAATGAATACTAATATATATATATTTGTGGAAATCAACAATATGTCATAAATGCTTTTGATTAAGCTTAACTTGTATTGAACCCAGAACATTCCTTTAACATACCTACTATACATTTCTGCCAGAAAATGCAAATTATGTGGCCACGTAAATGCAAATAGAAACAGAAAAAGACTGAATAACTAAAGTAACCTCAGATCAGCTTCAGATCTATCGCTACAATAAAGTAAACATGGAAAGAATTAAACATTTCTGGGCAGTACAGTGAAAAAAGGGAACGAAATCACACATATAAATACACACTGTCATATATTCCTGTTTTTGTGCTTTTATGTTGAAATTCTTGTTTAGTTCCCACTTTCCTGTTTTTTTTTTTTGTTTGTTTGTTTTTGTAGCCCTTTTATAGTTTTATTTAATGATTGGTTCTCCCTGATTGTTTCCCCAGATAATCCTCCGAGCTTTTTTCACACACCGTCTGTTGTATATATCCTGGAGGGAGGGAAGCACACCCCCGATGATGTTTCTGGCAGTTCGCACCACCCTTTGCTGGTCTTTGCGGTTGTGGGCGGTGCTATTGCCGTACCAGGCGGTGATGCAGCCAGTCAGGATGCTCTCTACAGTATTGGTGTAGAACCGTGTGAGGATGTGGTGGTTCATTCCAAACTTCCTCAGCCATCTCAGGAAGAAGAGGCACTGGTGAGCCTTCTTCACAACGGCCTCGGTGTGGACGGACCATGTGAGTTCCTCAGTAATGTGGACACTGAGGAACTTGAAGCTGCTGACTCTCTCCACCGGTGCTCCATTAATGGTGATGGGGCTGTGTTCTCTGTCTTTCTTCCTGAAGTTCACCACAAGCTCCTTGGTTTTACTGACATTGAGGGAGAGGTTGTGCTCTTGACACCAGCGCGTCAGAGTGTGCACCTCCTCTCTGTAGGCTGTTTCATCATTGTCAGTGATCAGACCTACCACCGTCGTATCGTCAGCAAACATAATGATGGCATTGGAGCTATGTGTCGCCACACAGTCATGTGTGTAAAGGGAATACAGGAGTGTGGCGTTCCACTTTACAAAAATCAAGAGTTCATGGGAAACTTGCCACAAATTGGTGACTGATCATTTTCACATTGTTGCCAAAGGATTACTGCAGGTTCACCACTACAGTTGAAGAGCTACAAACTTCTGGAAACATTTGTGGTGAATTATAAGCTCATTTACATGTGAAAATAATGAGTGGAAAATTTGCTGCAAATTTGTAGTAAGTTTGCGGCTAGTTTGCCAGAACAGATTTTTCGAAAAAGGGCTCAGAATGAGAGAGAAGTGTAAGTGCAGTGGCAAGCAGGTTTTTTGAATGTCAGAACATCTGTGTTTTCTCTTGTGAATGGATGTGTTTGAAAGTCAAAGTGTTTTTTTTTTTGCAGAGTTTCTCTCACTAGTGAGCACTGAGCAGGAAATAGAAAATCCAGAGTAGTGCTGGAGTGAATGATTACAGACTGTTTTGAGTGGGAAGTAGAAATTTCTGTCACTCCATTTCAATTACGTATGCTGTGTATTGGTGACATGCAAAGCTTGATGCATTGGCTTCTTTTGGAATAACTTTTATTGAGTTTTTGTCTCAAACACAAGCTACAAAATATTGACTTTTTTGCAGAACTGTTGTGTAAAAGCAATTAACACTTGCAATTGTGCTGTTGGTCTAAAAATTCAGCAAGTTTGTGATTACCTGTGGCACAAGGCTGTATATTCAACAGCACTCATGCCCATACGATATTACTTAATTACATCATCAAATGTTGGCCATGTAGGACATGTTGAAATCTAGTAAAGACTTGTTAAAACATGTAGTATGGACCTGCTTTAATTCAACTGAAAGAGAAATACTAAAATATAAATAATTTAATGCAGGAGAGAAAGTATGAGTCTTGAATTTCTCTTGCCCTTTATGAATAATGATATAACATTTTAGGGGACGTTAGTGGTCACTTTTAGTATGTCATGTCTGTATGAGCTCAATTGAAGTTTTTAATTTTTTTGGAGAGCAGAGAGTGTGTAAAAGGGTAAATGAAGTCCAAGTGACCTGAAAAATCATTGGAAACTTTATTAGGGCAGATGTGAGCTCATTGTGGAGTGTTTAACACATCTGAAGTGACTGCAATAGCTCCATTAATGACGCAGTCCAGCTCATTAGCATTAGTTTTACTCAAAACTTAGTCACAACAAGGGTCACTGAAGAAGAAAGGTTTTCTGCTCTGTCATTTCAATAGCTGCAATAGGATCCCAGAGTTCAGGATAACTAGGATGACTAGGTTTTCTAGATGGCTAAAAAGGGTGGGCTTTTATTTCAGGTTTGAAATAATCTGATCTTATAGAATCATGCTACTTGCATTTTTGCAAATGACGTGGCTCTTGGTACATATCGCCACAGTTTCCTGCTAAAATGAACACTAGAGGTGCCACAACCACAACTACTTTTATTCTGCCTTCATGTGCTGTTGGAATTATCGTAAATGAGAGTTTCCCACTCGGAAGTTGCATACGAACGATCCCTGCAGTCATAATTATGAATCTCTGAGATTTTCACAGTTGGGAAGAGATGTAAACCTTTAACATCACAGAGGAGAGGACAGTTTCTGCAGAAAGTGATATGTTTTATTAATTTTTCTAAATACAGCTAATTGTTGGCACTTGCTGTCTCAGTCACATATATTTCTGAACTGTGAAAATGGAGCTCATTATTAGAACAGTAGAGAAAAGTCTTGCACTGAAACGTGGACACAAAAGTACTTGGATCCTTCAGTCACAAAAAAATCAGATTTTTGAGTTTGCTAGATTTTAAATAATAAAACAACAGATACAGTGTTCAAAAATATATATATTTCAACTCCTTCTGGTTGTCAAATGTTAGTGGAACATGTGCAAAGTTCATGTTCTGAACTACAACTGTGGTTCCCCTTCTGTCACTCTCTCTTGACGTAGTGTCGAAGGAAGTGACACAAGGGGTCTTCTCGGACGCCGAATCGTACCTCTGAACCTGAGAAAAGGCCAATGTCAAGTTGGCAGACAGAATTTGCATGCCCCGCCCCGGACATACGGGTATAAGGGAAACCGGGGCAGCGAATGCCAGTCAGAATTTTTCTTCAGAGCCGAATGGTTGTACCGCAAGTAGCTGAAACACACACCTGTTTCACTCACCTCTACCAGCGAGAAGCATTGCTGTTGGATCCGCACGGCGCATTTCCAGCTGGCGTCTCACTCTCTGCACGCTGTGCAGTCCACGCCCCAGGGCGCTTCGACAGCGCTTCTTTCTGTTTGAAAGAGTGTTCTCCTCCTAAAAGAGTATATTTTCTCTAAAAGAGTTTGAGTTCCCACTCATAAAAGAGCAATACACAGCAGGCGTTGAACGTCCTTTTCAGGACGCGTCTTTTTAAAGATGTCTTTCCGCCTCTGTGTAGTTCCTGGATGCGGTTGAATTCTCTCCACTTCTGACGGTCATAAGAGCTGCCTCGCGTGCCTGGGCTGCGATCACACGCAGGCAGCGTTTTATGAATGGTTCATGTTCTCAGTGCGAGAACATAACCATGGCAACATTGCGGTCGTGCTTTCTTTTGTCATGAGAGAAAGCCACTTCAGCCGCCCCCTGCGTCGTTCCTTCTTCCCACGGGATTGAGGTCGACCCGGTTGGCGATGAAGGTGATTTGGAGATGACCACAGGCTCGGTTTCGCCGGGTAAATCCCCACGAACCACCCGCCCACCAGCACGCTTGTTTGCTTCCGTCCGAGCTCGGGAAGAGTGCGGCTCGCTTCTCGGCCAGCCGGCATTTTCCCTTGAGCTCCCGGAATTGGATGACGACATCGCCGCTGCATCGGAGAGCGTCACAGCGGCGTCTGGCGCTGATGGCTCGCCTGGGCTGCCACCTCCGGGTCTGCTCGCCCAGTCTGAGGCTGATTTGCAGATATCCGCTATGCTTTCCCGGGCCGCCGCGAGCGCGAGGCTGGACTGGAGATGCTCTCACTACCCTGGATGGAACACCGCCACCTGGCAGGACTGAACTACTCTCCAGAGCCGTAGAATGACGTCATCACTGACCTCAAAAGTCTACAGCTCCACTGGACAGGCCGCCTCCGCCCTGCATGCCATGGCTCTCCTGCAAATTCACTAAGCCAAGGCACAGATCTGCACCTGGGTAGTTCCAACCCCGATGTGCTACAGTAACTGCGCTCTGCTCCAACCTCGCTCTCAGAGCTACGAATGTCATGGCGCAGGCACTCGGGTGGACGATGGCCACACCCGTGGTCCAGGAGCGCCACCTCTGGCTGAACACGGTCGAGATGCATGGCGTTGACAAGTCACGATTTCTCAACGCCCCCGCCTCCCAGCTCGGCCTCTTCGGCGACACCATCGACGACTTTGCCCAGCAGTTCTCGGTGGTGAGGAAGCAGATGGGGACAGTTTCTCACATCATGCCGCGGCGCCACCCAGTCAGCGCGCCCACACCCCGCCTGCTCGCCGAGGGCGTCCCCCCCTGCGACAAGAAAGCAACAACAGGTAGCTCCGCAACCTGGGCCCAGCTCTCAGCCCCAGCGTCGAGCACCTCGCAGGCGGCGTACGCCCCCCGTCTCCAGGACCCCCTCTCGGACCAGAAATGCTCCGAAGCGCTCCTGAGATGGACACCCCAGGCAGTCAGATGTTCGCTCCGGAGATGGTTTCAAGACCACTCCGTCCCCCGGTGGAGGGCCGGGAAGAGAATCCTTGTTTTCACCTGCCGCACCGCCTTCGGGCTGCGGTACCTACAGAGCGATTCCCTCACTCCCTGGGTCATTCAGCCGGTGTGTGCTGTTCTCACGGCACCCCGGCCCTACATCTCTCCAGTCCCGGTTTCCCGGACGCAGCTCTCTCACCTCCGGCCCTGCGACTGTCCAACCCCGGCAGGCCAGCGCTGACGAGTTTCGAAGACGCCCTCTCGGGACCTCTTCCTCAGTCTCTAATCCGCCCCCTGCCGGGTGTGCGGAGTAAGGTTCTTTTGCCTCCAGACGCATTATAACCTTCTCCCCCTGCCGCGAAGCCCCGCCCGGTACGTCAAATGTGATCGTGCCCTTAGTTCCCCTCGCACGAAGTTTGGACGCGTGGTTATTGCTTCCCAACCTGTCGCGCTGGTTGGCCAGGACCATCCGACTCGGCTCTGCGATTCAGTTCGCCCGGCTCCCGCTTCAGCGGTATTCGCTCCACTCTAGTGCGCGGCCAACAAGCCAGTGCCTTACGAGCAGAGATTTTTACACTGCTCCTCAAGGACGCGATAGAGCCCATCCCTCCAGCCGAGATGAAGAAGGGTCTCTACAGCCCTTACTTCATCGTACCCAGAAAAAGTGGCGGGTTGCGACCAATCTTGGACTTGCGTGTTCTCAACCGGGCCCTGCTCAGACTCACCTGCGTTCGACAGCTAGATTGGTTCGCTGTGGTAAACCTGAAGGACGCGTACTTCCACGTCTCTATTTTGCCGCGACACTGACCCTTCTTACGGTTCGCGTTCGACGGCCAGACGTATCAGTACAAGGTCTTCCCCTTCGGCCTGTCCCTGTCCCCTCGCATCTTCACCAAGGTCGCAGAGGCCACTCTTGCCCCCCTAAGGGTAGTGGGCATCCGCATACTCCACTATCTTGACGACTGGCTCATTCTGGCCCACTCTCGAGTTACTGTGTGCTCACAGGGACCAGGTGCTCAGGCACCTCAGCTGTCTAGGGCTTCAGGTCAACTGGGAAAAGAGCAAGCTCACCCCGGTTCAGAGCATCTCCTTTCTCGGTATGGAGTTAGACTGGGTCTCAATGACAGCGCGTCTCACCAACGAGCGCGCCCAGTCAGTGCTCAGGTGCCTCGCTCGCTTCAAGCCTGGCACAGCGGTCCTCTAAAACATTTCCAGAGGCTCCTGGGGCATATGTCATCCTCAGCCGCGGTCGCGCCACTTGGGTTGATGCATATGAGACTGCTACAGCACTGGCTACAGACCCGAGTCCCGAGATGGGCATGCGCCACATCACGCATCGTGTGACAATCACCCTTGCCTGCCATCAAACTTTCAGCCCATGGACAGACCTCTACTTCCTACGGGCCAGAGTTCCCTTACAGCAGGTGTCCAGACGTGTTGTGGTAACCACAGACGCCTCTCGACTGGGTTGGGGCGCCGTGTGTAATGGGCACGCTGCCGCTGGCACCTGGAAAGGTCCCCGGCAGCGTTGGCACATCAATTGCCTAGAGTTGATGGCTGTTATTCTTGCTCTATGGAGGTTTATTCCACTAATCCGAGGCAAGCATGTTCTGATTCACTCAGACAGCACTGCGACGGTAGCATACATAAATCGCCAGGGCGGTGTGCGCTCTCGTCATATGTCACAACTCGCCCGCCATCTCCTCCTCTGGAGTCAGCCGCGACTCAGGTCACTGCTCGCCACTCATATCCCTGGCAACCGCAACACGACGGCGGACGCGCTGTCGTGACAGGTTTTCGCCCAGCGGAGAGTGGAGGCTCCACCCCCAGGTGGTCCAGCTCATTTGGGACCGATTCGGCAAGGCACAAGTAGACCTCTTTGCCTCCCAGGACAACTCCCATTGCCCGCTCTGGTATTCCCTGATAGATGCTCCCCTCGGGACAGATGTGCTGGCACACAGCTGGCCCCAGGGGCTGCGCAAGTACGCATTTCCCCCAGTGAGCCTTCTTGCCTCGGTGCTGTGCAAGATCAGGGAGGACGAGGAACAGGTTGCCTTGGTGGCCCCTTACTGGCCCACCCGCACCTGGTTTTCGGAACTCATGCTCCTCATGACAGCCCCTCCCTGGAAAATCCCCCTGAGGAAGGACCTTCTTTCTCAGGGACGGGGAACCCTCTGGCATCCGCGCCCAGACATCTGGAATCTCCATGTCTGGCCCCTGGATGGGACGCGGAAGATCTAGTAAATCTACCACCTGCTGTCGTAGATACGATCAATCAAGCCAGAGCTCCCTCAACCAGGCAACTCTACGCACTAAAGTGGTGTTTGTTCACGAATTGGTGTTCTTCCCGAGCCGAAGACCCACAGAGATGCGCAGTTCGGTCAGTGCTTCTATTCCTACAGGAGAGACTGGAGGGGAGGCTGTCCCCCTCCACCTTGAAGGTGTATGTAGCTGCTATCACAGCCCACCACGATGCAGTAGATGGCAAGTCCCTTGGTAAGCACGACTTGATTATCAGGTTCCTGAAAGGCGCCCGGAGACTACATCCTCCCCGGCCTAACCTGTTTCCCTCTTGGGATCTCTCAGTGGCCCTCTCGGGCCTTCAGAGACCCCCATTTGAGCCGCTTGATTCAGTCGAGCTCAAGGCCCTCTCCTTGAAGACGGCCCTCCTGATTACGTTAGCCTCAATCAAGAGGGTAGGAGACCTGCAAGCGTTCTCTGTCAGCGACTCTTGCCTGGAGTTCGGTCCGGCACTTTCTCACGTTATCCTGAGACCCCGACCGGGCTACGTGCCCTAGGTTCCCATGACCCCTTTCAGGGACCAGGTCGTGAACCTGCAAGCACTGCCTTGGGAGGAGGCAGACCCAGCCCTTTCGTTGCTGTGTCCGGTGCGTGCTTTGCGTACCTATGTGGACCACATGCAGAGCTTTAGATACTCTGAGCAGCTCTTTGAATGCTTTGGCAGATGGCAGAAAGGGAATGCCGTCTCCAAACTGAGGCTAGCCCACTGGGTCGTTGATGCTATTGCCTTAGCCTATCACGCCCAGGGCGTGCCCGCCCCCCTGCAGGTCCGAGCACACTCCACTAAAAGTGTGGCGTCCTCGTGGGCACTAAGCCACGGCACCTCCCTAGCAGACATCTGCAGAGCAGCGGGCTGGGCATCACCCAATACCTTTGCCAGATTTTACAATCTAAGGGTTGAGTTGGTCTCGTCCCATGTTTTGTCAGGTCCGAGCCGGTAGAACTCGGTAACGTGGCACAACCGACCGGGTGTTCCGCTTGCATCTTGCGCCCTTCACCAATGTGATCCAGTGCGCCTTCTGTCCCAGGTCAGCCACTGAGTGTCGCTGCCTGGATGCTTTATCCTCCCTAGCCTTCTGGCCCGCGAATTCAGCAGAGCAACTCGCGGCCAGACCCAGTACGAGTCTTAGGGCTCTGTACTGGGGTCAGGCTCCACGGGCATAGTTCCCTCTTCAGGCTAACTCCCCGTGATGTATTCTCCGCGGTACGGTCCCCCTCTCGGCGGACCCGCGTTTCCCTCAGGCAGCCCCTCTGCCCCGGCCCCGTGTCTGTAGAGTCCCCTCTTCATTAGGCTGGACCTACAACCGCGCCATTTCCCACGTCCGGCTTCACAACCCTCGTGGTGTATTTGCCATACATTACCTCCCCCTGGTCTGGGCAGGGTATGGCCTCTGCAGGGTCTTCCCCTCCTGAAAGAATAGGAAATCTGCAGGCCGGACAGCTACCTTGCCTCCGGTCCTGCCTCAGCGCCCGGTACACCGGCGCTGACGAGTTTTGAAGACGCCTCCTTAGGCCTCTTCCTCAGTCTCTAAGCCGCCCCCTGCCGGGTGCGTGGAGCAGGGTTAATGCTTCGAGTCTTTTCTCAGCACCGCCCAGGCTCTCCTGCTCCCCCCCGGGGAATGACCGCCTTCCCCTACATAGGTTGGGCCCCAGCCGCTCTACATCCTATGTGAGAGACATAGTGAGAGAGAAGGCCGCGGCTGTCGGGCTTGCTCCCATGCTAGCATGTAATACCTTTTCCCCCAGGGGTGCTGGAAAACCTAAGGTGGATATGCTAAAACTCTTTGAGGGGGGCGTTGGGGAGGGTGACGTGCATTCGGTTCAGGTGCCTCTAACACACAATAGCCTGCTTTGCCCCTGCTCCGACAGTCACGTCACATGGTCAGTGCACGGCGTTTTTATATGGACCCCTTGTGTCACTTCCTTCGACACTAGTCGAGAGAGTGAGAGAAGGGGAACGTCTCGGTTACTGTTGTAACCTCCGTTCCCCGAGGGAGGGAACGAGACGTAGTGTCCCTCCTGCCACGGCACTAGACCTAGCACTGTAAATGGCCGTGCTTCATCCTTTGGCTCCTTAGTGCAAAATCCTGACTGGCATTCGCTGCCCCGGTTCCCCTTATACCCATATGTCCGGGGCGGGGCATGCAAATTCTGTCTGCCAACTTGACATTGGCCTTTTCTCAGGTTCAGAGGTATGATTCGGCGTCCGAGAAGACCCCTTGTGTCACTTCCTTCGACACTACGTCTCGTTCCCTCCCTCGGGGAACGGAGGTTACAACAGTAACCGAGACGTTACTATGCTATGATACCTGTGTGAACTTGAGGGGAACCAACAAAGTCTCATGACAACTTGTAATAATTTGTACAAGATGATACAATTTTAAGATATCGTATTATTTAGTTGTACAAAAATGTATGACTTTTAGACCACCCAATCAACAAACATAATTTCAAATCAGTATAACACAGGGATACAATTTTAGCTGGCCTTCTATCCAACACTTGATATAAGAAAGAAAACATTTTTACAAGACAACTTGTACGATGTGTTATGATTTCACTATCTCATGTGTAAGCCAGTTTATCGGTCCAATGCCGGTCTCCAATAATACGGGTGAAGGTCTCTGCACCTTACTGTCTTTTACGCAACAAAACAAGATTAAATGAAATACATTTTCTCTTTTTTATTACCTCGTTATTTAATCTGACTCCATAAATGAAAAAGGTTTTAATGATATCTGAGCATCATTAAAAGTGAGCGATTGTTTGATTATTCTTTTTAACTCTTTAATTATATTTTACCCATTCAGATTAGGAAACTATGTCTCTGTGAGGTCCTCACTTGTTTTTCTCTTTTATGCGGGTCTCACGATCACAAGCTCATCAGTTTTGGATCATCAAACAGAGGTAATTGCTATATACATAAGATTGGTCACATTGGGGGGTCACGTGATGCAGCTGAGCTAGAAGGACGCATTCTTGGATGCTCTCCGAAACTGTATTCTTAAAAACACTCTTATCCCTTCAAAAAAGAAAAACTACTCTTTTATTCTGATTTATTTGCTGCGTAATGGATCTGAGATCTAGAAATAAACAAACTGACTCGACGAGTGTACATGCTTCACTGTGTGAAAAGGAAGACCAGCAACAAGAAGCTAGCATTAGTAAGATGGCGCACGGGCAAGTACAGCCTACTGGGGATAACGCTCTTATACTTCAAGAGATACGAAATGGGAACCTAGCCCTTTCCAATAAATTGGATACCAAAACGAATCCATATCGGGTTTAAAGTCTATTCTTGATAATCTGACATCCCGCGTCACTGAAGCGGAAGATCGCATCAGGGCAGCGGAAGCGGAAGATCGCATCAGGGCAGCGGAGGATCATGTCACCGAGCTGGATTCGCAGGTGATCAAGTTGACTAAGGACTATGAATATTTGATGGAGAAAATTGAGTCACTTGAGAACTACAGCAGACGCAATAATATCTGCGTTCTTAATGTGCGTGAAGGGTGTGAAGGGAGTGACCCAGTTACTTTTTTCGCCAATTGGCTTCCGACTGTATTGGGTCAAGAGCACTTTCCCGAGTCGCTAATAATATAGCGAGCACATCGAAAGCCCGCATCCGCGGAGGAAAGGCCGAGGGCTGTGTTGATACGCCTGCTGAAATATCAGGACCGGGAGAAGATACTCCGTACAGCAGCAAAACTGTCCAGGGAAAGCAATGGTCCCATATTGTATGAGAACTTGCCGGTGATGTTTTTTCCTGATCTGAGTGCCAACTTGGTGAAGTGCCGAAAGGAATGTGATCGGTTAAAGAAAGAGTTGAAGTCCAAAGGTATCCAGTTTGCCTTACTTTATCCGGCTACCTTGAGGGTAACGCTCTCAGATGGGAAAAAGAAAACATTTAAAACGCCAAGAGATGCAGCAATGTTTGTGAGAGAGAACACTTGAAAATGGAAGAGAAGTGTAAACAAGTGGCCTGATACACCTTCTTAATCTCAGCCATTGTGCAAGCTGTAAGACACCACAATTTTACGATATTGTTCACCTGCTTGAGTGGTTATCTTATTACAGTCAGTTCCATGTTAGAGTGTTTTATATAATATTCTATATATATAGCGGAGAGCCCCTGGGGGGCAGAAGACCTTAGTTTTAAGTTAGATTAGTTGTTCACGGATATAAGACCTTTCTAGAGGAAGGGAAGTGTGCCACACTTTTTGAAGATGGCACTAGGGGGTTTATGTGGTTCTTTATGTGGTTTTTGGGGTAATTTTCTTTTTTGTTGGGGTGCTCCATTTATTTGTTGCTTACAGGTTTACATATGTTCTGCTTATGGTAATATTGTGAGAGGTCGAATGAAGCTCATAAATAAGAAAGAATATAATGGATAGAGTATTGAAATTTGTCAGTTTTAACGTTAAAGGATTGAATGGACCGATTAAAAGAAAAAGGGTTTTGGCATATCTTAAAAAGTTAAAGGTAGATTTAGTTTTCCTACAAGAAACTCACCTCACTGAGCAGGAACACAAAAAATTAAAGAGAGAATGGGTGGGGCAGGTAGTGTCATCCTCATTCAATTCAAGAACCAGAGGAGTAGCCATCTTAATAAATAAAAATACACCTCTACAAATACTTGATACTGATATTGACTCCTCAGGACAATATGTTTTTGTTAATTGTAGAATATTCTCAGAACAATGGTCACTCCTAAATTTATATGCACCGAATTACGATGATGAATTGTTCATGTAGAATATATTTCTAAAGACTGCGGGGGGGCAACAAAATATACTTATAGGAGGGGACTTCAACTTCTGCTTAGATCCTATAATGGACAAATCGACAATGACCATTTCAAATTCAAAAGCAGCCAAGATCACTCAAACATATATGAAAGATCTAAACTTAATAGACATTTGGATGCGGATGCACCCTCAGACCCGGGATTATTCCTTTTATTCATGCCCTCATAAAACCCATACTAGAATTGATTTATTCCTATTATCCAACCAATTATTCCATAGAGTACTAGACTCTGATTATTTATCCAGAACGTTATCGGATCATTCGCCGCTGACTTTGTCCATCTTATTTCCAGATAACACCATATAGGTGGCGCCTTAATCCCACTCTCCTACAAAGAACTGACTTCTGCGCATTCATAAGAGACCAGATTAAGTTGTTTTGTGAAACAAACTGTGCTTCCTCCCCCGATAGCTTTATCTTATGGGATACACTGAAAGCCTATCTGAGAGGGCAAATAATTTCCTATACAAAAGGCCTGAAAATGCAATATACAGAAGATATTGATAAATTAGAAAGAGAAATCTTATCCCTAGAAAAAGATGATCAAAGAAATGGTTCTTCTGAAACATATCAATCCTTAGTTCAGAAAAAACTCCAATACAATACATTGGACACTTACAAAATTGAAAGAGACATTTTAAGAACTAGACAGAGGTATTATGAATTGGGAGAGAAAGCACATAAAATATTATCCTGGCAACTGAAGACAGAGGAAAGCACTAGAAGTATTAATGCTATTCAAACTGGAACAGGCTCTATCTCATATAGTCCAACAGAAATTAATGATACATTTAAACACTTTTATTCAAATTTGTACAAATCAGAGCTACCTAAAGATTTGACCCATATAGACAATTTCCTATCTAGAATCGAATTGCAAAAAATTAGTGAAGAAGATAAAAAAAATTTGGACCTCCCCTTCACACAAGCAGAAATGATAAAAGCCCTCAATTCACTTCAATCTAATAAATCCCCAGGAGAGGATGGCTTCCCACCTGAATTCTATAAGGAATTCAAAGATTTACTCACCCCACTGATTATGGATGTAATAAACCTTGCATCGAAGACGCATAGGCTTCCCGAATCAACCACGACTGCTATGATCACAGTTATATTAAAAAAAGATAAAGATCCTCTAAAATGTGCCTCTTACAGGCCTATTTCATTACTGAATTCAGATTATAAATTGATCTCTAAAGTGTTAGCAAAAGGCTCAGCCTGGTATTACCAAAAATAATTAATCCAGACCAGAGCGGCTTCATTCAAAAACGACTATCTGCCAATAACTTAAGTAGGTTTTTCAATATAATTCATTTATCAAAATCAAGGCTGGACCACACAGTGGCTGTGGCGTTAGATGCCGAAAAAGCCTTTGATAGGCTGGAATGGCCCTACTTATTTAAGGTATTAGCTCAATTTGGTTTTGGACATACATTTATTAACTGGGTGAGAACCCTATATTATAACCCCAAAGCAAAAGTTACTATTAATGGACAAATCTCATCCCCATTTCCATTACATAGATCCAGTAGACAGGGATGCCCGCTGTCTCCGAGTCTGTTTGCCTTAGCCATTGAACCTTTGGCAGAAGCAATTAGAAGAGATCCTGATATAAAGGGCTTCAAGGTCGGACAGACAACCCATAAAATTAATTTATTAGCTGATGATGTTCTTTTATATTTAACAGACCCTTCTCACTCTCTCGCTCGTTTACAGGATTTATTAGGCACCTATAGTATTGTTTCAGGATACAAAGTAAACTATGATAAAAGTGAAATAATTCCCTTAACAACATTTAATTATCATAAGTATCAAGGTGCATCCGCATTCAAATGGGCCCCAACTGGAATAAAATATCTTGGTATAGTTGTGGATAATAACTTAAAAAATCTTTATAGATTTAATTATTGTCCGCTACTTAAAAAAAATTGAGGAAGATCTACGCAGATGGATTAGTCACCATCACTTTGATCGGGAGAATTAATTGCATTAAATGAACATTCTACCAAGATTGCAGTATCTTTTTCAATCATTGCCTATTCCATTACCCCAAAACTTTTTCAAAACTCTTAATAAAAATGTAAGACAGTTCATTTGGAGCAACACGGTACCAAGGATATCTTTGGAGAAATTAACGTGGAACTATCAGTCAGGAGGACTACAATTACCCAATTTTAGAAAATATTATTTTGCTGCCCAAGTGAGATTCCTTTGGTCTATGTCTGAGAAAGACACAATCCCATCCTGGGTTTATATTGCATTTCACTCCTTGAAAGATAACTCCTTTAGGGAATTTGTGTACAAATACAACTACCGAATTTTATCAAGGAAAACTGACAACCCAATTTTGTTACACCTTATTAAACTTTGGTATGTTGTACATAAGACCATCGGAAAGGAGATAACTGTCGCCAAAGTCACCTTTAAAACAAAACGAGCTTATGCCGATGACTGTAAACAACAAGATCCTGGAGGCATGGCATCACAGTGGAATTCATACTTTGGAAGACTGTTATGAGGATGGACTTTTCATGTCCTTTGAACAATTAAGGAGGAAATATAACCTGCCCAGCAATACTTTTTTTGTTACCTTCAATTGCGATCCTTTTTGAGGGGCACTTTGAATGACAGCATGACTCTACCCAAGCTCACATAAATGGAGAATTTGATGCAAGAGATTGGACAATGTAAGCTTATTTCTAAAGTGTACTCTTTGTTGATATCGGAATGTCCTAAACCTGATTTGTATAGGTCTAAGGGGAAGTGGGAATCAGACTTAAATATCACAATTGAAGACCAACTTTGGTCAGAGTTGTGTAAAGACAGTTTATCTGCCACTATTAATGCACGGTATAGACTTATCCACTATAATTTCCTCCATCAGGTGTATTTAACTCCGGAGAAGATTCATAAGTTCAAACCTGAGCTATCTGATGCATGCTTCCGCTGTACAATAGAGGTGGGCACCTTCCTACACTGTACTTGGTCGTGTGTAAAAGTACGAGATTTCTGGATTGACTTCTGTAGTGTCTTGATTACAAGACACTACAGAAGATTACACAAATTTCATTACCGGTTGACCCAGAGTTTTGTTTGCTGGGGAACTTGATGAAAATTGATAAAATATTAAACAGGTTTCAGAAACATTTTCTAGAGGTAGCTCTGGCAGTGGCTAGAAAATGCATTGCTGTCTCATGGAAGTCTGATTCCCCTCTATCTATAACTAGGTGGTATTTAGAAATGAATAGATGTGTGCCATTAGAAAAAATAACATATAGCCTTAGAAAGATTTTATTAAAATCTGGCAACCCTATCTAGATCATGTGGATAATGTGATATTAGAATGTGACTGACCTTGAAGACATTGTTACATTACATATCTACTGTAGAATATTGGAGCACCCTTTTGGGGAGGGGGGTTATTTTCTTTTCTTTTTTTTCCTTATTCTACTTGTTCTTCTGTTTTTGTTTTTTGTTCTTGTAAACTGAAAAACTGAAAATAAAGTATTCCAAAAAAAAAAAAAGATCGGTCACATTCACGTTTACACAATCAAAGATACTTCAGTTTAGCCCCCATGGAATTGCATACACTTGAATTTAATATAACGTTTTCTTCAGTAGAGTTCATGGCCACTATTACAGATGTAAGTTGACCAACATAACTTCTCTTATAATAGCTTTGGATTGGCCATGCGTGGTTTCCCACATACACTTATCTAGAGAAACATCAAATTAAAACAGAGGTAAGACAAACCCGAATTTAGATTGGTCAAGCAGCATTTGCTGTTCTAAACGGAAATTCCCTTTTTGTCTTTGCAAACCAAGTACACTTGAATTGATGCCAAATATTAGTCGTCACTAATCTGACGCAGACTTGCGGTAACATACGAATCGTTTAATCTGCTTGGGAAAACAATTTCAGAGTCAGTCAGAATAAAATCAGATGTTTACAATTTATTGAGCAGGTAATAGAACAATAATTAAAAATCCAATTCATGGAGTAAAATCATCGACCAATCAAATATAATAACAACAATTTGGAAATCAAGGAATTTATAGAAATATTTACCTGGCAACGAAAACTACACACAGCGATCGTGTGGGAAGTCTACCTACAGACTCCCCGAACCTTTTCCCCATTTTCCTTCTAAACCCAGATAATTCAATATGCTTATCAAATGGTGGTGTCTGTCTTTATAATTAGATGTTGGTTCCCTATTGAGGGGTTCACAACTGTGGGATCAGAATTTGTAATTGAATGGGTTCTTGATTCCTGTAGATTTACATACAAGAGGTAGTTTGTATGGAGGATCTGGGGGAGGGCACACCTTTAAGGGGCACACCACATTTCTCATATTTTAGAACTTCTTTTAGCTTTTCATTATGGCTGGGAGGAAGAGACCAGTTTACCAGGCGTACTGAGACACTTTAAATGATACCAAACATGTATAGTTACTTTTTTGTACACACTTAACATTGCATAGGTTTTTAGTGAGCTTTAAGTGAGGAGGAGAAGGGGGGAGTAGGGAGATTTGATGAGACTGTAGAAGTGAGGTGTGAGCTGCACTGCTTGTTGGGTCTCGGATATTGCTGTTACATATGCAAGAGAGAGTTCAAATGTTAATTCTCATGAGAGCCTTTTGTTTTCTTGAGTAGCAGCCCAGAGTCGCTGGCACCCGCCTTTCACATGCTATTATTGTAACTTGTCATGAGAACGAGTTGGGAGAACTGACTTTTAAAGGCACATCAGCTAAAAATCTTCTTGGCATCAGCTGCTTAAATGTCATTTGCAAAAATGGCTCAGAAAAGTAAAGTTAGTTCTGTGACTATAATTATTTGAAGGTGACACTTGGTTTGGTATTTGTTATCAAATGCAATGACAATCAGACATTAAGTTTGGGTCAAGAGTCCAAATCCTTTATGGGGGTACTATTACATAACCATGAGGTAATAGCTAGTTTTCGGATAATCAAGTGAAATTCTAAAATTAAATTTTATTTTACATTTTATTATTTTGAACTGAATGGACACAAGCCAAAAAATATGATTATTCAAAACAAATAAATTATAAGTCTGTAACCAGTGCAAAAACAGCTTCAAAATATGTAACATTTGAGTCAAAATACTATTTGGGGCAACTGTAGGGTGAGGGTTGTACCTAAAGAGCAGTGTAGATGGAGAGTTCTCTCTCAGTTAGCTCAGCCAGCAGGGTGTGAGTAGGAAAGAGACTCACTGTTAATCTTGTCAATCACAGAGCACTTTCAACAGGATTGTGGTAGTGGGGGCGTGGTTGAGTGCCGGCTTGTGAATGGAGAGTGAGATCAGGAGATGAGAACGCATGCAGGGCAGCTGCCCGTAACTCTCTCTCCCGAACTGCCACCACCGGTCGACTTTATCCCTCTCGAGGGCTTGATTAGCCTGATTTGTGACTGGGTGTGCACCATCATGACCCGGGCCCACCCTCCTCCCTGCCACAAGAAGGTTTATGCCTAATTATTAGGATATCACCAGCCTGCTGACTGATCTCACATAAAAGGGGAGCCCCAGACCCAGTCCTGTGGTCGGAGCCGTGCCAACAGACTTTTATACAGGTGAAAGCTGCACTTTGTGGGCCATTGTTACATGCTCCTGATATTTATCTCCCTTTTGTTGTACAGACTGATGCGTCAGACGGGGTTGGGAGCCGTATTGTCCCAGGTGGTCGAGGGTGAAGAGTGCCCGATGCTGTACATTAGACTGAAGCTTTAGGTGAGCGAATCAAGGTTAAGTTTGAGAAGCTTTTTAAGTTTGAGGTGGTGAGGAGGCAGCCTGGGGGAGCAGATGGCTGTTGCAGACTTCCTCTCCAGAAATTAGGGGCTGTGTACTGGGCAGGCCAGATGGCTCCCAGGCCTGAGTCTGGCGGTGGGGGTATGTGGTGGTGGGAGCATGTTTGAGTACCGGCTTCTGAATGGATAGCGAAATCAGGAGATGAGAACAGTACGGATCATCACCTTGTCTCTAACAGCTGTTTGTCATTACAATGAGTGTTGGAGATGGATTTAAGGGCAAGCCAGACACCAGTGAGGGAGAGAGAGAGCTACCACACACACACCCTGAGACTGTGTTAAGCTATGTGTTCTGAAAAGCGTGATTATTGAGTGAAGTGCTGAAAAGTCAATTGTGTGTTCTAAAATAAATTTCATTTGAGTTGGATTTGCCATCTACCACTTCTTCCTTGCAACCCCATTATGAACTTTATTACAAGGAGCTAAAAAAATGCCGCTTCAGGCGAGTAGGTTTTGATAGATGCACTCCAGCCAGCACTCAGCCAATAATGGAACAGAGTAGGGCTGTGACACCGAGTGGGGTATTTGGGTATTAGGCGAAAATAAAATGGCTTTGTTTCTGAGAGCTCACTCCCTTTCTCTCACTGCTTCTTTGAAAAGAAGTGTGTGCTTCTCAATAGAGACAGGTACACTACAGAGTGTAGATATACCTGTAAGATCACATAGGCAAGTCAAGCAGACTGTTGAATTTAGAAACACTAGGTTGACTTTACTTGATCTAAACTCGGTCTGCCCTTACCAAAATTGAAAGCACTGCCCCCAGTGGCCAAACTGGAAAGGGATTTTGAACATAAAGGCATGTGTAATCTCCAGTTCCCTTTCAAGTTGGTAAATTGGATGCTGTGTCAGTAGATGATGCTATGGAAATTCCTCCAAATGGAATCAAGGCAATCTCTGTGGCAGACAGCACTCCACCCCCTATGCTCACATCATCATGAGACATTAAACCAGAGTGCAGCGCCATTTCACCAAGCTGGTTTAGGCCTAAACACTATTGCAGTCTAGTGGAATGAAACTTGATTCTGTGACCATGTCAACAAGTCTGACCGATATTTGCCTTCAGTCTATTGTCCAGTGCTTGATGAAACTCAAGCCAGGGATAGCCTTATTGCTTATCCCGGTCACCTGAACCGCTGAGCAGACTTGCTCTCGCATCAGGGATTGATATCAGAGAAAGTACAAACTTAATCCTCAAACAGTTTAGTGGATTTGGGAGGTATTTGGGGAAGGCATGGTGTATCTGTTTGCCAACCCGGAGACGCCACAGTGTCGCTGACTCAAGCTCCGCTGGTCCTAGACTCCTTATCTCACAGACATCCAGTATAAGGGGCTCATTCCCCCTCATCTCACTCCACCTTGCTATAAGCAAGCCTTATATCCAAGGCTTAGACTGATGTATCTGTGTGCCAGTATCTGGTGATGGGGGAAAAATCAGATCAGTGTGTCATTTAAATCATCTTGAACACTAATGAGTGAGGCAGAAGTGTAGTTAATGAAGGAAGTGGTTACCATGGAGATGCTGGAGGTTGGTTGGGTGGAAGGGTAGCTGAAGATGTTTCTGAATGGATGTTTTCAGGTGGTTTAAGGGCAGAGAAAATGGGGGTCATTACAAACATGGATAAATGAGGAAGGCAATAATAGTGGGGAA
Source organism: Moxostoma hubbsi (assembly GCA_032164185.1). Lineage (NCBI taxonomy): Eukaryota > Metazoa > Chordata > Actinopteri > Cypriniformes > Catostomidae > Moxostoma > Moxostoma hubbsi. The sequence continues at coordinate 5,239,705 of JAVLUX010000026.1, forward strand.
GCAGTGTTATGACAATACCAAATTTCAGTAGTCGATACTAAAACCATTTTAAAGTTTATGACTGTTGATATCAGTTTTGATACCACAGTAAAAACGAATTGTAACCAATTTCAGAGTTAAGAACATTTGTTGATTTTGCTTTTTATTCTTTAATGGCAGCAATGCATCATTAACTTCTGATTACTTTTGGGATTTTAAGTTTATTGCTCATGCTCGTGAACAAACAAGAGCTTTTCATGACAGTCCATCTTACATATTCTTCGAATGGCACATGGGAGAGGTGTGAGTTGAAAGATCATTGGTTTTACAGATGTCACCTGTTTTGTTTTTACGCGATTGGCAAAAGAAAGTCAAGCAATTTGGAAATGCTTTATCGAAATGCATTGTAAAATTTACATTTATAACAATTTATTATTAAATTTTTATATTTAACAACATTTTAAAACCTGAATTACAAAGTTTTAAATATGCCTATATGTCAATATAAAAAGATTATTATTGCTATATTTAACTACATTTTAAAATATTAATTGAGCATAGTTTTAAATATGTCTATTAATTTGCCCATTTAAAAAATGACTTGTTTGAAATTGATTATTTAATCCAAGTCCTCCATAAGTATTCAATTAAACATTCATTAACTGAAAGGGTATTAAATATATAATTACCTAAATTATTAGTATAGTTTTCATATCATTGTAAAATATAATACATTAATACTTATCAAAGCTACTAAATTTATTCAGATAAGAGTGTTTTATTTTTTGGCAGCATGTGACCTAATGCATAGACTTCACTAGTGATGCCCGATTTGCAAATTAATCAGTCTTTTGTGTCACTTCCTTTTGAATTTTGTCAAATGGGTTAGTATGAATCGGTTAAAAATATCAGAAATCATTCAGACATTTGGAGATTTATAACTCAGTAAAACAATAAAGACATACTTTACAACAAAAAGAACAAACAGAGTGCTGAATGTAGTCGATATTTACCTACAGTCTAGTGTTGTCAAAAATACTGGTACTTCAGTACCAAGTCGATACTAAAATAAAAAATATGTAGCGATACCACAGTGTTCCTATGGCACCGGTAGTACCGAGTACAGACTCCGTTCAGTTCTGTCTGACATACGGCTGCCTATAAATGCTCTTTTGAGCACATGTTCTGTGACTCGTACTGAAATAGACCATTAATAAAATTTTTATTACGAAATCTAGTTTTTTTTTTTGTTTGTTTGTTTTTTTAACCGCAACGGATGTGATTTCATAATATATATATATATATATATATATATATATATATATATATATATATATATATATTGTATACTGTCTGCCATGTACTGCGTGCTGCAAAAAAAAAAAAAAAAACTGTATGAAGCTGCTCATTCTGTACACTCAAAACAGCACATATATGAGCGTCACACAGGGTGCTTGTTGTAGTAGATGACTGAGCGCTCATTCACTGTGACACGTGCAACAGCTGTATTTATTTAATTCAATCTGAGCATTTTGCACTTCAATAATCACATTGGGTCATATAACCAACATCTTATATGGAAGTGTGAATGTAACAATGTTCTACATATGTGGAAAAGGAGGAAACGTAGAGCGGACTAACTCAAATGGTATGTTTTATTTACACACTCATCAAATAAACAGCTTTTTAGCTTAACACAAGCACACAAAGTGCTGTACTTAAGTCTCCCTTATAGCACCGGCCATTCCTCCCCATCCACCAACTGCGAGAACACTGTCCCCAGCCCCCTGTCTGAAGCATCCGTCTGCAAAATGAATGGGAGATAGAAATCAGGTGAATGTAACAGCAGTCCACCACAAAGTGCAGCTTTCACCTGCATAAATGCCTGTTGACACTGCTCCATCCACTGAACCGTGTCTGGAGCTCCCTTTCTAGTGAGATTAGGGTTAGAGTATTGAAGGAGTTCCCATCTATGTTGGGCACTTAGTGGCTGCTTTTCTTTATTTGGTCCAAGTCATCAATTTCAAAAACATTCTTTTTTTAGTTTTTAATGAAATAAATTAACATGGTGTCACAATTATATTTTTGTCTACAAAAATAATTGTAAACATTTAAGCGTACACCTTCAGATCAAAAGAAGATCATGAGAAACTTTTCAAGTGTTTCAAATGTTTTGACTGGTAGTTTATATTTACCTTATTGTTTCAGTACATTCAGAGGCCGCTGTTCTTAATGTAGTCCTCTTATTACTTTCAGCAATGTATGTATTAATGTAATTATCTTCTACAAATACATATTTTCGATGTTTAGTGTGCACACCTCCCACTTTCCTGCCTGACAAACTAATGCCTTCCGTGGCACTTTCTACAACGTTTCTCAAATGAAAGTCAAAGCAGCGTTTTACGTATGTCATGTGGAAGCAGCTTAACTGTTGGATAAATGCATATCATATTAATAATAACAACAAACCTGAGAAGCATCTTCTTCCAGATAGTTTGAAGACAGCATGTAGAATGTTTTATTCCCAGCAGAAATTACGGCAGAGATGTGTTTTAAATTCCTTCCTCGTATCACTGACACATGATTTATGCCATATAAACGAAATAATCAAAGTTCACAGCACCAAAAGTTATCCAAAAAGATCATGAATAAGAAAGGAGCAACGTCATAAATTATTGAGTATTCAATTAATATTGAGTATTTAATATTCACTAACACTCAAAGAGTAAATATTTAAATTTTCACGCATTACAGATGCTCCAAGTGCACTTACCTGCTGGAATGAGGGATTGTCTCACTTGGAAAGCTAATAGCATCACTAATAAAGTCATTGTTTATTACCCACTCGACTATCACACATACAATACATAGAGAAACGTGTTTGTATTTTGTCATTCCAGAGAGGAGATGGCACTTTACGAATAAATGACAGATGATGAATGATTTGCATTTCAACAATTACTTCTCTTCTGTACATCTTGTCATGTACACATGAAGTAGACAGTAGCTCTGCTCATAATTTGTATGGTAGCCAAATCCCGCTGGGGAATAGCAAAAGAAAAGGAAAAAAAGTGCAAATAGTGACAGATGCCTGCACCCCTAATGAAATACTATCATACAGTAAAGGAGCATCACTGCTGTGTGTTTGTGTTTATTTGGAGTCCCACAGACAACCTACACCATCCCATATCCCTAAACCTAACCCTCCCTTACAAAACATTCTCTACATAAACAAGCAGACATTTACATACTAAACATGACATACTTTCGTGAATATTCCATGTGTAAGTAACAAAACATGAAAATCCCTGATTACCAATCATAATTCATTGGTTTTACAACATGAATATTACATTACATGTTATGAGAAACCTGATTGTCATGGTATATTTTCAAGCTGAATAGTTACCATTCTTAGTAGAATGAGATGAATCATACAAGATTAAAGATTATAATCATTGATTTGTCAGTTATAGGTGATTACAAAGCACTACACATTTTTTTAAAAGGTACATCAGGCTATAATCATTAATTTGTCAATTATAAAAGTGATCACAGGTCATAAAGTAATTTTCAGAATTATCTAGCAAGGCTAGGTATTTTGTACAATTTAGGTTAAAATGCATTCTGTACATTTTATATGGTTGACTCAACAAAGTACATTGACTTTGTGTGAAATGTTCCTGGATTAAGATTAAGAATGCAAATATGAGTGTCTTTGCAAGGAAACCTGCTTTTGTTCCTTGTCTTTTATTGCTCATAATCTCTGCCCTTTAAGCGGTGGGGGTTTTCCCAAGTGTGTTAGGAGATATCTGCCCTTGTTTCTCAAGATGATTAAGTTACGCAGATGGTCACACTTATCTCATTTAGCTGGGTCATGCCAGACATTAAGACATTTTGTCAGTTTAGGAAGGAATTTCCAGGGCCTCTGAGCATGGAAATTAATGATTCTTCGGCTCTTTTTTTTCCATCATGTCTACAGTTATCGTTTCTCTTGTGTTAACGTTCATGTGAAGCTTGCCCCGAACTGTCAAGTCTGCAGATGCAATCAAGCTAGAGTTAATGTGTGAAGAAATATCATGTCACAGAAGGTTAGCTTAAAGACTCTTTTGGCAGGGAGATGGCATCTCTTAAGTTCATTAGCTCTGTACTGGTGTCACGATTTGTGACCAAATGGCCATTATGAAAATCGAGAGTTCATGGCAAATTTGCTGAAACTTGCAGTAAATTCGCCACTGAAAATGTTCACATTAAATTGAGCGTTGCAGCAAACATGCGGCATATTGTCCATTGTTCCCAAAGGATCGCTGGAGGCTCACCAATACTGACCAAGAGCTGCAAACTTCTGGCGGAGAATCAAAAGCTCATTTGCATGTGAAAATAAGCGACAAATTTTCTGCAAATTTGTTACTCAAAAAGAAATCCACAACAAATGACTTCAATTGTAATCAGATTATCTTGCTGATTACTTTAGGGGCACAGTCAAAAATGTTGGGCCACATTAACAGTAAAAACATTTTTTTACGTTACTGTATAACCACCAGCCACAATAGCAGCACGCAGCTATATATATATCTGAAAAACAGCAGGGGCCCACCAACTATTAACTTAACGCTGTTATTTATTATTAGTTTTTCCAGTGGGTTGTCACAAACACTAGAGACAAGAAATCTTATTTTTATACATTTATATGAATTATGGTTTTGTGTAAATCAGAGGAAATAAACAGAACAATGCATGTACATGAGAATAAAAAGTAATGAAACCAGTATGGTCAAAAACAATATACCAAAAGACGGTTTGTAAAGTAATGTAAAGTAACCAATAGAAAAAAATGGCAATGACAATAAACATAAAAAAAACTTCATTAGGCAAATATGGAATCACTAACATGAAATTTTGAAATAGTCAGTGTTTAAGAAAATGTCCAAATCCCTTCGATGTTGAAGAGGAAAATCCACTTATACAAAGAATAAAAAGTCACCCTTCAAGTGTTCTTCAAATACTCAAAAAAAACAACAAAAAAAAACAAGATAGTTCACAGAGGTAAATCCTTGGTAATTTCAGTGAGAACAATCCATTGGCCTTTGCAACCACATATAAAAATTCAAGATGAACAAACATAAAACAAGATTTAAAGAGTCCATCTATAAAAGAAAAAGAATCTAGCATTAGCTAGGGAGCTCACAGATAAACTATATACATCATATGAAAACAAAAATAATAATAAAAAAAACAAACTTACATGATTGAACTGGAAACAAAAGTTTCGCAATCAGGACTCCTTTGAGTTTTGATTGAGGTGTAAGGATAATCCCATGCTTCCAAACAAACTGACTTCTTCTATCAAACATGCCAGATTATATACCAGGGGTTTTAGCGCTCAAGCGTGATGAGTATGATACAAATACAAAATACAACTGTAACAGCTAAGACTGTTACAACTGTGTCTCAGCATATTCAAAAGCAGGTGCTGAAAAACTGAATTAAGAATAACTACAGAAATCTGAAAGTTTGATATATAGACCTACATGATAAATGACAAAGCAGCAGATTAGACATCCTCACTTATAAACTTTTTCAAATGATCATTAATCTTACATTCGCCATGATGCAACATTAGATGCAGCTGATCACATTATGAACATCTTTCAAACAAAAATGTATCGGTTATGCTTTATAATAACTTTTATTATTTATTTGCAAACATTTTACACACTGTCATAATGTTTTGGCTCATCAGTGTATAATGATGTTGGCCTTTCGTGTGCCACCAAAACAGTGCCGACCTGTGCAGCACTCCCACAGATGCTCAATCAAATTGAGATCTGGAGAATTTGGAGGCCATGGCAACACTTTGAACTCTTCATTATATTCATCAAACAATTCCCGAACAATGTGGCAGGGTGAATTATACTGCTGAACGAGGCCACTGCCATCAGGAAATATCATTGCCATGAAGAGGTGTACATGGTCTGCAACGAAGTTTAAGTATATGGCACATGTCAAATTGAAGTCCACATGAATGGCCGGACTCAGTGTTTCCCAGCAGAACATTGCCCAGAGCATCACACTCCCTCCACTGGCTTGTCGTCTTCCTACAGTGCATCCTGGTGCCATCATTTCCCCAGGTAAATGGCAGCACGTAAACACCCGTCAACGTGATGTAAAAGAAAATGGGACTCATCAAATCAGGCGAGATGTCACTTGCAGTGGTGCGCCCAAATCGTTTTCCCATTAGCACATTCACTCATTTGCACTCGCACTGTAGAGCCCTGCCATAGTACATGGCATTGTTGGAATAAATAACTAGCTAGTCACGATTGTTTCCCAAAGCCACAGTAACTATGTTGTAAATCCGTCGTTTGGTTGGTTCAACAATATGGAGCTGTCGTAAATGACACTAAGCAGGGGATGGAGTAATAACTTCTGCAGAGATAGAATGGATTTCAAATTATAATTCTGTGTTTAAATGGACACCACAAAGCTGGTTATTGCAAGAAAGACACTTTAGACACTAAATCTGCAGTCACGTTTGCATGCACTGTGTCAGCTGCTGCAGCATTATGCAGCAATAGTTGTGTTTTCCATGTCATCTTCTCCAGAAAAACCAAAGTGTTTTAAACCACTATCTCTTAATTCCTCAAAAAGGCATTCTCGTATACATGACATTTCAGAATGGAAACACCACATCTTGGTAATGATGGAACTTGCAACTATAGCCAACAATAAACGTACAAGTTGGGAATAACAAAATTTGACTGATGTTAAATTGCTCTAATGTGTTATCCTTGATTGCATCTTAGAGTTCATATTGTGCTCTTTATTAAAATATAGGAGCATGTCTTATTTTTCACTATTTGTTTTTCTATTTATCTTTAATTTAACTTTCCCTATCCTAGTTCTTTTGAAAAAGCAATTAATCACAGTGAATTGTAATTTGCTTAATTCCAGTGATTGGCATTTTCAGAAAGGCTTAAGGATTCTAAATAAGAACTGCAAGTAACCACAAACACGACTGAGGCAAAACTTCCCTCTATTGATTTAAAATGCTCCCATGGAGGCAAAAGTGCATAAAGGGCAGAGAGGAAGTTTGAACATTTACCTGTTGCTATGACAACCATCACAAAGGCCAAACACTATTTACTTATTTAAGTTAAACACCCACACATCAATGATTTGTGCCACTAAGGCACAGGTTATTTTACAAGAAAGCTACAAACTGGATTCTTACATTTTCTTGCATGCAAGTGGTTCTTTCAAAACCACTAATCACAATATTAGTGTGGTTTATTTCCATTGTGTAATCAGCTTTTGTTTCCTTTGCTGATGTGGTTGTATTGTGCACTCCTGGGCCACCGTACTGTTGTAGACCTGAAAGAACACCCCTTGTGGCAACGGTGAGAATGCACATCGTACTTGCATTGCATCATGAATTTCGGAATGCTGTGGCACCTGCAATCAAGCTTGCATAGCTAAATGTTTTTACATTTATGCACTTGCACTTGAAAACACATATTCAGCAATATGGAAAACAGGGACGGATTGTGAAATCAAGTGAAATAATGGAATTAACAATAAAACTAGAAATGTTGCAGGATTATTCATTTTGCGATAAAAATCATCATGGTTACTGTTGTACCCTCCATTCCCCAAGGGAAGGAACGAGACATTGTGTCAAATGAATTGACACAAGGGGTCATCCTTGGATGCCAAACGTACCTCTGAACCTGAGAAAAGGCCAATATCAAGTTGGCAGACAGAATTTGCATACCCCGCCCTGGACATACAGGTATAAGCGGGGCAGCGATTGCCAGTCTGGATTTTGCACTGAGGAGCCGAGGAGCCGAAAAGTTCACGTAGCACTGACCGTGCTACGTGAACTGCCAAGACAGGTGCAAGCAGGCTACTTTGTGCTAGAGGCAATGGTGTTGGCTGCACGTAGTCCACCCCAATACTCCCAAAGAGGTGTCACATACAGACCTTAGGTTCCCTGTACCCATGAGGGGGGGAACAGGCACTACATTTCTAGCATGGGAGCAAGCCCGGCAGCCGCACCTTTTCTCTCACTATGTATAGGACGTGAAAGGGCTAGCTTAACGCTATGAAATGCGTCGGGGAAGGCGGTCTTTCCCGGTCCTATTCTTTCAGGGGGAAAAGACCCTGCGGAGGCCACATCCTGCCCAGACTAGGGGGAGGTAACATGTGGCAAATACACCACGAGGGTTGTGAAGCCGTACGTGGGAAATGGCGCGGTGGTAGGTCCAGCCTAATGAGGGGGGAATCTACAAACATGGTGACCGGGGCAGCGGGGCTGCCCAAGGGTAACGTGGGCATACCGTGGGAAATACATCACAGGGTTTTTGCTTGAAAAGGGAACTAAGCCTGTGGAGCCCAACCCCAGTACAGAGCACCTGTGAAACCCAACCCCAGTACAGAGCACCTGTGACTTGTAGTGGGTCTGGCCGTGAATTGCTCCACTTAATTCGCCGGCCAGAAGGCTAGGGAGGAGAACATCCAGGGAGTGATGCTTGGTGGCTAACCTGGGATAGAAAGCGCACTGGATCAACTTGGAGAAGGGCACTGTGTGCAAGCGGAACACTCGGTCGGTTTTGCCACGTTACCGAGTTCTACCGGCTCGGACCTGACAAAACATGGGACGAGACCGACTCAACCCTGAGATTGTAAAATCTGGCAAAGGTATTGGGTGTTGCCAAGCCCACTGCTCTGCAGATGTCTGCTAAGGAGGTGCCATAGGCGAGTGCCCACGAGGATGCCACACTTCTCGTAGAATGTGCTCGAACACACAAGGGGGGTGGGTACAGCCTGGGAGTGATAAGCTAAGGAAATAGCATCAACGATCCAGTGAGGTAACCTCTGTTTGGAGACGGTGTTCCCTTTCCGCCATCCGCCGAAGCAGACAAAGAGCTGCTCAGAACATCTAGAGCTCTTTGTGCGGTCCAAATAGATACGCAAAGCACGTACCGGGCACAGCAATGAGAAGGCTGGGTCTGCCTTCTCCAGGGGCAGCTTGCTTGCAGGCTCATGACCTGGACTCTGAAGGGGGTCGTAGGAACCTTGGGCACATAGCATGGTCACGGCCTCAGGATAACTTGAGAATGTGCCGGGCCAAACTCCAGGCAGTTGTCGCTGACAGAGAACGCATGCAGGTCCCCAACCCTCCTGATGGAGTCTAACGTGATCAGGAGGGCCGTCTTCAGGGAGAGCTCAACTGAATCAAGCAGCTCGAAGTGGGGTCTCTGAAGGCCAGAGAGGACCACAGAGAGATCCCAGGAGGGGAACAGGCTAGGCCGGGGAGGGTTAAGTCTCCGGGCGCCTTTCAGGAACCTGATAATCAGTCATGCTTACCTAGAGACTTGCCATCTACTGTGTTGTGGTGGGCTGTGATAGCAGCTACATACACCTTCAAGTTGGAGGGGGACAGCCTCCTCTCCTGCAGTAATGAAAGCACTGACCAAACTGCGTTCTTTGGCTTGAGAAAAACACCAATTTGTGAACAAGTGTCACTTTAGGGTGTAAAGTTGCCTGGTGGAGGGAGCTCTGGCTTGGTTGATCGTGTCTATGACTGCAGGTGGTAGATCCACTAGATCTTCTGCATCCCGTCCAAGGGCCAGATATGGAGGTTCCAGATGTCTGGGTGCGGGTGCCAGAGGGTGCCCCATCCCTGAGAAAGAAGATCCTTCCTCAGGGTAATTTTCCAGGGAGGTGCTGTCGCAAGGAGTGTAAGATCCGAGAACCAGGCCCGGGAGGGCCAGTAAGGGGCCACAAGAATAACCTGTTCCTCGTCCTCCCTGATCTTGCACAGCACCGGTGCAAGAAGGCTCACTGGTGGAAATGCGTACTTGTGCAGCCTCTGGGGCCAGCTGTGTGCCAGCGTGTCTGTCCCGAGAAGAGCTCCTGTCAGGGAGTACCAGAGTGGGCAGTGGACCATATCAGCTGGACCATCTGGGGGTGGAGCCTCCACTCTCTGCTGGGCAAAACCTGCCGCGACCGCATGTCCGCCATCGTGCTGTGGTTGCCAGGGATGTAAGTCTGAGTTGTGGCTGACCCCAAAGGAGGAGATGCTTTGGCAATTTATGTACGCTACCGTTGTAGTGCTGACGCGCAAGCAACGTGCTTGCTCCGGATTAGTGGGAGAAACCTCCGTAGGGCAAGAGATAAAAACTCTAGGCAGTTGATGTGCCAATGCTGCCGGGGTCCTGAACACATGTTCCACATGCGTCCCCACACGATCCATGTAAGAGGTTAATGTCTGGGCAGAGATAGAATATTTAGGTGTGTTATTCTTGTGGATCAAGTTTATTGTTTGTACAGTTTACGGACCGCCGAGTCTGCTCATTGTTGCTAATAATACTCAAGGTATTAATGTAACATACTGTTATCACAAATGAGAGTTTGCTGTGTTGTAATCCAACCACGTTGGACTGTTGTGTATTTACGCCATCGTGGATGAGACCGGCACACTGTGCTTATCTATTAAAGGACCAAAGGCCGCGGGACGGGTTACGAGCCGTTCACCACGTCTCTGAGTGATAAACTAACAGTTGCCTTCTCTCCCACGATCGCAAAACCGGCTTAAGCGCTGCCACTTTATTCTCTCTCTCTCTCTCTGTCGTACTAACCACATACGCGTGTGACCGACCCCTTACAAACATTTGGCTTGTAGATAACTTTGTGAGAAAGCTCAGCTTTGTCCCCAAGTTATCATACAAGCAGAGACATGCGGTAAACGGGCAGACGCCATTAACCGGCTTCTCTCCGCCCACATTTGCAGCAATATTTTTTGGCCAGAAATCTCGCGTGACGTACACTTCACGAAAGTCACATCCACCATTTTGTGTGCGTCACTCCTTACACACGCACACACACACCCTCTCTCTCTCTCTCTCTTACACACACACACACACACACACGCGTCCTCTCATGTGTTATAGGCTTATTTTGGTTACTATATCTAATCGCGTCACTCTTTAGTTTGTAGTTGGAAGATGGAAGTTTATTGACTGCATTGTATTAATCATTAATTGATATTACTGCATCAATAAAAAAAATGTATATTTCAAAGAGAAGTGTTTTGGTAGAGCCGAAGAAGGCGGAGACCTGGTAGGCTCGAGAGGCGGAACCGTGGGAGGCTCGAGAGGCGGAGATCTGAGTGGCTCGAGAGGTGCTCGGGGCTGCGCAAGTACGCATTTCCCCCATTGAGCCTTCTTGCCCAGGTGTTGTGCAAGGTCAGGGAGGATGAGGAACAAGTCACCCTAGTTGCTCCCTACTGGCCCACCTCCCTGGCGAATTCCCCTGAGGAAAGTTCTTCTTTCTCAGGGATGGGGCATGCTCTGGCATTGTCTTGAAGTGTTTTGGCAGAGCCGAAGAAGGCGGAGACCTGGTAGGCTCGAGAGGCGGAGCTGTGGGAGGCTTGAGAGGCGGAGATCTGAGTGGCTCAAGAGGTGGAGTCGTGGGAGGCCCGAGAGGCGGAGCTCTGGGTGGCCACAGGACAGGGACAGGGTCAGGAGGCCTGGGAGAAGGCCACAGGACTGGGACAGGGTCAGGAGGCCAGGGAGAAGGCCACAGGACAGGGACAGGGTCAGGAGGCCTGGGAGAAGGCCACAGGACTGGGACAGGATCAGAAGGCCTAGGGGAAGGCCACAGGACAGAGTCAGAAGGCCTTGGAGGGGGCCACAGGACAGGGTCAGAAGGCCTGGGAGGAGGCCACAGGGCAGGGTCTGTAATAGGAGGAGTCTCAGGGTAAGCGGGTGGAGCCGCGGAAGGCGGAGCCGAGGAGGACTCTAGGGGCGGAGCTGTGGAAGGCGGAGACCAGGAGGACTCTAGGGGCGGAGCCATGGAAGGCGGAGACCAGGAGGACTCTAGGGGCGGAGCCATGGAAGGCGGAGACCAGGTAGGCTCTGGGGGCGGAGACGTGGAAGGCTCTGGAGGCGGTCGAGGCTACAGGCGCTGGCTCTGAGACAGTCGAGGCAGAGCAGGCAGAGCCGTGGAAGGTGGAGCAGGCAGAGCTGTGGAAGGCGGAGCAGGCGCAGGCAGAGCCCTGGAAGGCGAAGCAGGCTCCGGAGGAGTGGAAGGGCCGAGGGTTGGTGCCGTGGAAGGCGGAGCCGTGGGAGACTTCAAGGGCGGAGACGTGGGAGGCTCAAGGGGCAGAGCCGAAGAAGGCGGAGACCTGGTAGGCTCGAGAGGCGGAGCCGTGGGAGGCTAGATAGGCGGAGATCTGTGTGGCTCGAGAGGTGGAGCCGTGGGTGGCTCGAGAGGCGGAGCCGTGGGAGGCCCAAGAGGCGGAGCTCTGGGTGGCTCAGGAGGCGGAGCCCTGGGTGTCTCGGGAGGTGCTGGTTCTTGGACGGTCGAAGCTACAGGCTCTGGCTCTGAGACGGTCGAGGCTACAGGCACTGGCTCTGGCTCTGAGACGGTCGAGGCTACAGGCGCAGGCTCTGGCTCTGAGACGGTCGAGGCTACATGCGCTGGCTCTGGCTCTTGGACGGATGAGGCAGACAATGCTGGCTCTGAGACGGACGAGGCTGGCAACGCGTTGGCCGTGGCAGGCGTGGGCATTGGCTCGTTGGCCGTGGGCGTTGGCTCGTTGGCCATGGCAGGCGGAGACTGGAGAGCGGAAGCCTTCCCTCTTCTCCTCCTCCTCCTGGCGGACGGGGCTGTCAACGCTGGCCCTGGGACAGACGAGGCTGGGAGCGCGTTGGCCGTGGCAGGCGTGGAGGAACGAGTTATGGAAGGCTGGGGGGTGACCACTGTGGGAGGAGAGGTAGCGTCCTCCTCCGCAACACCCACAGTGAATGGAGAGCCGCAGATCCTCAGGGTCTCTTCAACGAAGTCAAAGAGTGTCCAGCAAGGGGTCGCTGGTGGCAACCGCTCCCTTAGCGAACTGTTAAGGTTGCTCCTGAAGAAAGCGACCGAGGGAAACTCCGGGAAGTCCGATAAATTTGCCAGCTCCAGAAACTCACAGATGTGGGCCTCTATTGGGTGGTCCTCTTGTCTGAGGCCGAGAAGCTGGAAGTTCGCCTGCTGGGCTGCTGGGTTCATTGTTGGTCGAGTATTCTGTCACGATTTGTAGCAGTTAAGGCAAGGATGAAGACGATATGTAGGAGCCAAGTGCAGATTTATTGACTAAGATGGAGATACAGGAACTGGACATAAACCAGGATCTTGGAACAGGAACAGGAACAGACTATGGCTCAGATTCTGACAGGCAAACAGCGGGATAACATCAGGCAAATGTCGGGATTACAACAATACTTGACAAGGGACAAGGTAAACATGAGGACTTAAATACAAAAACAATGGGAAACGTAAGCCAATGGAAAACTAAAACTCAAAACAAGATGACAAGGCAATAAACTGAAACCAATGACAAACTAGAACTGATAACAAGGTAATTAAACAATGAACCAATGAAAATCAGACACATGGACATGGAGGGAAAACAGGACGTTAGACAAAGACCAGGAAACAGGAACTTAATAATAATTTCAAAATAAATGTACATAAACAAAAGACAATATGGAATGTAACACCAGTACTCGAATTCAAACATTTGTTGTTTCCTTTTTAATTTTGATGATCTACGTACATCGATTTTTCTAAGAGAACAATATAATATTGAGACTGTTATACTGTCTGGTTATTTGTGCCTGATTCCAGGGTGGTGCCCGTCAACATTAATCCTAATTAATATTCTATTGATTTTGGTAATTGACAATTATCTTTGATGGTTGAATTTGAAGGATCAATAAACTAGTGTTAAGTCTAATCAATGTTCCGTTAATTTTAATAATTAATGATTATCTTTGATAATAATAATATTATATCTTTTATAATAATAAGAAAAATGAGAGTTGTGGTTCTCAGGGGAACTGTAGCAATTTTATCAAATATTAGTGTGCACAATTATTGGCACCTCAATGTGGTAGCGGACGCGCTGTCACGACAACGCTTGCCCAGTGGAGAGTGGAGGCTTCACCCCCAGTCGGTCCAGCTGATTTGGGAACGATTCGGCAAGGACCAGGTAGACCTGTTTGCCTTCCGAGAGACCTCCCACTGCCCGCTCTGGTACGTCCGAACAGAGGCTCCCCTCGGGGCAGACACACTGGCACAAAGCTGGCCCTTGGGGCTGCGCAAGTACGCATTTCCCCCATTGAGCCTTCTTGCACAGGTGTTGTGCAAGGTCAGGGAGGATGAGGAACAAGTCACCCTAGTGGCTCCCTACTGGCCCACCCGGGCCACCTCCCTGGCGAATTCCCCTGAGGAAAGATCTTCTTTCTCAGGGATGGGGCATGCTCTGGCATCGTCTGGAAGGAACATGGAAGATCTAGCTGGTCTACCACCTGCCGTCGTAGACACGATCAACCAAGCCAGAGCCCCCTCTACCAGGCAACTTTACGCCCTGAAGTGGCGCTTGTTCGCAAATTGGTGTTCTTCCTGGGCTGAAGACCCACAGAGGTGCGCAGTTAGATCAGTGCTCTTATTTCTGCAGGAGAGGCTGGAGGGGAGGCTGTCCCCCTCCACCTTGAAGGTGTATGTCTCTGCTATCATGGCCTCTCCCTAAGACAACCCTGCTGATCACGCTCACCTCCATCAAGAGGGTCGGGGACCTGCAAGTGTTCTCTGTCAGCGACACTTGCCTGGAGTTCAGTCCGGCAGACACATATGTGATCCTAAGACCGTGACCGGGCTATATGCCCAAGGTTCCTACCACGCCCTTTAGAGACCAGGTAGTGAACCTGCAAGCGCTGCCCCGGGAGGAGGCAGACCCAGCCCCTTTGTTGCTGTGTCCGGTATGTGCTTTGCGTAACTACTTGGACCGCACGCAGAGCTTTAGACATTCTGAGCAGCTCTTTGTCTGCTTTGGTGGACAGCGGAAAGGGAACGCTGTCTCCAAGCAGAGGCTTTCCCACTGGGTGGTGGACGCCATTTCACTGGCCTATCACACCCAGGCCGTGCCCCCCCCCTTGCGGTTCTGAGCACACTCAACATGGAGTGTTGCGTCCTCATGGGCACTTGCCAGGGGCACCTCCCTGGCAGACATATGTGGAGCAGCGGGTTGGGCAACACCTAACACCTTTGCGAGATTCTACAATCTCCGGGTTGAGTCAGTATCGTCCCGTGTTTTCTCAGGTCCGATCCGGTAGAACTCGGTACACGCTGACAGACTGACCGGGTGGATTGCTTGCAACTAGCGCCCTTTCCCTCAGCCGAGGTAAAACCGTGCGCTTTCTCTCCCATGAGATCTCACTCATTTGGATCCCTAGATGACTCCTCCATAGCCCTTTGGGTCTGCAGTTCAGCAGAGGAACTCGCCGACCCAATCCACTGTGAGTACTTAATCTACACTGCACTGGAATAGGTGCTCCACAGGTCAGGACTCCTGCGTGGACTCCCCCGTGTGTACTTTCTCCCTTACGAGTGGACCCGCGTCTCCCTTAGGCAGTCCCAGCTGTCGCCGTGTTGTAGCACTCCCCCTTCCTTGAGGCTGGATCCACCACTGCGCCACTTTCCACATGTTGCCTAAAAACCCATGTGATGTATTGGCCACCCTTACCTCCCCCTTTTGGGCAGGTTTGGCCTCCGCAGGGTCTTTTCCCCCTGAAAGAATAGGAAACTGGGTAAGACTCACTTCCTTCGATGCGTGTAAGGGCCCCAGCCGTTTCTTACTCTATACGGAGAAACATAGAGAGTAAAGAGGCCCGGCTAGGCTCAGCCCGTTCCCGGATTGGCAAGCATCGCCTTTTTCCCCTGTTTAGGGTAACCAGAAGGATTCCGACGACTTGTATGGGGTATTGGGGAAGGGTACGTGCAGTCTGGCACAGCTGGTTGCCTTTGCATGTAAAATACCTGCCCGCACCTGTGTCAGCAGAACACATACATGGCTCAACGCATGGCGCAATTTAAATTGGAACCCTACTGTCGCTTCTTCGACACAATGTCTCGTTCCCTCCATCAGGGAAAGGAGGTTACATATGTAACCTAGGTGTTTTTCCTCCACTAACCTTAAAATGTAACAGTAAAAAAGTAGATTTTTGTAATTAGCGAAGTAAAATAAAATGACAAAGTAACATTTCAAGATTTTCATTGGGCAGCCACACTTCTTTTGAATAACTTTCTTGAACCTCCCATCCATAGAATCTGTCAGTTTTGTGATGTGTTGTTCTCAACCAATTTTAGCTGAAGCAGTCACCACAGCTTCCCAGATTTCATTCAAATTTGTGGATTGTTTTCCCTCACTGTAAATCTTACTTTTTAAATGGGTGCCCAAGTTCTCAATCGGGTTAAATTAAAGTGGGGAACGGGCCAGTCATTACTCAAGTCATCTTTTAAAATGTTCTGGCTAGCCAAGCAATGGATGCATGTGAAGAAGCATTATCCTGCATTAAGGCCATGGCCATATTGAATGCTGCTGAAGATAATTAATGAAAGAAATTAGTAGTAGTATTTTATGTCCATTTGCAACCCAAAAAAGGTCCATCAAGCTCATCATTAAAGACAGCAACCCACAGCAACCATTACCTCTCCCCCACCCTGCTGACTCCTGACAAACCGGTGTCATTTGTGCATTAGTAATCCACACATTTGGTCCGTCAAGGGTTTCTCTCATCACATCTTAGAACCAGCTGTGGGCGGAGCTTAAACCAGAAGTGTACCTTATATATGCCATCCTATAGTTAATAATAATAGTAAAAATAAAGTTACATTTATATAGCGCCTTACCAGGGTTCAAGAACACTTAACCTTTTCAAATTTAGCATTTTATAGAAGAAGAAGAAGACATGCAGCATGTTTTGCATAAGGAGGAATATTCCTAATAGATAAATACTCTATGGAGCATTTAAACATTTATGGAGCTTTTTAACTTTTTTTCGGAATAAAGTCTTATAATTACCTTAATCGCTGATGTGGATATAAATGTGGTCAACTTTAAGAGATTTATAGGTGACCTCCGACGATAAATCACTTCTGGTAATGAATGTAACATTGTGCTCAGGTTTAGGCTATAAATACTGTAAATACATGAGTCACATGTGAGTTGTGTGATACATTAACATAGACATTTAAAAAGTGGAAACTATATTTTGTTGTATGGTAGGTTGCCAGGAGTCGGGTGGAGAAACTATAATTCTTAAATAAGCAGGACAAGGCAGAAGTACCTTTTATTTCTTCTTTATTTTCTGTTACAACACAAACTCACACTCTCACTCACTACCCTTCTCTGTTCTCTCCCTCTCCTCTTTTCCTCTCTTCTTTCCAGGAGCGCCCTCTACTGTCTAACACAGGACAAAACATCACCCCCTAAGTTAAAGTTACTAAGTACTTATTTTGTAACAAATATTACAGAACAGTAACATTAATACACATTTAGCATATAAGTACTTCAAGCTATGTGACTCAGAGTACTAAAATTACAGACATTTGAAATTCTGAGTACCCTTAAGTCAGCAACATAGTATAAATTCAACACACAGTATTTAACAGAACAATATGTGTAATAACCATTTTGTTTACAATGGTTCTTATTTCACTTTATTTTCCATGTTGTTTCACCTGTGTACTTCTACTTTGTATTTTGTTTCAGTTACTTTACAAAGTCTTTCATCCACTCAGGTGGTTTTGCCGATCTCTCACTCCTCCTGATTACACCTGAACGCTCTTGTGACTGTGAACTGAAACTCTCTTTTTGTTGAGGAGGGAACTTAGTAAGCCTCATTCGATTCCATTTTTTCCCATCACTCAGCAGTTAAGTATTTTTTCCTATTTGTTGACAAACAGACAAGGGTTGTATGTATTTGGGACTACCCTTAGCTACATGTTCTGGTTTCCTGACTCTCACCAGATCTCCCTCATTGTAGAACGTATGTTTAGCTCTTCTTCTGGTGTCAGTGTAGTTTTTGCTTTTCAACTGTTTGTTTTTAACAAAGGCCTTTACATCAGCACATTTGTCACTCTTCCCCTGCACAGGAAAAATGTCCAACTTTGTTCTCATTTTCTGATTGTGCAGGAGTTCAGATGGTGAAACACCAGTTGTAGAGTGTGGTGTAGCGCGGTAGCTCCACAAAAACTCAGTATCGGCAGGTTTCCATGTTTTCCTCTCACTATCAGCTGACAAAAGACATTCTTTCAGTACTCGATTCCAGCGCTCAACTGCACCGTTGCACTGGGGGTGGTACACGCTTGTGTGCAAATGTTTGATGCCTCTTTCCGACATGATTTCAGCAAAGGCTAATGAAATAAATTGAGGACCATTGTCTGTAACAATAAACAAGGGGTTACCGTCACGAGCAAAAATGGAATGCAGAACGGAAACGACCACGTCCGTGGTGACTTGAGAAGCAAATGCCACTTGTGGCCACTTGCTATAGTAGTCCACTAAGCAGATAACAAAGCGACATCCAGGTGCAGCATTCTAAAAAGTTCTGACAATTTCAAGTCCAAGTTTCTGCCAAGGACCGCCAGGTAAGTCTATAGGCTGCAAAGGAGCAGGTGCAGTTTTGTCATTTAACTGGCATGCCAAGCAGTTAGCAATAACAGCATGCACTAATGTGTCCATTTTTGGCCACCAGTACAATTTGCGAAGTCTCTGTTTAGTTCTGACTATTCCTTGATGAGTTTCATGCGCTAGGTTGACAAGAGGGTCACACAGGAAAGTAGGTACAATGAACCTATGCTCACTTCTCCTAACCAGTCCATCCTGTACAGACAATTAATTCCTAACTAAGAAGAAAGGGGCTAAGGCCGGGTATATCCTTCTTATCACGAGGCCATCCAGCCTGTATTTGTGTCTTAAGCAAGTTAATTTCGGGACAGGCTTCCGAAGCTGATTTAAATTCTTCCATGGATAAGGAATGCAGGCCAGAAAAGACTGCAGCAACCATCTCAGGTTCTTCTTCTTGTTCAGCAGGAACTGGTAAAGGCATTCTTGATAAACAATCCGCAGCTTGATTTTGAGCACCTGGGCAGTACACAAGGTCATATGAGAAACACAATAGCCGAGCTGACCACCGTGCCACTCTCATTCCAGCACGACCAAGTCCTTTAGTGGCAAGCAGAGTAGTTAAAGCCTTATGATCAGTGTGTAATGTAAAATGGTATCCCCATAAGTCCGGTCTCCATTTTTCTACAGTGAACACAGGCTAAGGCCTCTTTCTCTACTGTAGAATACTTCCGTTCCACAGCAAAAGCAACAGTGCGTTCTACGCCGTCCTCCTGAATCTTTGACAGCACTCCACCAAGTCCGTAATCTGTTGACACGATACTTGGGAGAGAAGGATCAAAAAGAGATAGAACTGGGCTGTCCACAAGCACTGATTTCAGGTTGCCAAAACATTTGTCTGCTTCAGCGGTCCATTCGAAGTGTAATTCCGTCAAATTTCTCAGTAAAGCTCTCATTGGTTCCACTACAGTGTCAATGTTCAGAATGAATTTACTGTACCAGGAAATTAAGCTGAGGAACGAACGGAGTGACGGTAAGTCGTGCAGGGCTTCAGGACACAGGACACAACATATTTGATGTTGTATCTTTGTTAATGTTACACTTGACAATCTCCATACATGCACAATTAACAGAGACAGCAAATGAAGACGAGACTGTGCCCATCCGATCTGAAATCTCAACATGCACATTTTCATTCATAAGGTTTACACTTTAGAAATATTGGCTGCATAGATTCATAAATGTGTTGTCATTTTGGATGTTTATTTAAAATGTTGCTTTATCCTTGTGCTTTTTGAATAATCAGTCATACAAATGTCATATTTACAGTGAACAAGACTCCATTGCACAAAGTCACATACACACACATATGCTATTTACTAAAGCCAACATAATTAAACACAAATTTCATTATCCAAAGTCTTTTGGATCTGTTTTACCTTACCTCAAGAGAAGTGACCTGTCAATAATCTTTAATTAAGATGCAGTTGACCACAGATTTTAAACTGGGCTCACTTTGTTTCTGTTTAACTGTTGCACTTCATATAGAAGTTAAATAAAATCAGTAGATAGTAAGTTAAATAATGGTAATCATTTGAAATATGTTCAGTTGTTACATGAGAGAAATTATAAAATAAAATTGGCACTTGTGTTTATTATTGATTTGTCTGTCTTTGATTTGCCTACGAGAAAAACTGATGCAAATTTTGCACAGCATTTGTTTATTTATTTTTATTTGTTGTTTATAATTAAGTACAAATATTTTGGGTGTATGGTTTATGATTAAGATTGA
Source organism: Moxostoma hubbsi (assembly GCA_032164185.1). Taxonomy (NCBI): domain Eukaryota; kingdom Metazoa; phylum Chordata; class Actinopteri; order Cypriniformes; family Catostomidae; genus Moxostoma; species Moxostoma hubbsi. The sequence goes on from JAVLUX010000026.1 coordinate 5,259,933, forward strand.
CGACATCACCCATTGAAAACAGTCAATTTTAAAATGAGGTTTCATTTTGCAGTTTATTTTAACCTGACAGATCTACTTGTGCACTCATATGCCCCCAAGCTGTGGCTTTAAAATAATATCTCTTTAGGACATTTTCAACGAATCATGTAGTTTGGGAATTTTAATGACGTATCTTTTCTTCCATGTTTTCAGCAATCTGATATGAGCACAGTAGATTGTAGTATGATTGGCTGTGAATAATAAGCCTTTCAATGACTGCTGCAGAGGCTCAGAAAAAGATCAATAATTTTTACCATGGCAAACTATGGCAAGCCAAAGTATTCATATACGCCTGGTCAGGCGTCTGAATGCACACTGACCCGTCAAAAGCATGTGCTTTGACAGCAAAACGCGCGTCCTCGACGTGCCCTTTGGAGTCACTGAAAACTTTTTGAAAAGTTTTTGATGTGCGTTTATCATAACAAAAATGGCCGTCGTATACGTGCATTTTTAGTTATGTTCATTATGAACATGTTAATAGGTAAACCAAACAGGCAGTGGAAACATGTGTTTGAAGTGTGCAAACATGTGTTTGAAGTGTCCAAACAGGCGAAATGAACGTGTTCTTTCCTTGGTGTTCTTAAAATTACATGTCGAAAGCGTGTGCTCACTTTTTAGGGCTTGAGTCTGTCATGTCAGACAGAGCTTTGCTTATGAAAACATTTCTTATGAAACTTTTCTTTAAAATGGTGGTGGGGAGATGGCAGTGGATAAATATATCTTTGATCAAGGCCAAAACTTTGTAAGGTAGTTGAGCTTTGTAAGCTCCCCAGTTGGAGCCAATAAAATACACCACATTTATGATCAGCTTGGCTATGTAGCGACAGTTTACAGATAGCAGTGGCTTTATGCCAAATTTATCTGACCTCTTGTATTTATCTCTGAGGTTTAGTGTTGTTGCTGTAGTGCTTTGGCTCCTCCCACTCAGGTTGACATAATGAGATTGTTTCTGTCTGCAGGTGTGTTATACCTCAGAAATATTTTTGTAACAAGAAAATAAAAACAAATCTTGGTTTCTGGTAAAGTTCAGTTTTTTTTGTTTTTTTTCAGTACCTTGGACAGCAGCGCCTTTCGACCTCAAAGCCTTCCAGGTTGGCCGTGACAATCTCGTGATTCTTTGTCAAGTGTACACACAATTGAACCCTCGAATGAGTGTTACACCGAGGCCTGTACTCTGGAGAGGGATCGAGTTGGAGGTGGAGGGTGCGTCATGGTCTGGGAAGTTGTGTCACAGCATCATCGGACTGAGCTTGTCATCATTGCAAGCAATCTCAACGCTGTGCGTTACAAGGAAGACATCATCCTCCCTCATGTGGTACCCTTCCTTCAGGCTCACCCTGACATGACCCTCCAGCATGGCAATGCCATCAGCCATACTGCTCGTTCTGTGCATGATTTCCTGCAAGACATGGAATGGCAGTGTTCTGCCATGGCCAGTGAAGAGGCAGAATCTCAGTCCCATTGAGCACGTCTGGGACCTGTTGGATCAAAGGGTGAGGGCTACACAGGGCGTTTCCCCCCAGAAATGTCCAGGAACTTGCAAGTGTCTTGGTGGAAGTGTGGGGTAAATATGTGCACATGTTAAGTTTGCTGAAAATAAAAGTTGAAAGTGAGAGGATGTTTTTTTTTTTAATGAGTTAAAATATATATGCTGCAACTTCTTTTATGATCATCTGAATTAATGCCATTGTTATTTTACATAGAGAACACCCAAAACAGCACTTAGATTGGTTATTATAAAGTAGAACTTAAATGCTTAGTTTAGGGAGCTGTCCAGTCCAATGCTGAAACCTTGGCAAATATGTCCAGGAGTTTGTCTTCTCAACATCTTCTCGACAAGAATGCCGAAATACCAACAAGCATGGAAATTATATGTAACCTTGTTGGGACAGCGAAATTTAATGACAACCACAGCATTTAATTAAATAATGTTGACTCTGGTAAGATGGGGTTTCAGAGTGGTGCTCAGCTTTATTGAGATTAATGATAGAAATACATGTATGCAAAGTGAATCATAATAAGGGTCTCTAATGTTGACAACATTTTGTTTCTTTTGCTGGAAACTGAATGCACACAGTATTATAATTTTTCTATTTCATAAAATGCATCACACATTTATTTATTTTCCTAAATTAAGTTTTTGAATCAGTGAATGTAATACATATGTAGTAATTTTTGTCAGTGCAAAATGTCTTCTGGATTTTGGAAAAAATTATGCAACATTCTAAAATAATTTAATCACATTAAACACTAAATATTGAGCCTAATATTTGGATATGTTAACAGGCCTACCAACTCCATTGATATGTGTCATTAATTTGTTTATGCTAATAAATTCATTATAATATAACATGGGGCTAAATAGAAAATAAATTTAGCGCTAAAAATTGTTACATTTGTGAATGGCAATGGATGTTAAAGTTACAAAAAATTTCACTTATTTTGTGCTTCAGTTCTTGAACACAATTTTCCCTTGGCACACCCAAGGCCTCGTTTCTGGCTATGGTTTTCCAATGATCCAAATATATAAATACAAGTTATTAAAGTTCCTTACACGCTGATAAACTGTGAAAATGTGAGAAAGATGCATTTAAGTGGTACTTAGGACTTTAGAGTGGTTCAAAGCCCTTGTTAATTTACAACGTTTTTATACTAATTTTATGCTTTTTGGTAAATATGCTGTAGAGATTAAGTACTACTTAAGTGAAACTAAAGTTCTACTTAGTGCATCGGGAAACCCAGCCATGGACAAATAAACTAAATGAGACAAAAAAGTTCCCAAATCAGGACTTGTCACCCTACTACATTATTCGTAATGCTTACCTGCACAGTAATCAGCTCTTCAAACGTATGAGTTATGTAATAACCTGGACAATGTTTCGGCAATCTTTTTATAAAAATTTTTAAAAGCCAATGCATTCCATACACTGGTCTGTGCTTCACTACAATGTAAATGCATCCACTCCACGTGGTCCAATGGACCACGGTGTGTGCAGTTCGCTATACCTTTTGATAGAGATTTTGATTGCTGACAGCTAAATAAAACAGGCTGTGTGTCTATGAAGATGGCTAAGTAATTTTGCGTGCAGATTCGAGGGACATCAATAAGCTATTTCTAAAACAGACAACTAATACATGTAGGTTGCAGAACCTATGCCTATGCAGAAGAATGTTGTCATGAAGACCTGTCTATAGACGTTTCACTGACTAGTATGGTTTGTGTAACAGACATTCCTTAGTCTGGTTGTTTGATGAGAGAGAGATAATATGTAGTTGCAATAAAAGTTGTGCAGCAGTGGATAATTATTCTGTTGCACGGCATTGAGGAACTGATGATGTCAAAATGTGTGTTTCATGCCCACACACATGTGCAAATCAAATATGTATCTATTTTCTATCCATGAACAATTTCAAAATTCAACTCCTGATCGCATTGCACCACCTACTAGTGAGAACGAATAGCACCAGGTTGAGATTGTGTATCAGTACTTAGTTTCTTTTCTGGCAGTTCCCTGATGTGGAAGGTTGAATTTCCAACCGAATTTGAACCACTGAATTTGAAGAAGCGAATTTTGTTAAGTAAAATAGAACTGGCTGAATTTTACTTGTTGAAAAATCTAGATAGTATTTTCAAATTAACTGAATATTTTGGAAAATAACTTTGGAAGGTGAAATATTTATTGTTAAATGTTAATAATGAAATTGTGAAATTTCTAAATATTCAGTGCTTAAAAATACAACCATGTTAAATTTCAGCATCCCAAAATGCAAGCACTGTCAATTCAACACATTAAAATGCAAGCACTGATAATACAATGCATTTATTTTTTCGATTAGAGCAATTCAACATGCTTTTATGCTTAAGACTTTTGTCATGAAGTTACCTCCATATACTTTAATTTGACAAAAATAAGTCCAATGTTGTCTTGTATTGAGCAGTGAGTTTTTATTTAAAATCACTTAACTGATAAAAAATAATGCAATGTTATATTTAAGTTAATTGTTCTGTTTTCAATCAACAAAGTTTTTGTGAATTTTATTAGATTTTTTATTAGATGTGATGATAAAATGTAATCAAACTGTGGAATATGGAATAAAAAAGAATTAAACCTGTTGCAGATAGCCACTATCACACATTTTATTGTTACAATAGATAAACAAAACTTGTATGACTGAATTAGAATCTGGTCTTTAAAATCTGTAATGAAAATTATTTGTTTAAAGATTTAAATTGAAGAATTTTTGACTTATCATGATATATATATATATATATATATATATATATATATATATATACTGTAAGTAAAATTAATTGAAATGAAAATGAAATTATATCATTTCAGATAGTTCCAAGGTAGTCCTACACTTTACCATTATATTGTTGGTAGACCTTTGTCGCAAATAGCTGCACTGTGTGGCAGATGCTATTTACAACTAGTGCAAAATAATTAGTACCATAAAATAGTGAAAATTATTCTGTAATATTACTAAGTATTAAAGTAATGCAGTAGTGTATTCTAGGGCATAAGCAGGCATATGCCATATGCCCACTTAACTTTCAAAAGGATTTTGTGTATGCCCAAATGAGTGACATGTATGGCCGCCAGAACAGTGAGGAGGCTTTTGACGCATAACTTTTAATTATACTGAGGTGATGCCGCAGCAACTTTGAGTGAATTGTGATTTATTATTAATGTTTTAATAAGAGTACAGAGATTCTCTCTTAACCCAAACAGAGCAGCGGGACCGTATCTGAAGGCATGGGAAAGGTAGACCTTTAGAATCAGCTGAGATACCAATCAGATCTGTCGATTTAGATGCGGTTGGATATTGTCTCTGATAAATTCACAGTATGCCCAGTGTATTCACAGTGTGGTCACTACTACACCACTGAAGTAATGGTATTATTACTTTCAGGTGTGCTCTTTTTCTCAGTAACTTTTGGTACAAATAAATTCTTGTCACACAAAAATGTTTCTTATATCATAATATGACTAATATGAAAATATGAATAATGAAGGGAAATATACAACATGTTGCAAATGCCACCAGTCTCCTCTGCTGCACTTTGGGGACAATAATAATAAACAAACACTATTACTAATAATCTGCTTACATATGTTCTAACAAAGAACCTTAACAGATATTTATCATCATACTTCTCTGTGAGGTGAAGATTTTCACAGCATTCAGTATATTTTCCCAAACAGCACTTTCCTCAGCTTTGGATTTTAAAATATAATTAAACTCATCCATCAGACGTTGATGGTTTGGACTGAATTAGCTTTCAAAGTTGCGACATTTTGAATAGCTTGTATAAAAGCAGCTGAAAGTCATTCTCTCTGATGAAAGAGAATCCACTTATCTTACCATGGTAAACATTCATCACTTCTAATGATAGTTCAACCAAAAATGAAAATTCTCTCATCATTTACTCACCCTCCTGCCATCCCAGATGTGTATGACTTTCTTTCTTCTGCTGAACACAAACAAAGAATATTTAAGCTCTGTAGATCCATACAATGCAAGCGAATGATGATCAGACCTTTGAAGCTCCAAAAAGCACATAAAGTCAGCACAAATGACCCCAGTTATTCCGTATCTTCTGAAGCGATCCAGTTGATTTTCGGTGAGAACAGACCAAAATGTAACTCCTTTTTCACTGTACGTCTTGACAGCATTTTCCTTGGAAATCATGATTTTAAGCTCGATTACAATTCTTATTGCACCATCTAGCGCTCTGTGCATGCTTCGATAGCAAGCGTAATCAAGCTTGAAATCATGATCATGCTTCGAGACTGCACTGGCAAGCTGTACAGTGAAAAGGGATTACATTTTGGTCTGTTCTCACTCAAAACCAACTGGATCACTTCAGAAGACATTGATTTAACCACTGGAGTTGTATGGATTTATCTCCTTTTTGGAGAGTTCTAGTCACCTTTCACTTGCATTGTATGGACCTACAGAGCTGAAATATTCTTCTACAAATCTTCATTTGTGTTTCAGCAGAAGAAAGAAAGTCATACACATCTGGGATATCATGATGGTGAGTAAATGATGAGAGAATTTTCATTTTTTGGGTGAAGTATCTCTTTAAAAGGGTTGGGGAGTAACGGAATACATGTAACGGGATTACGTATTTAAAATACAAAATATAAGTAACTGTATTCCACTACAGTTACAATTTAAATAATTGGTAATTAGAATACAGTTTCATTCAAAATGTATTTAGATTACTGAAGAGATTACTTTGGATTTTATTGTCATTTGTGTCAGTTAATATTTAGTCCTTTCAGATGGAAAACATTTATGTATTTTTAACATGTGTATTTTGTCTTACTGTACTGGCAGAGTTTTTATAGTCAAAACAAGTGAAAAAATCTACCAGTGCTGAAGAAGTAATCCAAAGTATTTAGAATACTTTACTGACCTTAAGTAATCTAACAGAATATGTTGTGAATTACATTTTACAGCATGTATTCTGTAATCTGTAGTGGAATACATTTCAAAAGTAACCCTCCCAACCTTGCCCTTTAACATGCTGCATTGTCAAATTGACACATATAAGATGTCTGTTCACAGAGATCACAGAGAGTGACACTGTACCTCATTTCCCGCTGAGGTCAGAGCTCATGCATAACTTATAAGACCTGTCCAAAAATAAACACTACATCATATTAGCAATGCAAAATAGACTGATAATTCTAATAAATATGACCTGCAAGACCTTGTGAAAGTTCAAGATGCTGCATTCAAGCAAACAACAACAGCACACTCCTATCACAACAGCTACTCAACAGCAATAGTTACAGCAGGAAACTGTGAGTTCAACAGAGCTCACCTTAGAGGCCTCTCTGGCAACACCAATCACAGGTGGGGATCAATCCAGATTGGTCCATTTCAGTAAAAGTTAGAGAGCCGTGAGAAAAATAGAGGGATAAAACAACAACAAAACAGGGAGAGAAAAGAGATGACAGGACGAAACTGCTACATCTACTTTATTTAGAGAAATCCTATTGTTTACAGAAATTACAGCGCATGCGCAGTAAGTGGTGCCAGAAAGCCAATAGACTGTTGTGTTAAGATTAGATGATTAAATGAAAGTACAACACAAAACCATCATTAATACACAAATATTCTTAGCTATACAATTATTAGAATGATTTGAGTTAATAACATATCTGTAACAATGTTCACTTTATATGTTTGCAGCATAGCAGAGAGTTGAAATGATCTCCACAGTCCAGTCAGCTCTGGTGATGTCTACAAAAACCCTCAAAATAAATTTTCAACAACGAAATCTGTTAAAAGTTTACTGTTTGGAGACGGTTTCTGCCACCACTTACATCACTGGATGTAACAACATTTAATATTTTCTTGATCTAGCCAATATTATCATTTTCACTAATTAATCAAGTTTTATGTTTATGAAAGGTCTCGAATATGTGACCAATTATATCATGAATTGGTTATATGACAAAAATGTATTATACAAAGTACATTAACCTCTGTTGTTGGATTAATTATTTACAGTTTCGACAAAGATATTATTATAATTATTAAAAAATACTGTAGTTCAGTTTTAATTTCTTCACTTTCACATAGCATTGCAATGCAAAAAAAATATCTTCTGATAAATTTTCATTTTCACAGAAAAATTTGCTCTGCCAAAACTTTAGTTTGAATCAAATATGTGTCTGCAATAACAACCTAGTTAAAAATATATACTAATTGAATTTTCCAAATATTAGTTGTCCATAGCTCCATGCTGTATAAGACTGACTTGCTTGAGGGCAAAACTATTTCTGACAGGTCTGTAACTCCCATAGACATTGAGGGGGACATGATCCCTCAATATTCATAATATTTATCTACTGATATGGGTTTTTACATGGTTGATTATTAAATCCTCTAAAACAGTGTTTCTCAGTCATGTCTTGGAAGACCACTAACACTGTATATTTTGGATGTCTCCCTTATTTGATATACTCAGTTCAGATCAAGGAGCATTCTACTAATGCTAACTAACTAAATACTCAGGATGTTGTGTGGTGTGGAGAGTGTGTATTTTTTTTAGGAGCTGCGGCCCTTTTTGCTTGGGGAATTGATCGTTCCTCTCCCTGTTTTGGTGGTGGTGTCTACACCGTGTGCCGTGACTGATCACTTCACTGGGGCTCTTGTGCTGTGAGTGTGTAGTGCGTTTGAGGGGAACGTAATATATCTTTTGCGAGGACACCCCTAATAGAGGCCGCAGCTTTCTTTCTGTGAACATTGTATTTGTATTTTGATTGATTTGAGGCTTGTCGCCTTTCTGTGTCCGGGTTTTTATTATAAATTATAATAAACTTTTTTTGTACTTTGCATAAATACCCGTGTCTCCATGTCTTCCTGTCTCTAGTGGGGAACCTGTGCGTGGATAATATTCTCTGGGTGAAATTCCCAGGGTGGCGTAGTCTAGATCAAAACCTATAGTGTTCTTTGTCCTTGTGGTTGCCACATGCCGTTATAGCCCTCAAGGTGCCCGACATGGTCTTCTGCCGTTATAGCCCATCCTGCATGAATAAGTAGGTGTACAGGTTTTCCTAATAAAGTGCTAAGTGAGTGTACTTTTACTTTTTAATATTTTTTATTTTTTTTTATGTTTGGATTTATTAGAATATCAGAATATTTTATTAGAATATTCATCATGAAATTAAATTCCACAATTCACCCAATAATAAAATTTAAATTAATTAAAAATGTTCTATGATGGGGTTGAAATAGTGTAGTGCTATAGAGTTTAGGCATAGTGTTAGTAACAATATTTTAGTACCACAAATTAAGGTTCAAGAGTAATAGCTGAAGAACTGGCTATTATAAAACATATTTGTTGACCAGTAATCTGAATATTGGATAGTTTGCATTTCCCTATGGTGATCTCCATCTTTACTGGTTATTACCCTGGAAATTTAGGCCTGAGTTGGAAAAATATTATTTCTAAAATGTTAAACAGTGACATTTCAAATAAAATGATACAAAAATAATAATAGACAAATTCGACACAAATGACACTTTTGATATTGCATAAATAAAAAAAAATGATGGCTATTAATTATTGAAACCTGAAAACAACTTCCAAGGTAATGTTTTCTTCAAGAATATTTTTATAGAAACCAAATGTGACTTATGTAAAATTGACAGTTGTTTTACTTCAGTATATAACATTTATAATAATATAAACATGGTATAGTAAAATTGATGGTTTCAGTTGTTAAGTAGTTTACAGTCAGCTATTTTATCTTTGTCTTTAGTTTGTGGGGTCAAAAAACTTATAAATCCAAATATGAGTTACAAAGGAATCACATATGAAATGTTCAATTCAAGAAGACATTAAACCATTAAATCAGAGGTAACACTTCACCATTTTAATGCTCACTAACCTCATATTTCCCATAGCATTAATTACATCTTTTCACTGCAGTCATTTTGAACTGATAGCAGCTCATGTGATATATTTCCACATTACCTGACACGTTCATTCTGGTATAATTACGTGCACTGCTCAGGTCACATTACCAGATTAATTCTTCGCAATTTGCCCGACACATATTTTCTCTCCCCATTACCTGATACAACCCTCAATCGTACAAGCTATGGACCCTCTAATAGAAATGAGGCAGAGTTCATGTATCTATGGACCAAATTATGTCATATTTTGATATGTCTAGCCACGGATATCTCACACCATGCCTACAAGGATATGACAAAACTATATCACTTCCATTATTTTTAATGGTGCTGTTGTATACGTGCAGTATATACAGCTTTGTTGATTGTAAACAGAACAATTATGTATTAGCGCATCAATAAATTTCACTCGCTTCCATTGTAGATTAGATGTCAAAGATTAACCAGTGGAAAACTCTCAGGGCCAGCAAAACTATTTCTGACAGGTCTGTAACTCCCATAGACATTGAAGGGAACATGATCCCTCAATATTCATAATATTTATCTACTGATATGGGTTTTTACATGGTTGATTATTAAATCCTCTAAAACAGTGTTTCTCAGTCATGTCTTGGAAGACCACTAACACTGTATATTTTAGATGTCTCCCTTATTTGATATACTCAGTTCAGATCAAGGAGCATTCTACTAATGCTAACTAACTAAATACTCAGGATGTTGGAGATATCCAAAATGTGTAGTGTTAGTGAAACTCCAGGAAAGGATTGAGAAACACTGCTGTAAAACGACTGCTATGATTGGCACCTGAGTACCTACAGTAGCTCAATATAGCTCTCACTGCCCTGCCTTAGGTTGGTTAAACTTGTGTGTGCCCTCTAGCTATAATGGCAATGGATTCTTAATGAAGCTCTCCCTGTACAGGGAAGAGATAAATAGTATTGGCAAGTCTGCATCACATTAGCATGCTCTCACAGACCTAATTCTGTTCTTAAAGTCAGAACACACAGAGGGATTTAAAGGGAGGTTGAATACACCCATTCTAATCATGAGAAATGCACTACTGCAGTCCAAGAGTCTAATAGGGAAAGTTGTAGTGTCTTGGTGACAAGACATGCTTCGGATAAACAGTTTACAATAGAAGGCTGTAGGAAAAACAATCCAGAAGTAACTTTTTGTAATGTCTCGTAACAGGCCTACCTACTCCATTAATCAAATTGGCATTCATTTGTTTAATTATGTCATTAATTATGTACACAGGGCTAAAAAAAAATATTATTTGCAATGGTTTTTAAAGGTGCAGTATGCAAAACATTTTCCTACTCCCTAAAATATATTAATACAAGTGTTGTCAGATATCTCGCCTGTCTCTGGGACAGCTCTAGACTTTGTAAAGAGCAAACAAAAATGTATCTGCAATTTACATTTATCTGCAAAATGTAAATGCGGGTTGTGGTCTCTGACATTTTCTGCCTGTCAACGATTTAGCGCGTTCTCTAAGTATTGTAGTTGCAGCAAATTATTGAGGCTTAATGCCATTTTTATGCGATGCTGTTTATAACAGTTGTCAGTTAAGGGCGCTATTGTGCTGCTGCTGTTTTTGAAAACCGCTTCTGTTTGATGTTAATGTAACCTTGTTGCTAAGTCAAGTTTATGTTCATGCTAATTGTTTATGTTTAGTTTAGTTCATGTCTATAGTTAGGGTTTTGCATTTCATGTATGTAAATAAACCGCACTTGGGTTCTTCATCTTCCTCTTCATCATTGCCAGTGCCAACACAACGTTACAATCTTTCACTAAGTCTCACTATGAATGAGACAGATACAACATAAATTAGGGTTACCATGTTCTGGTTTTCCAAAAAGAGGACATCTCTTTTTTTTCGCTGGTGGGGGGTGTAATAATAGGGTTCAAAACTGTGCAAACTTCACAGTGAAAAAGACACTATTAGCATTACAGAAATATATAAAGTAAATAAAAATGTCCAACAGTCCTTTGAATGTCAATGTACTAAAATAAAATATTTGATACCTCATTTACTATTACTATTATTTTGAATAGCCATGGAAAATGAAGCAATGTGACCTGATCGCAAAAAGTAGTCTGTTAATTTACCTGATGAACTTTCACCTTTTGCTGACCCTTTATGCTGCTGAGCTAATGTGTGCTTCTAAATCACTTGCACCTTTATTAGCAACTGAACATGTCATACATTCTGCTTCCCACGGATCTCGACCTGGGCGAAATCATGCACATTTTTTGTGCAAATCTTCTGTAAATTTGCTCTTTCGTTTGGGCATTGTTTCCACTCAGCTGTTATTTGCTGCTAATGTCAAGCAACTGTTTGGTGCTGAACACAACGTTTCACATGTTTGCGGAGAGATTGACATGCAGGAATTTTGCCAATAGTTGCTGCAAGCCTCGTATAATTGACCAATTGGTGTGTGAGAAGGCGGGACGTACAAAGAGGGGTTAAAGCAATGCAAATATGCACGTGTACACAATGGAGTATTAGACCAGATGCACATCATAATGGAACTAAATCCCGGATCCTGAATATTTTCGCAAATTTCGAAATCCCGGCCGGATGCTTTTTTAAGGTGCGAAAAAGAGGACATGTCTGGGAAAAAAGAGGACTTCTGATCACCCTACATAAATAAAATAAACATATCTATGCTGCAAGGAAAGAGAGGTGAACACTTAAAAAGAAAAAAAATATTAAAGTATTTTATAAAATCTTTTTAAATTCTACAAAATCCAATTTCTCAGACCACCTTGCCTACCCACTTAAATTAAATAATTAAAATCTCTGTTCTAAAGTACATTGATGATAAAAAAAATTTAATAAAAAAAAAGATAAAACACAGACAGAACAAATTGTAAAATGAGTTAAATAACCAGTGTCCTGGTTAACCTCCATTCCCTGATGGAGGGAATGAGACATTGTGTCGATGAAGTGAAGGTATGAAGTCCCACACTTGGGAGCCCGAGACACCTCTGATCTTTGATAAAACACCAATTGGAATTGGCGAGTGGTATTTGCATGTTAACTCCCCCGAACATATGGGTATAAAGGAGCTGGCATGTGAGCTGCTCATTCGGGTTTTGTGCTGAGGAGCCGAGAGGGAATATCCTGGCCATTTCAGCAGGTAGTCCAGCATTGTGGTAGGAGGGACACAGTGTCTCGTTCCCTCCTTCAGAGAACGGAGGTTACGGAAGTAACCAGGATGTAGCCTACCTGTCACTCACTCAACGTTGTGTCAATGAAGTGACACTAGGGTTTCCCTACAAAAACTCCACAACTAGCTGAACTGTGTTATGTGAACTGGCACTGTGAGATGGGCAGATTACTGTGCACCTTGTAGCCAGCGCACCAGGCCAACACGTAACCACCCCCAGCGCTGTTATGCGCGTTGAACTAGAGAGGGGTATTTTGAGTGGAAATACGTCACGTGGTCTTGCCGACTCTTTTTCGTTGGAAGTATGTCATGTGGAGAATTCCCATGGAAGGTCCTACCCAATGGGGGAGGAGTTTCTACAAACATGGTGACTGGGGCAGAGGGCCTCTGCCCAAGGAAGACGCAGTTTACCAACAGCGAAACGTTTATCAGAAGATTTACATCACAAGGAGTTACCTACAGGGAACCAGCACATGCGGAGCACCTACCCCAGTACAGGGCTTAGTTAGCATGCGTACTGAGCCGGCAATGAGTTTCTCCGCAAACTCGTCTGCCACAGGGCTAGGAGCAAGTCATCCATGGAACACATTTTGTGAACACTACTGGGAGTCAACAGTGCACGTCTTCAGCTCAGTGGAGGTGAAATGCGCTACGTGCAAGTGATAAGAGTCGCTGAGAGCAGTTCCTGCATCAATGCCGGGGAGGAACTACCCTCGTGCAGTTATATTTAGTGCCATGGCTTGGTGGACTTGCAGGAGAGCCATGGTGTGCAGGGCGGCGACTTGTCCAGCGGCAGCGACTTGTCCAGCGGCAGCGCAGGCTTTGGCCATCAGGGACGATGTACACTTACAGGCGCTAGACGGGAGTTTCGGGTGCGCACACCATGTGGCGGCTCTGCTGGCATAGGTGCACCCATGAGGGGCATCATGAGTACCCCTTGGCCGCCCCACCATTGAGTGTAGTAAGGGCAGGGGAGCCAAAAAGAAGAGTGGCGCCGTGGGCCCAGGAACCAATCATCGAGCCGCAAGGGTTCAGTGGAGAGCGGAGGGTTTCACACTAGCCCATCACCACTCATCACTTTCGCGGGCCCTGAGCAAGAGGTTGAACTCGCCCTGAGACGAGGGTACCCATAGGTAGAAGGACCGAGGTGGGGAGTCGCTGGGGTGGTTTGCTTTCTTACGAAGGCAAACCGTGACCGCAACGTTGCCATGGTCATGTTCTCGCAGTGAGAACATGATGCATCCATGAACGATGTCTCCGTGTGGGCAGTGCCCAGGCAAGAAAGAGAGTGATTGTGGCTTTCAGAAGGCAAGAGATAATGACCACAACCAGGAATAACACGCAGACATAAAAGGCATCTTTAAAAAGACGCGTCTTTAAAAATACATTTCTTTTAGAATATACTCTTTTAGAATATACTCTTTTAGTTCGTTCTGCCAAAGTGCCCAGGGGCGATCTCTGCAGTGCACCAGTGCAGAGGGGGGATATGCCGTGGGACTTCAACTCAATGAAAAGCGATTGCTCGGCTCAGAGAAAATCTGAATGAGCAGTTTGCATGTCAGCTCCATTATACCCGTATGTTCGGTGGAGTGGCATGCAAATACCACTCGCCAATTCCCACTGGCCTTTTATCAAAGATCAGAGGTGTCTCTGGCTCCCAAGAGTGACCCCTTGTGTCAATTCATCGACACAACTTTGAGTGAGTGACAGATAGGGAACAGTATGTTTAACAGCATGTGGAAAGAAATTCACTTTTGATGCGGCTGCTAACAATGTTTCCCAGTGAAGTAAAATCTACAGCAGACATATGTTTGTGACAACAGGATACTCTTCAAGCTCACTGGAAATCTTGAGGCTAACTTTATTCTCAACTCGGCTCAATGTGCCTCTATTTTGTGTTAGCATATGGTATCTCTACGGCTATCTCAGCTTGCAATGCTCTGGGGGACTTTTACATTCTGTCTTGATGTCATGCAGGTAAAATGTTCATGTTTTCGATAGGAAGGTTCATGTAGTATGTGAAGAAGCAGCTTTCTCACTTGTTCTCATTCATTTTACATTAGCATCCAACAGCTTATTTAGCTAAAGATAGCACAGACATAAATGTTTGCAATGGCAGTCATGTTACAATACATGTCATAATTTTGCTAGCTGTTAGAATGTGTTAAAGGAGTATATCACCCAAAACCCTGTCAACATTTGTACCTTCAACCCTGGTGCAAAGAAATGGTAGATTCTAATATTTACACCCTATTTTCAATATTGGGAAATCACTACATCATGTTTATGTATTTATTTGGAGTCACAAAAAACCCTTCACCCACAGTTTTCAAACTGTGGAATCAAGGAGATTTGTGATAAATTCACCAAGTAAAATCAAAAGATACATGAATACAATAAAAATGTATTATCCAGATAAGTTAAAATTTATAGCTTAAGGGACCATAGTCCAGCTTAATAGGATGAAGCTTTATGGCATTATAATACTAATAAATTAATGAATGCATATCATGCAAGAGCGCATCCATATGCTGGTTGTGCAAATGCAAATATTTCCCTCCACATGCAGACTTCCTTCATTCTCACCCAAAACTGAACATGCACTCTCAAATATATGCTGCTCTATGAAATCTCCCTGCTCTCACTCAAAACATGACCTGTGCACTCTCAAGTCTATAGCAAAACTATATACAGTAGCTCTGCCTCTGTTCATCCATCACAACGCGTTCATTGTTACATGCGCAACATGATATCGGGTCGATGTTTCCTCATGGGTTTGTGACAAGTGGAGTTTCACATGTAGATGGACACTGGCTCATGTTATGCGAGTTTAGTAGTAGAAAGATATTTTTGACATTTAGCATAGGCTATCTTATTTATTATTTACTTGACTATTGTATTGGCATATACATTATATACTGTATATAAATCTGAAGAATTTTTATTTTTTTTGGGGGGGGGGGGGGGGGGGGGGGGAGGGTGAATGTTGAGGGGGGGATGCTGCCATGAAAACATGAACGCTTATGCTACACACATTTAAATCAAATCAAATCACTTTATTGTCACACTACTGTGTACACGAGTGCAACAGCAGGTGAAATTCTTGTGTGCAGTTCCGAGCAACATTGCAGTAATGACAGTGACGAGACATAAACCACTTTACAATAACAACATATTTACACAACACGATTTACATAACAAATGTACACATACCTACACAACAATTTACATATCAAATGTACACAATACACACAATGTAGAATACACATACACTAGATAAGGGTATAAATATATATATATACACTAACTGAATTGGGAGCGAGAATATATTGACAGAATGAGGATTAATAAAGTGCAGTGCTGATTGTAGATCGTGAGAGATCATATGTTCAAAAGTCTTATTGCTTGTGGGAAGAAGCTGTCATGTAGTCGGGTGGTGCGGGTCCTGATGCTGCGATACCACCTGCCTGATGGAAGCAGTGAGAGCAGCCCATGACTCGGGTGGCTGGAGTCTCTGAAAATCCTCCGAGCTTTATTCACACACCGTCTGTTATATATATCCTGGAGGGAGGGAAGCTCACCTCCAATGATGTTTCTGGCCGTTCGCACCACCCTTTGCAGGGCTTTGTGGTTGTGGGCGGTGCTATTGCCGTACCAGGCGGTGATGCAGCCAGTCAGGATGCTCTCTACAGTACTAGTGTAGAACCGTGTGAGGATGTGTTGGTTCATTCCAAACTTCCTCAGCCGTCTCAGGAAGAAGAGGCGCTGGTGAGCCTTCTTCACAACGGCCTCAGTGTGGACGGACCATGTGAGTTCCTCAGTAATGTGGACACCGAGGAACTTGAAGCTGCTGACTCTCTCCACCTCCATTAATGGTGATGGGGCTGTGTTCTCTGTCTTTCTTCCTGAAGTCCACCACAAGCTCCTTGGTTTTACTGACATTGAGGGAGAGGTTGTGCTCCTGACACCAGCGCGTCAGAGTGTGCACCTCCTCTCTGTAGGCCGTTTCATCATTGTCAGTGATCAGACCTACAACCGTCGTATCGTCAGCAAACTTAATGATGGCATTGGAGCTATGTGTCGCCACACAGTCATGTGTGTAAAGGGAATACAGGAATGGGCTGAGAACACAGTGTTGAGGGTCAGTGAAGAGGAGATGTTGCTGCCCATTCTAACCACCTGACGTCTGCCTGACAGGAAATCCAGGATCCAGCTGCACAGCGAGCTGTTTAAGCCCAGAGCCCGGAGTTTCACATCAAGCTTGGAGGGCATTATGGTGTTGAATGCTGAGCTGTAGTCTACAAACAGCATTCTCACATATGTGTTCCTTTTTTCCAGGTGGGATAGAGCAGTGTGTATTGTAGATGCAATAGCATCATCAGTGGAGCGGTTGTTACGGTAGGCAAACTGCAATGGGTCCAAAGAGGTGGGCAGAACAGAGCAGATGTGATCTCTGATCAACCTCTCAAAGCATTTGCTGATGATGGGGGTGAGGGCGACAGGACGCCAGTCATTTAAGCAAGTGATTTTTGATTGCTTCGGTACAGGCACAATGGTTGATGTTTTGAAGCCAAACACCAGCCAGTTGGTTCGCGCATGCTCTGATGACGCGGCCCGGAATGCCGTCTGGACCCGCGGCTTTACGGATGTTCACCCGTCGAAAGGATCGGGTTAAATCCACAACAGAGACGGAGAGTGAACCATCATCTGTAGTATCGGCCGCGAGTGCTCTCTCCGCGAGGGCGGTGTTGTTGTTGTCCTCGAAACGAGCATAAAAAGTATTAAGCTCATCCGGGAGAGAGGCAACGGTGTTCATGGCGGAGTTTTTATTCTGTTTATAGTCCGTGATGGTGTTAATTCCCTGCCACATACTTCTGGAGTCAGTGGTGTTGAACTGTCCTTCAATTTTGTGCCTGTACTGGCGTTTGGCTGTACTGATGGAGTTATAGAGTAGTATAGTGCAAATATTGCCCAAATAGAAATTAATAGCCCCTTGAAATCAGTACTTTCCCACTGTTGATATATGACAATGAACACATTGGTGACTTACACCAGCAATCAATGGGTCAGTTTACAATTATGTTAAACAGGATCACAAATAACTCAAAGGAACACTCATTTCACCCAGTGTAACTAGAAAAAAAAAGTCACAACATAAAACAACATAATTAACATTAAACATAACTTAACCATAACCCCAAATTACTTTTAAATGTAAAAAATTAACACCCCAAAACAGTCACAGACATACCTCATTAATTATCAAATGAAAACAGCCAATAGCAAGCCCTCAAGCATAAACAACAACAGACATTACAGTATATTCCTGAAAAGGACTATAATTTGATGTAGTATTAGCACGTGATATTCATTTAAATGGGTAAATGGTCCATTTTGTCCTTTGCACATGACAATTTAAAATTGCATTGGTCTGTAGGAAATCAGCAACTTTGTGACAATATATCTGCCAGCATTCATCACCAATTATTTGTAGGATAAAACAAATAAAGTCAGTAATACCATATTAAGGATAAATAATACCAAGAAATGTATTCAGATGGTCCCTTACCACGTCCTTGACAGTTTTAACAATAAATGCTTTTCGATTTATTAATAATAACAGGAATATATATTTTCTCATATTCTGAGAATTTTCCTGACCCATGACTTATCAAATTATTTTTATTTCTTCAATTATTTATCTGCTATGTATTCATCTGTGTTGGTTTATATGCATTTAGTTTTTTTCCCTTCACCTGTACTTCTTGTCTTTATGACTCAGGGATTGTATTCATACATTGTTGGATCTGTGTAATTTTGTACATCTTATCGAACATTTAACTTTTTTTAAATAGAAATATGCACTATTTCAGCACAATGTGTGGACTTTTCAGATGATCCCTTACTCACCATTTTAAAAATGTCCAACTTATATCAATGTAAATTAACGATCTGTAACAATTTTGCCATGAAGCCATTTGACCAGCTTATGGGACAAATTGCATCCTGTATTGATTTGATACGAACCGCATCATTTCATATTTAAATACGGGTCGATCCGTATTTTACCGGACGGGTGACAATCAACCCTACCTGAGGTCTAACACATTCTCATGAGCAAAGTGTGAATGTGGAAAATTGTGAATTTTCAAAATAAATTGTACATCAGGAGAACAGAGGGAGGAGGGGTGCAAAAATGGTAGAAACCCAGTAAAATCGGGAGTGTTGGCAGGTATGGTATAAACTGGCCATACTGACTGTGGACTGTTGTTGAGATGACATCATAAACAGACCAGTATCTAAGTTTCTGAACCACTATGGAGTGCAACAGTGCCCATTCACTTTTTCAGCCATCTTGGTTGCATACATATTTTTTTCATTCTATATTCCAATTGGGTTTTCATAAATACCTTAAAAAAAGAGTTATAAGACATGAACCAAACAACCAGCTCTAAGGCGAATCACAACATTACAAATTTAGATTATAAGCAAAGAAATATCTGGAAAATCAGACAAAAAGATAAATGTACAAGGCTATGCACTTAACATCTTTCATGAGGTATGAACTACAATCCCTTGGAACAATGCAAAGGAAAATCATAAATTAAATGAAAAATAATGGACACATTTTAAATTGTTGATTTAAAGTGTTTGAAAATAAGTATTGAAACAATTATATTAGATTTTTATTACAAAATATTCAGATATACAAATATATAAGTAGTCTGTGGGTGTAGGGTGACCGACTATTGAATTATATTTCTCTACAGGTTTATGTGTAGTGTAGACTTTTCCAGTGTGATAGAATTATGAATTTCTATGTCAGTAAAACAATTAACAGTCATTATGCAAATGCCTTATTAATAAACTTAATTAAACAAATATTTAGCAGGACATTAGATGGTTATCCAAATCTGTGCTAGCTACATTATACTGTATTGTTTGTCTTTTTGTCTATTTTCAGATTAATCTTGCTTTATTAAGACCCTAATAATAGTCAGTTATACGACTTATTACACAGAAATATTATGAGATATCTACTTAACTATGTTTATATAAAAATAAGTAAATAATCTTGGGGATTTATAAACTGAACTGTGGCCAAACTTAAAAAACAAATGGTTAATAATGCATTTATTTACATTAAAATAGCATTTACATTATAAGAGGTATTTAAATAACATTTTCTGGTCTTTAAAGGTTTGGCCGTAAATTCCTTCTCAAGATCTGGCTGAAGAACAAATATGACCTTACACCCTCAACTAACAAATAGGTTTTGATTGGCTTTACTTTGAAAATAAAAACAAATAAACAGGGTTATTGTTTATGAAAACTGAGAAAGAATATTTAGATCTGTTAAAGTCTTTTTTTTCAATATCAACACACACAAGAGAACAGTGGCAGTCTAATGTAGAACTTTCTTTTTACACAAAATAAATGTAACCTAAACCTGAAAAAAAGCATTATGTGTGCATTATCTCCTTTTTAAAATCTTCCTATTCAATGTGGCAAAATTTGCCTTCCTTATCCTGCACACATTCATTTGCACACATGAGCCAGATACTTGTGCATATAATAATCATTAGAAATGGTGAACAATCTGATTTGATGATGTTCAGGTTTGAGAACAATGTAGAACTAAAAACTATCAGGATTTATGCATAGGTAAGTTCAATGACAATTCACATAATCTTTTTACGAGCACAAAAGAAAAGAATGGAGAATAAATGCAAATTTTCCTATGTATTTTCTTGGAAAGTTTGATTTTCATCATTGTTTTGCCTCTTGTGAGAAAGGTTATGCATATGAGCTGACATCACTTCTGTAACAGTTTTTTTTAACACTGTAGTTTTGACTGCACCCAGTAGCTAAGCAATTTGCATAAATACATTTGAGTGAATTAAGATGCAATAAAATGTCCTAACCTAAAATTTGCTGGTTCATGTTTTGGAGAAGAGTGAAACTGACCTATGTCCAATCAAGCGTGCTCCTATGGAACTGGACAACAGATTGCTTGATGAGCACCTGTTGCATGTGTTGAGTGTTGTTAAACTCACTGCTGAGTTTTGCTCAGCGAGCATTCGGATATTTACCGCGATTTTGATCCAAAATAATTTGGAAGGTCAGATAAAAGTGATTGGCGTGCCGTATCAAATCACTGACTTACATTAAATAAAGACATTACATTGTACCAAGAGACTCTGAGAAGTGGCTGTATGCAAGAAAAACTGCCGGTACTCTGTAGAGTAAATTATAGAAGTGCCCCACTTCAAGCACTGATCTCTGCGTTTTCAATTTTGAGCGAACCGAATGAACTTCAGCTGAGAATACAAAACTGATTTAGTCAAAATGTAGCTTATTCAATTAAATAAGCTACTAATGTACTACTATTGAACACTATCAACAATTATTATGCATTATGATGCAAATTTATTTAGATTATACAAACACTGCAGTGAATATTTCTTTTGTATCTTTTGTCACACACACACACACACACACACACACACACGCACCTGAATCAGTTCAGAATTGGTGGGCAGGAAACAAAAAGGCAGCACTTTACAATCAGAGCTACTTCATCAATAGCTCTTATCACAAATTTGACGGTTGTTATTTTCACATGCAAATGATTTTTGATTCGTCACAAATGTTTGCCATAAGTTTGCAGCTCTTCACTGGTAGTGGTGAACCTCTGGCAAACCTTTAGTAACAAATGGACAATTTGCCGCAAGTTTGCCACAAAGCTCATTTGAATGTGAAATATTATCAGTGGTGAATTTGCAGAAGTTTGCTGCAAATTTGCCATGACTTCTCGATTTTTGTAAGGTTTGAAAGCATCTTAAAAACATGGTGGTTGTTGAAAACCAGTGAAACCCTTCAAAAGCATCCATCTGATGCATATATTCGTAGACTGACAATACAAAATAGCACAAATAAAACCAGGGCTTGACACTAACCTTTTGGCTTACCAGCCACTGTGGCTAGTGGTGTTCCAAAGTCACTAGCCACTCAGCATGAATGAGAATGATATGAACTTATCAGGACACAAGCCTAATGATTTAAGTAACCTTTAGAAGATCTGAAGGTAAACATGTCCAGTTAGAACAGGAGGAAAACATTGTCAATAATTTGTCCACAACTCATGGAATTTTAGATTTTAACCCCTTCATTCTAAATTATACTTGTCCTTAAGAAAGTTCACCATTGTTCTTCCGTTGTTTAACAGTGGCATTCATAACAGTAACCAATGGTAAGACCATTAATGGATCCTCATTACTGTGATTAGATTAATGTTAATATTAATTTTGACTTCTTCCAAATAGCGCTTTAAAGTAGAATGTTATTTGTAGAATTCAAATGGGTCACCTAAGTTTTGTGGTCTTCGCTATGATACAAAGTGAAGTCCGACTGACGCGGGCAAGTTCTGCTCTGTGCTATCCCAGAACGACTGCTTATTTTTTATCTGCGTTGGCGGATGTGCAGGTGTTAGGGCACCTACTAGAGCATTTACAGCTGGACAACAGACAACATTTAATGCACGGGAATGTGAAAGGTCCATTTGGAAGGCATGTACCGCAAAGCGGAGGTGGGCTCAGTTTGAAAACAAGTGTCAATCAAAAATCATGGATTTTCACAACAAGCATCTTTAGGCCTTTGCTATATTGCAAAATCGGAGATTAGAGCAAGAAAAACCAGATGACTGTGGATGCATACCGTAAATTTGTTTTGTCACCAGCAGGATGAATTTCACCACTTAATTCAGGAGCTAAAGTTGGACAACAGGTAGTTTCTGCAGTGCTTAAGACTTTTGGTAGAGCAATTAGATACTCTTCTACAGATGCTTGGCCCAATAATCTCCCTGCAGCAGACTAGGTTCTGTGAGACAATCTCAGCAGCTGAGTATATATGTCTAAGATCATTTATCCATAAATTACAAACTTCTTATGTAGTCTGTTCATATAATCTCATTGCAATTTAATAATTTTAACTTGCTATATTTAAGAATATAGAGAATGTAAAAACTGTTGATATGCGTACATTTAAATTGTATGTATTACATGATAATGTTTTAAATGATAATTATGATGACGTATTAATTTAATCAATTTCCTTTTTGTTTTGTTCATGTACCTTGCTACTAGGCTTTCCTTTTTCCACCATTGCTTTCGACTTCAGGGTGGGAGTGTCAACTGTGGCAGCAATTGAGTGGCAAGTCACAGAAAACTGTGTTGGAGCCATTGATGGCAAACATACTGTCATTCAAGCTATAGCACATTCAGGGTCCTTGTTCTATAATTACAAGTGGTCTTTTTTTAGTTGTCATCTTGGCTGTTGATGATGCCTACTACTGATTCATGATTGTGAATGTTAGAGCATATGGAAGGAACAGCGATGGAGGCATCCCATCTTCCTACATCTTTGGGAGAGCCTTGAAGAATTTTTAATTTTAATTAATTTAATTTTAATTTTTTTTTTTAATTGGCCAATTGTCACACATTATACATACATTTCTGCATATATACAGTGAAATTATTTATTTTTCACATATCCCAGCTATGCTGGGGTCAGAGTGCAGGGTCAGCCATGATTCGGCACCCCTGGAGCAGATAGGATCAAGGGCCTTGCTCAAGGGCCACACAGTGGTGTCTTTTCGGTGCTGGGGCTTGAACCCCCAACCTTCTGGTCAGTAATCCAGAGCCTTAACCGCTGAGCCACCACTGCCCTAAATTGAATTGAGAACCTTTGTTTTTACAGAGAGGGTATCGATTGATTTTTCTTCACCTGACTAAGAAATTCCCTAACCATTAATATGTAAGCTTTAGAAAACATGTCAGAAGTTGTTGCAGTTACCAGAACAAGAGCAACTGGTGACAGAAAAACATAGAAAGCAGTTTTGTCCACCAACATTAATTGCTGAAGTAACTCGAGGAACAAATCCTGAAAAAGCAGTGAAGATGTTTATTTCATTTGCATCAAATTCCTTAAAATCTGAAAGATTTCATTCTCATGGGTTCTCTTAACATGTAAATGATATTGCTGCATCACTGCCTTGCATCCCCTTTAAAAATTATTTGATCATATGTGGACTGTCTTCATAATTTATTCCATATTGCTGCATTGTTTGGCCTTTGCACTTAAACTTACGTGTGTTCTCTTATATCTTTAATATAATATATATTTGTGGCAGGGCGGAGGGCGGGGCCGGGTCATGATTCCGTACACCCGGCCCCTAATCAGCCTAATCAAGCCTCGGACAGGGATAAGGGTTAACACTCAAGCACTTACTCGCCGGTGCTCCGATATGCCGTAGCTTGGTTCTCGACCACTCCTCCACCCTCTGGACGGATCGAAAGCAGACCTCTGGCCCCCTGGCGGATGGAATGCCTGCCGCGTTTTTGGTGGATAGTAGGGGTCTTCCCCACCCCTGGCAGTGGTAACGCTCCAGGTGGTTGGTTGGGAGCCCCTCCTCCCCTCGCAGTCGGCAGTCATTCCTCCGCTTCCAGGCGGCCGGGATCCTCTGTCCTCCAGCTGATGGGCGCGGCTGCTCCATTGGGGTGGATGGTAATGGCGAGGACTCTACCACGGCACACCAGTGTCAAGGGATTAATGGAAAGGAGGAGGCGAGAACCAACTTGAGAATATGAATAATATTTTAATACGAAACTTAAACAAAAAGACAAACACACAAAGGTGTTGGACAGCTGTCTGTAAATCTCTCTCTCTCTCTCTCTCTGTCCCACTGCAGTCTCCAGTCAGCCTTTATCCCTCTCTGAGGCTTGATTAGCCTGATTAGGGGCCGGGTGTGTGGAATTACAACCCGGCCCTTCCCTCCGCCCTGCCACAATATTGTGGCATCTTTGCCTTTGTATCACTTATTAAATAAACAACTTTACGGATCTTGTGTTTTTCTTCGCCAAATATTAATAATACTAATGCTGTGACTTGAAGTGCACTCTGTGTGTGTTTTAATACCAAGAAAAACGTTGCTGTTTCATAGTCTTTAACAGCCTCATCTCTCAGTAGCAGTGTTAAAGACTGAAGAAGGGTTTTGTTGGGTGAGATCGCTAACTTGCTCACTGGGTCTAAATACAAATATTATTTACTTATTTATTTTAAGGCACAATTTACAATAACTGTTTTTTTTTATTAAACCGCACAACTATGACTCTCAGACAATACAGAAATGACTGCTTGTTTTTCTGTTAAAGTATAATTTTCTGTAAACTTTCTTTGAAATTATATGTTGTGAAAAGCACTATACAAATAAAAAAAATTATGACATATTGCTTGCACTCTTGGAGCATTTAAATTTCATCACGTTTAATTAGTAACACGCAGGGACACCTTTTGTATAGGCGTGCATGTGCTAATGGCAAATATTCATTTAGCTTTCTATGGGAAA